>JAIWZP010000030.1:0-404923 GCA_025201375.1 Gongronella butleri | reverse complement strand
GTGATAAACTACGATATCGGTACACACCGTCATACTACTACTACTGTATTATACAGTATCCTTCTTTTTTCCTCTTTTTTTCTCGTTCTTGTCGCCTCTCGCCCTTACCTCGTTTTTCCTCGCTCTCTTGTCTCTTTTTCTCTCAATTACTTGTCTTGTTTTCTCGTTTTTCGTCTCGAATCTGAGCGTTTAGTGCCTCAGGTTCAAATCTTTTGGTTGAAAATGTCATTTTATTATTGTTGATCTTTTCATTTCGATCGGTCTCGCTCGATCGCGTCTCGATCGCGTCTCGATCGCTCGCGTCTCAAATTCTCAATTGGGTCCGGATGACTAAAAATATCGAAATGCGATTGAATTCGAAATCTCGATATGTCTCGGATCTCGATCGATCTCGCGCTGTCTCATATGGCATTTCGATTGAGACGCTTTAAAAAATAATCGATTGATACGAGATGGGGTCAATCTCGTCTCAATCGATCGATAAGCAACCCTACTGCCATTTTGTCTGCCAATGGCAAACCGTCAGAGTTACCTGTTTGGGATGCATTGATCACTCGGAGTTCGAAATTTCCCAAATTTGGCATGTTCTGAGATTGAAATGTGTGACCCCTGAGTGACCCCTGAGTGACTCCTGAATTTTTCAAAAGTGGCCGTAGCGCTTTGGGGGTTTAAACTTTTTTGTTGCAAATTTTACGCTGAACGCGATGCAGCTATCATATTTTTGAACAGGGTCGACCATGCAGATGGCCAGATTAATGCAAAATACCGGTAGTACAAATAGGAGGGTTTTGGTATTTTCGAGTCCAAAAAAAATCGCTCGGGCGGGTCCGTCTTGAATACAGTATGAACTGGGCTATAGTTTTACGCCGTGACGCAGATTTCATTGGCGGGCTGTGAATGAGAAAGGACAAATGATAGGACTAAAGGTAGCTTTTTATGTCAAAAGTGAGAGAGAGAGAAAAGAAAGGGAAAATAGAGGGGAAAGAGACGTTTAAATAGGCTATGGAAATAGGCTATGAGGCGAATTAGATGTCAGGCATCACACGTCAGAGCGTGTGTGCAACTGAGCTTAAATGCAGGTCTGATCTGCTGCGCATCATCCAAATCAATGCCAAATTTGACACGGGCGAATAGGCTGTAAAAAATTTTCTGGAGGCACAACAAGCCGCCAAAGTCCAAGAAACAAGCCATTTCGTTTTCCAAAGGCAAAAATTGGATGCTTTTTCGCACAGTGTTGTGACCTTGTGAGCCAGCAGACCTAGTCCTGCTGGTAGCTGGTACTGTAGATCCACGCGTCAGCGAGTCCCATCATGATGATGATGATACTGTAGTAGACGCGCTTGATTATCGCTCGGGCTTGTGAAAGAAAAAAGAAAAGAAAGAAAAATATGATACTGTAGAATCAATCAATCAAAAGATGTGGTGAAAAAACCAACGATCAATTACCGGTACCGGTATGTGCAAGCTGGTCAAGATTCTGTACCAGCAGCCATCGGTACCACAGCAACCGACAGCCCATCCACGCACGACTACGTACTGTTCTAGCAATCAAAGCAGCCATGATGATCTCAAACAATCACTTGCGTCTCGTGCACCATCAATTCGTTGCACGTTTAGCGTTTACTGTAGTACGGTACTACCTACCGGTACGTACAAAATCAGTACGGTATCACTACTTTGCGATTACTCGCCAGTCGCCACCACGGAGGCACACCACTTGAAAAAAAAGTTGGTTCGATGAGCAACGATAACAAACAACACAGCCGACCTGAAATATTGCTGCCTTCCTGCTACTGTAATGATTTGGCATGAATGTCATTATCAAAAGCGGATTTTATTAAGGCGTGACACTACGTATTGCTATCATATGATATGATACCGCACAATACAACAAGTGCTGCTGAAGTTGTGCTTAGCAGCTGATTGCAATCAGAGGGCACCTTATTACTGTAACCGCTCCTAATTTCTTGTGTACAAGAGTACAACTACAGTACTAAAAACATGGGGATTTCGTGTTAAAAAGTAGTTTTTTTTTTTTGCCCACAATTGGCTTTTTCAGGTCATTGGAAACTTGTAGCGTACGTCTGCGGACGGCTTAAGTCAACAAAGGTGCGGTGAAAGCGTAAAACGTGTTCTCTGTCTCCCTCGTGGAATCACAATATGTAACAATTGGTACAGTAAAGCAGAATGCAGAAGTAACACACGCAAAATACAAAAAAAACATAATTGGGTGCTCTAAATCAAACCTTTCTTTCAGGCGGATGACAGCGACTGACACGTCCTGGTGGGATGATGCCGCGCATCATAAATGTAAAGTGGAAATCACGATACAGGGTGGCCCTGAGTGCGCGTGGAAAAAAAAAGGCGCAACGTCTCTCCGCCACTGCGGCAAGGCCCCTGATAGGCTGAGGTGGGACAATTCGCCATTTTTGGCGGGGATCACCTCATTCGTCGTTTATTACTGTCTTTGGCTCCTCTTTATTCTTTCTTTTGTTGCTTTGTCGACTACAATACAATAATACATATTCTCGCAACCATGGACGGCGCGTCTTCTGTTGCGATCTGGCCAGTTGTCTCTAATATTCTCGGCTGGGTAAGCGACACACGCTCAAAAGGCCGTGCACTAACGCGCTTTTTTTTTTTTTTTTTTATTCAGACCTATTTTCTTGCTTGGTCCATTAGCTTTTACCCGCAGGCGATCTTGAATTTCCGCAGAAAAAGGTAACGCGCGTTTGTTTCGGGCGGCACTGCGTGGCCAACAACATCGACGGACGTGCTCATATGCTTTTATCTGTAGTGTCCAGGGCTTGTCGCTTGATTTTGTTTACTACAACGTGTTTGGCTTCTTGTGCTACTCTGTACGATTACTCATCCGCTCCCTCGCGCTCTCCGAAAAAAAGCTCGCTCACGCATTTCATTGCTAGATCTTCAATTTGGCCTTTTTCTTTAGCAAGGAAATCCAGGAGCAATGCAAGTCAGGAGCTGGCCAACACCAAAAATAGGATAAAATTGGCTCATTTTCTTTTACTTCTTGTAAAATTAGACCGACACCGGCACAATGACAGCGACAATTTGGTGCGCGGCAATGACGTGCTCTTTGCCGTGCACGCGTTTCTCATCTCGGCATTCACTTTGACGCAAACGTTCCATTACAAGGTAAAATTTCTTCCCTTTTTTTCTTTTGCCGTGCTGATCAATCCTTGCTTTTGCATCGCAGTCGGATCAAGAGTTGTCTCGTTCGGCGCGCACGTTCTTGCTCGTGGCAATTGGCGCTAGTGCCTTGTTTGTCGCGGTTGTGTTGCTTGGCGGCAGCATGTGGATCGACTTTTTGTACTTTTTGAGCTATATCAAGCTGATCATCAGCTTCATCAAATACCTGCCCCAGGTAAACACGCCCCAGGAGCGGCAAAAAAAAAAAAGGGGGTCGGGTTGCTCACGGACGTGTCTTTCTTTCTATTTATGCAGATGTGGATGAATTACCAGCGTAAATCGACGATTGGATGGAGCATCCACAACATTCTGCTGGATTTCACAGGCGGATGTCTGTCAGTTGCACAATTGATCTTAGACGCGGCTATTGCCAATGATTGGTCTGGCATCACGGGTGTAAGTTGATCATGCAACACGTTCTTTTTGGCAAATCACGCGATTGATCCCTGTATTTTTTCTCTTTTTCTCCTGTTAGGCGCCTGTCAAATTGTAAGAGCATGAGTTACTCAGGAATTGTCCCAGACTGACTCCTTTTTTTTTTTTTTATAGTGGTCTTGGCTTTGTTGCCATTGGCTTTGATCTGATTTTCATGACACAGCACTATATTTTGTACAAATCGCGGCATGACCCGCTGCTGGCGACGCTTGACGAGGAGCGACAGCCGCTGGTAGTGTCGGAGCATCCTTAGATTCCCCCCTGCAGTATGATTAAAGGGCCACAACGCGTGCTTTGTGCTATTTTATTACCAATTTTTTTTTTGTTCTGGCTATGGTACATTTTTAAATAGAGGGGAGGGAGAGCAGGAGTGAGGGCAAACAGGTGGGGATGGCAGCTCAAAACGTGACGCTGAAAGGGAGAGAAAGTAAGGCATGCATAAAAAAAAAAAGAGGGAAAGTGAGGAAGAAAAAGAAAAAAAAAAGGGGCGATTATAGCGCGAATCCGTTTTGTGGCATCAGAGGTTGGGACGGGGTGGGCAGGGGGTATGGCATCATCATTTGAGGCTGCGGCTCAGAGGATATCATTGCGTTCATCGCATTGGTGGCAATTGGGGGTGTGTTGCCGCTGGTGGTGTTTGGCGACATGACGACCTGTTGCATGGAAAAGCTCATTGTCGTCGGGTCAAACAACAGCTTGCTGTTGTCTGGCTGCGGTGGCGTCGGCTGAGCGGCCTGCATGTGCTGTGAATGCTGCGCAGGCGGTGGTGCCTGCTGCTGTTGCTGCGATTGTCCTGGTAATGGTGGCGGAAGCGCTTGTTGTTGTGATAAATGCTGCTGCTGTTGCTGCTGTTGCTGCGCAAGCATGTACGGCGCGAATGCGTACGCTTGCTGCGGGTGCTGGAGCGTGGACGCGGGCATGGCAGGCATCGATGTCGCGGCCTCGGCCGCCGCCGCCGCAGCAGCCTCCTCATGTAGTCGCAAATGCTTCTTGAGCGATCGCGCGTGGTAGTAAGCCTTTTCACATCCCTCGTAGTGGCACACAAATGGCCGCACCGTGGAATGCGTCTTGATGTGACTGGAAAAAACGCAAAAATAGGCCAGAAAATGAGCTTGCTGCCGCTTTCGCCCTCATTTTCTCTCTCACTCTCTCTTACGTCGTGAGCGAGTCTGGGCGAGAGAAACGCTTGTCGCAGCCAGGTTGGTCGCAGGCAAAGGGGCGCTCGCCTGTGTGGCTACGCAAGTGGTTACAAATCTTGTGGCGCTTGGTGAATGGCTTTTGGTTGCGTCGACAATTCTCCCATTCGCATCGATACGTCGGCTAAGCGAGAAAAAAAATGAAATGTGAGTGATTCCATCGCTTTGTGTCCAATTTGGGGGGGGGTTGCAGGTTTGCAACTTCCGGCGCGTGATGGCCTGCGTTCCCCTTGCCCTTTTTTCTCCCTGTTTTCTTTTTGATTACCTTGCCACCACCAATATGCATTTCAATGATGTGGTCGGTCAGGTTTCGAATGCCGGTGTAAAATTGCCTACAATCCTTCCACAGGCATTGCATCTCAACCTTGTCGTTGCTTTCGCTGGTGACGCTGCCTGTTTCGACCTCTTCATCGTCCTCGTCGTCCTCGTCGTGTGCGGCATCGTCATGCGTAGCGGTGGAAGGCGCATGGCCTGACGAATTTGCCGAATTGGCCATTGACGCGCTGCCACCGGCTTGCCACGGCTGCGATGCACCGCGCTGGAGCTGTTCCAAGCGCTGGATCATCTGGTTTCGCTCGGTCTGAAGTTGAACAACGAGATCTACAAGCTCCTCGCGTGTTTTGTTGTTGAATTGATGCGACGACGGAGTCGAAAGCGTGGAAGATGATGGTAAATTGGCATGACGCGGCAATGGGACGGGTGGCGTGGTCACATCGACGTCCATCGTGTCATTGGCTTCGTCCTGAGGAGCACACATATGAAAAATACCAACAAAAAAAGGGTGAATTTGGAGCTTATGTAACCTTGAACGGTCGGAAACGAATTGTTGTGTGCCCGTTGGGCCTCGATTCGTGCCACTTTTTTTTTTTTTTTTTTTTTGCCTGTACCTTTAACTTTGTGTTTGTGGACGAAGACGTGGAGGCTGATGCGGGCATCGTGATGGATGGTGAGACCGCCGTGGCGGCCGTAGCGAGGCCCGCAGTCGCGGGCGACGACGATGCCATGGCCAATTGTTGATAATGATGCTGGATCATGTTGTACGAATGCATTTTCGGGTCCAATGGCTGCTGCTGTTGCTGCAATTGCTGTTGCTGTTGTTGTTGTTGCTGCTGCTGCTGCTGCTGCTGCTGTTGCTGTTGCTGTTGTTGCTGCTGCTGCTGCTGCTGTTGCATGGATGACATCGCAATTGACGCTTGTTGCTGCTGAATTGGCATGACCGTGGACTGCGGCGGTTGCTGGTAAAAGACGGGATCATCCAGCGACGCAAGCAAGTTGGCTGTCGAGGGCATAAAGTTGTCGGCGGCCGACATGAGCTGGAAGGCATTGTCGCTGCCCAGGCCCATATCTTGTAGCGTGAATGGGTCTGTCGCCTCAGGAATATGCATCAAGAGTGGTGATCACAAAGAGAAAAATAAAACAAAAAGGAGAAAGGAAGGGGGTGTTTCAACCGACGGCAAACAAAAAAATAAAAAAACGAGGGAGGGACAATAAATAGGGCAGGAAAAATGTAAGAAAGAGAGAAAAAGAGAGAAAAAGGAACAGCTACAGCGACAAGACGGCTACTTTTACACACACAGGGCACTCACTACCACACGAGCAAAAAAATAAGTTTGAAAAAAAGAGAAAAAGCAAGAGAGAAAAAGGAACAAAAAATAAAAAAAAAAGAGGGAGCTGAAAATGGCGAATTGGAAAAAAGGATTGCCCTTTTTTCAGGGAAATCGCTTGATTGGTCCCGACAGGGTTGAAACAAGCCCAATGCACTGAAGAATGTTGGTGTAGAAAAATTTGGGCTTGCTGATCGCCTTTATTTTTTTTTTTCAATTTCGATGCCAAATTCGTGTAAAAAGCAAGTGTCCCTTTAATTTTTTTTTTTGGTATTTTTTGTTTCTTTTAGAATTTCCAATCGTCAGGGATGTTTTGGGCCCACTGGAACTTGTCGACGAGTGTCTTGCTATAGACCTTTTCCATGGGGACGTCGTGTTTGCGGCACCAGGCGACGATGATGCGCGGATCAATGTAATTCATCTTGGATGTGCCGAGGGAGATTTCCTTGTTCTCCTCCTTGTCGGTTGCCTGGATCTTGATGGCATTGAGGCGCTCATCTTGCTTGGCAATCTTGTCCAGCAGCTTTTCGACGGTGGCGCCGGCCTTTGGCTCGACCTTGCCTGACTTGCGTTCCTTCTTGAGCTGCTTGGCCTGCTCGTCGACCTCCTTGAGCTTCTCCTTGAGGTCCGATGCCGGCGCCTCCTTCTCGCCGTCGGCCTTGCGCTTCTCATTCATCTTGTTGAACCGCGTCTTGACGCGCTCCTTCTCCTTTTCAATCAGATCCTCCTCATGCTGTGCGATCCACTCGTCGTCCAGGTCGGATTCGTCTTCCATGAGGTCGGGCCGCTTCTTCTTCATCGTCGCGTCAAGGGCAAACAATTGCTTGCGCAGCTTCATGCGCTGGTACTTGGCCGCGCGGATCTAAAAAAGAATGATGGGGGAGGGGGAGGGAGGGACGTAGGAAGGAGAAAAATGTCAGCCCATTTGATGTGTCTATGTGTGTGTGTCATGTGAAATGGGAAGCGAGATCTTCCTTTCTCCTTGCCTTGTCCCCAATTTTGACCATCTGCTGAGCATGATTCTTGGACACGCTGCGCTGATGGTTACACAGGACAGCCACTTCTCGGTTGGCGCGGTTGAATGAGAGGATCTTGTCGTGAATGTGGTCGCTGCCGTTGGTCAATTTGGCCAATTGCTCTTCGCAGGTGTGCGACGCATTGTACGTACGGAACACCTTGGCAGAAAGGCCCTTCATGTAGCTGTTGAGATGCTTGTTGAGGCTCGCCGTCTAAAAAATTGTTACAAAAAAAAGCAACGAGAAGTGGATCAGATCACGCCATCTTTTTTTCTTTTCTCTTCTTTTCTTTTTTTTTTTTTCCTTTTTTTTTCCTTTTTTTTTTCCATCAATTTGTCTTACCGTCAGGCGATCAAAGATGTCGCCGCCGGGACCGACTTGCTTTTTGAAGATCTTGAGATTCTTAAAGATCTGGGTGTCGACCTGGACCGAATTTTGATAGCGGATGGAGTCTTTGCCGAGGAAATCAAAGTGCACTGTGTTGGGCGCCTCCAGCTCAATGTGCTCGTAGCGCAGCGAGCAGCAGCCCACCGTGTCGGCTTCGTCATCGCCCTTTTCATTGCCCGCACGCAACGCAAGGCGATCAATCAGGTACATGGCCGTCGCGCGCTGTCGCTTCTCCATCATCTTGTCCTTGAGATCGATCGTGTAGCTGCTGCGAATATGCTTGACCAATTTCTATCAAGGAAAAAGGAATTGGAGCGCGTCAGAGTCGCGATTTTTTTCTTTCTTCCTCTTTTTACTATTTTTTCTCGTTTTGCTCTCGTTTTCCTCTTTTTCTTTGTTTTGTACCTTGAGCTCGCGAGCCTTGTCAAACTTGGTCATGTCGCTCTGACCCTTCCAGGAGGAATTGGCGCCCAAAAAGACGTACTTGTAGGAGCCATTGACGTTTTCCTTCCATGTGGCAAGCCACGTCGCCGTCTGGTCGTGGACAATCTTGCCCCACTTGTGTCCAGGCAGCGTCGGTGGCACGGGCGCGTCCTTGGACAAGTTCAGCGTCACCTGCTCAGGATACACACGCGTCTAATAAGCCAAAAGAACAAATCATAAGCAACTCAGATGTAACGCAATGGGGGGGGCTTCGATGGTGAACAGCTGCTTTTGTACCTTGAGCGTGCCGGTCTTGGGATGGTCGCCACGGCCACGGAACAGGCCGGGCGGTTCGATGCGGAAATTGCCAATCTTTTCCTTGCGGCCATCAACCGTGGCATACAGGTACGGCTCCTCGAGCTTGTTCTTTTCCTCCTTGATGCGCTATTATTTTTTTTTAAAAAAAAAAACGAGTGTGAGACGCGTCGCGCATTCTTTTTTTCGACTTTTGGTGTCAAATGAGAGGGTTTTACCAGTTTTTCTTCCTTGAACATGGCCTTTTTGCGCTCCTTGTCGCGTTCAAACTTCTCCCAAATGGGACGGAAATCACACTTGTCAAAGTGCTTGATGGGAGGATTCTAATGGAAAAAAATAAGACGAGATGAGCCACGCTTTTTTTTTCGTCCTTTTTTTTACCTTTGGGTTGGCAGCAAGGACCTGCTGAAAGTCGCGGAAAAAGTTCTTTTGGAAGGTGGGGTTCTTGCCGTGGTCAGTCTCGAGGAGGGCGGCAAAGAAGGAGGCGACTTCCTCTGCATCTGGGGTCAGGGTGACTTTTTGGCCATCATACTTCATTTTCACGCCGTGGGGCTCGTATTCGGGCGGGAAGAGCACGCCCTGGTGGATCAATTGGGTCCACTTGATGCTGCCGTCGCCATTGTCGCCATTGACGTCGCCGTTATCCTGGTCTTCCCACCATTTGTAACGCTCCACCTCGTCTTCGTCCTTTTTGGACTCCTTTTTCACGCGCTTCGTGGTGCTGGTGCTCGCGACGTCACTAGCCTTGTCACTAGTACGCTTCTTGCTGGCCGTCGCCTTGCTGGGCGCAGGCGCTTTGGAAGGCGCCGCCTTGGAAGCAGACGCCTATGAGGAAAAAATCAAAAGAAATCACGCGTTACACACCCTTGTTGCCTTGTTGCCCACCCCCCGGAATTTTTTTCTCAATCTTACCTTGACCTTTTTGATCTTCTTAGACTAGGATAAGATAAATCGCATCTTTTGAGTAAAAAAAAAAAAAAAGAGCCATTGGGTCATGGGGGATTTTTTTTTCTTACCAGTGGCATGTCATCGTCATCATCCGATGATTCTTCCTCGATGACACGCTTCTTGGGCTATGGAAACAAAGAAAACAAAAAAAAGAATGAGGGTCCATTGTTCCTTTTTTCATTCATGCAATGTGGGACCAATTGGGGGGCGAATTGAGCGTTTACCTGAGGTTGAGCCGCCTTTTTGCGCATGGACAATGGCATTTCATCTTCACTGTCGCTGCTTTCGGAGGGAGGTGAGGGTCGGACGGGCTTGGGGGCAACAGGGGCGCGGCGCTGAGCCAGTGGCACGTCGTCGTCTTCGTCCTCATCACTGGACTCCTCCTTGATCGACGCCTGCACGCGCTGCGACAAGGGGACATCGTCGTCACTGTCGCTCGACACCTCCTCGTCCTTGATCACGGCATCCGTCCGTGCTTGCGACGGATCCGGCGTGTGATCCGTTATAGGTGCCACATCTGAGCAAAAGGGAAATAAAAGAAAAAAGTGAGCGTCCATGAGCCATGAAATGGAGAAAAAGTCACCCTCTTCCTCCTTTTTTTGTTTTTTACGCAACGTCTCCTTGCTCTTCCTACTTACGGTCATAATGAGATTGTTTATAACGCTTATACAAAGGCACCTCGTCTTCCGAATCGGACATTGGCAAAGAACAAAAGCGAAAAAAAGAAAGAAAGAAAGAAAGAAATGTAAAAAAAAAAAAAAAAAACAGGGCGAGCGGCCTTTTTATAAAAAAAAAAAAGGTCGTCGCGAAGTGCGTTCCAGTGCCGTTTGAAACTCCGCATTTTTTTTTGTCTGGTTGGGGAAGGGAGGTCCGCTCGGGTCGCTTTTGCATTGCACACACACACGCAAAAAACAAAAATCCAAAAAAAAAAAAAAAAAGCGCACAGCGGGTCAATTGGGATTCATGGGCTATAAAAATGAGGGCCAAAGCGACCCTTTATACAATTGTCACAAGAAAAAAAAAAGCAAAAAAGCTGTAAAATGTATAAAATTTACATCCAATTCCAATTGGGTTGCTGTTGCTGCTGCGGTGATGATGCTTGGGGCTGTTGTTGAGGCTGTTGTTGCTGTTGCTGTTGTGAGGGGAATAGATACGCGGCCCAATCGTTCATTTCAAGGCTGCTTGGCACGCTCCAAAAGGGATTGCCTGGCTGATAGCGGAACGACGATTGATCCATCATGGGGAACATGAAATTCATCGGCTGCGCAGGTTGTTGTGGTTGTTGTGGTTGTTGTGGTTGCTGCTGTGGCTGTGGCTGCTGTTGTTGAGGCGGCGCCGCCTGGTAACCGGCCAATTGGCCATTGGACGTGCCACTTGTGCTCGTTGGCTCGAGAATTGGCGAACTCGTGCTGTTCCAAAGGCCAAACAGGAATGATGGATGATTGACTGCCGGCATCATGGTCATGGATGGCTGCTGGAGTGCCTGTGGCTGCTGTTGTGGTTGTTGTGGCTGCTGCTGTTGCTGCTGGGAAAGCTGGTCAATGGGGGTAAACATCTGTTCCATCGAAAGTCCGAATTGTTGCAAGGAGGTCGGGTCCGACTCAATGGCCGTCGAGACGGTCGACGACGCAGGGCCTTGATTAATAAAAAAAAAAAAGGGGGGGGGAAGCGAGGGGCGCAAGTGAGAAAATGCAAAATCCCCCTTGATTTCTCTTTTTTTCATTTCATTTTTTTTTTTTTTTTGCATTTTTTACCTTGCTGATCAGGCTGTACGGAGGAGTACAAGCCATTGATCCACTCGCCATTGACGAGGGACGTGGGTGTAGACGATGCGCTGTTGGACGATGGCGATGGATTGCCTGAGCCTTGATTAGAAGACCCCTGGTTGGAGGAGGAAGAAAGTGCGCGTGATGGCGGTGTTGCGTGATGTTCGGGCGACTTGTTGCGTCGGTGGTGCTTTTTATTGCCCGATGGCCGCGTCGCGTGCGAGGAAGGCGCCGAGGGAGGAGGACAAAGCACGTCGTCGGCCAATTGCTCGAGATCCTCGTCAAAGGCAATGTTGCGCATCTTCATGAGACGCAAAAGGACCAGATGGATCTGCGCGGCCGCTGTCGATAGGCTCGTTAGCCGTTTGACGAGGCGCACCGATTTGACGAGGTATTGCTTGGATGTTTCAGCAATTTCGTTGCTCGGCGGGTTCGACGCTGTGTAAATGTGGATCAGGGAGGCTGTGAACACGTGGTAAATCGCGAAATTCCAAGAAACAAGCAAGAAATCGCGGTAGTGCATCTTTTCAGCAATGTCCACACATCGCGTCGCGGCACTGATGCAAATGTTCAGCGATGACACCGATGATTTGTTCTCGCCCTTGCTCTCAATGAACGGCCGATGCAGCAGGATCAACAGCGTGCAGTACGACAAGTACATGAGACCTACAAAAAAAAATAGACAGAAATTGAGAAAATTGGGGGGAAAAATGGGAAAAAAAAATGCCGCCCACATGCAATTCCAATCAACTCGACCGATTTCTTACCAGACATGGACAGCAATGGGGTCTTGCCCTTGGTATCGAGCTTTCGTGCGCTTGCGCCAGAGAGCTGGAGGGTCGGTGGCAAGGCCGAGCGCCATTCGGACAAGGCTTTGTCGAGATAGCTGACAATGGCGTCGCTGCCGTGCTCGGCGCTGTACTTTTTGGCGCGTGGCGTGTACAGGCCTTGCAGGATACGGCCCAGAATGCCCGACAATTTGGCCAATTGGACAAATGGCTGGTAAATCGGGATGTTCTCGCCCTTGGCCTTTTGCGCAATGGCCTTGTCCAGCGACGGGAACCTTGGTGACGCGTCATTGTCGTCTGCATCCACGTCCATCACCTCCTCCCATGATGCACTCTCGCTCGGATAGCTCTCGTCACAATCTTCTTCGAAAATCGTCTGCGGCCGCCCCGTCGACGCCGCCGTCCACTTGTCCATGATGTAAACCGCCCACCATACGCGCCGCCGCATCTCTTTTTCGCTGTCGGGAATCTCCCAATTCTCGCTCGATCGATGCAACCCGAGATCTTGCGCCTAACATATAAAAAAAAAGAAAAAGAAAAAAAAGGTTGAGTTTCATGATATTCGCGTTCAATTGCCCCATTTTTTTTTTTTTTTTTACCATGCGGATGGCGGCCGAATTGACGAGCCAGCCGCCGGTCACATTGCGATCCATGGCGGCACGGTGGTTCTGGGCAATGACAAGGGCTTGAATAATGTCAATGGCAGGATGATAATGGCCGCGCACAAAAGCGAGCACATTGTCAAACAAGCGCTCCGAGCCGCCATCTGGCAGCTGCCAGTCCTTAAGCCCGTCATCCCAATGCTCCGTCTTGACCACATCGTCGCCAAATCGCTTGCACGTCTCAATGTATCGCGCCGCAGCGCCGTACATGGCGTTCATCAGCGGTGCAGACGGGAAATCGTCCACTTGGCCACGGTATTGCTTCAGAAACAGGCGCTTGTTAATCACAGGCAGACCTGGATGGATGTACGCAAAGTAGCTGGTCGAGGGAAAAGGGAAAAAAAAGGCAGAAAACAGGGGAAAGCGGCCGAAGTGAGTGTTTTTTTTCCCTCCCTTTTGCTCTCATTTTTTCTCATTTTTTTCCCGTTTTTTTTTTTTTCATTCTTACATTTTCAAGAGGCGATTGCTTGTGTGCTTGTCGAGGCTGCTGACCTTTGCAATCCATGCGTCAATGTCGCGTATCGTCTCATCTGGCTTGAGAAGGCCGACACGCTCGAGGAGAAGGACATTTGGGGTGCGTCCTGTCTTTTCATCTGCGGTGTCGTACAGAACAAGGCTCTGGCCAAAGCGTCTGAGGCGGTAGCCTGCGTCTTTGGTCAGCCGCGCGTCCTCTAGGTTGATTTTCTGGGCCAAAAAGGGAAGTGTCGTCATATCACCAATGTAGCGCGGGTGGGCCAGGGGCTGTGTGTGTTTGAAAGCATTGAGCTTCGGCGTCTCGTCCTTGTCCGTGCTTGTCGACGCGCTGTAGACTTCCGACTTGGCCGCCGTCGCTGCTGCAAGGATCTGGGCGGCCGTCGACCCTGATCCCGCCGCCACATCCTTTTTTGCCAGCGGTGATGAAGGTGCACGTCGTCGACTGTGGCTGCTACTACTGCTGCTGCTCTTGCGCTCCATCATCGCCACGTCCTCATTGGTGGTATCTGCGTGCCCTTGGCCCTCATCATCGCTGTCGTCATCCTTGGCCATTCCACCAAGAATACGCTCCATCCGCTTAAGTCGATTCTCAAGCACCTCAATGTACCTATAAATAAGGAAATCAACCCCGTCGTGAGCAAATCCAGCATATAAAAACAAGAAATCCGCGTTTTTTTACCCCTTTGGTGGCCCGCGCTTCTTTGCACTACGAAAAAAAAACGGTCAATTCCGAGCCAATTGGGCCTTTCTTTTTTTTTTTTTTTTTTTGTCTTCACCTGTCATTGTAGGTGCACTCAATCTTGGACTGTTGGCAATTCTTGCACGCGTTGCCCGGGCCGGCAGTGTCACACTTGATCTTTTTACGCCGACAAGCATCGCTAGAAAACAAAAAAAAAAACATGGAAATTGAACGCATTAATAAGCATTGGAAGCACTCTTTTTTTTTTCCTGCGTTGTACCAAGCTCGGCTAATACGCATGCGCTTGACTTCGTGATCGTGCTCTTGCTGCATGGCGGGGGTCATGCCGGGATACATATAGGGTGCGAGGTTTGCCGGCTGCGGATAAGGATGTGGCTGCAGCGGCCGCAGCGGTGGTGGAGGCAAAGGGTGCTGCTGTGGCTGCTGGCTCGACGGTGGCGGCGGTGCGGGGTAAGAAGTGGAAGAAGACACCGACGACACAGGCGGCGGCGAAGAATCGCCATAGTCGGGCCACTGCATAGGAGGAAGAGGAGGCATTCGTGTGTGGCGTGCTTGCGTCAATTGAATAAATAAAGGGGGGATAAAAGACGGGCAAACAACACACAAAAGAAAAGAATTACAAACGAGCAAAAGGGAAAGAGAGTGAAAAAAAAAAAAGGCGAACAAAGGAGCGCAACGGCAAAAAGCAGCTTCGCTCTTTTCCCGAAGCGTCAAAATTTTGGGCGGCCGACCTCACATACACACTTTTTTTTTCTTTCCCAGCTACATGTGCCAGAGGATCGGCACCTCGCCCGTTGCCTATGACACTCTATTTTTTTTTGCCTTTTTTTATATATTTGCCCATGAAGTAGACCCCCCCCCAGGGCCCGCCACGCACACACACCTCCCCCAACGCGAACAATGGCCTTTTTCATCCAGACACATCAATGGCTCGGCCATTAGCCCTCTTTGTGCTCGCATTGACCGCCCAAAATGACTCAAACAACGGTTTTTCCTTTTCCCGTGGCGCGCCCACGGCCGAACCCACACGTCGCAAACCCCACCATTGAACAACCCTTTTTGTGCGACTTGCAAATCTGACACAAGCAATAAAAGGGCAACCCAAAACGAGACGAGCGATAAAATGAACAAAAAGACACACTCAAACAAGCAGATCGTAGCCCTTGTCGTAAAACCACGCGCACCCCGTGCTCCTCTTTCCTCTCCGTTCTCTCCATTGTAGCACACTTGAATCGGCCAATTGGCCTAGCATTGGCCATCACACGGACCCTGCAGAAGCAATGATGAGCAATTGTGCCCTTTTCATTGTTTTTCGGGCCCCTGGAAACAGATGACCCTGGCTCGACACATGGTTCTTTCTGCATTTCTCACGTGATTTGGCTCTTTCCTTTTTCTTTGGCAGAGCCTGCGGGGGGTCAGGATGGTGTCCCATTAATCGCTATTTCTGATTTTCTTCGTTTTTTTTTTTTTTTTTTTTGGATTTTAAGCATGGCGCAGGCGATTTTGGGTATTGACCAATGCACAATCACAAGTAAAAGAAGACACACAAATCAAGTAAATCGCTACGCCAGGCTTGCTGCCGATTCCGCGTCGCTCCACGCGACCGCACAGATCCGTCAACATTGAAACGCAAAATTGGATTAGGCTCTCGGCAATTCGTTTGCCGTGCGGCCGCGACTTTGCATTAGGGAACTCGTGTCCGCTTGATTTTCTGCCACGCGACGCAGCTATCCCAGGAAAAGACGGCTTGCAATACATGATTTTCGCATGTTGACCGGTGTACACTGCTAATCTGCTGTCCTTGTTGCAAAGTGACGTGGATTTATGCGCAACGCGCCACTGGATGAATCAATATTGTTTTCTGGTCAATCTTGCTCAAAATCGTGCGGTCGCCTTGTTGACGGCTGAAAACGATCATTTTCTTCTATTTTAGCGTAGCTCGCCGAATTGTTTTTTGATTGGAACGAAACTTGCACCGTTGGAAAGAGACAGGATACAAGCACGATCATGTCCATCATTGCCTGTGCAGGGCGTGACGAGCACTGTACACCTTCAAAGTGAAAATCCAAAATGTCATTTCTGCTTCTTGCTTGGCAATGACCTATACAAATCATGGCGTGCTGGTATCACAAAAGATGCAGAATTTGATTCTCTGTCGAATGAATTGAGTCTTACCCATGTCCTACGAAAACTGATGAAAAAATCAAAAAGCTTTGCTGACAATAACTGTTTTCGCCATTTTCCTCGTGAGCCGCTTGATCGATCCACAGTTTCAATGCGGTGGTGATCATGCCATCCAACGTGAAAGCCGTGGCAACACTTTAGAGTGCACCAAATGCAAACCAAATTTTCACTCCTGATGAGGCGCCCAAAACTAAAATCGAAAAAAATGGGTCTTCAGAACGACGTCAAACTTGTGTACATGGTGGATTGTCCTAGAGAAACAACAAGAATGCTAAAAAAAGAGGCAGATCCAATTGCTGATTCACGAGCAATTGGCAACATTAGCTTAAATTTTGTGAGCGAATGACGCGCCATCCACCGCGTTATGAATCCCCGCTGGCGCGTTCACCAGCAAGAAATGGTCCACAGGCGTGGATTTGCTTAGGAACAGACGCGTGTAAGTTGACGATTGGCGCAGTTTTTCACGCGTCAGAAGGTGCCCGCTGACAGGCTGTTCGCATCAATTCTGCTTGGAACTCATTTTTTGTAGTGATCATTGATCTCCATGTACGCAATAGACTATGCTCTTTTTGCTGATCTTTGTTTCGCGAATTTGCGACCAATTTTCATCGAGTTACCCTTGTAGCGGAAATTCGGAGAAAGACGCATTTTGCGCGGAAACCAGTCAATGGACCCCTCGTTTTTTTAACATTCTTGTATGTAAATGAAGGTGTTCTGCCATGTGGCTAAATGGCGTGGCGATCAGAAGACTCAAATGTTCCTCTTTTCAAATACTCGCCTATCGTATACCCTTTGGAAAATGGCGAATTTTGAAAATGCACTTTGTGAGCCACCTAGTTGCCGCAATGCCGCAAGAGCAGGCTTATTCGAACGAGAAAGCACTAATTCGTCGTTCCAAGGCGCAAATGTCCTTGCAGGGTGTGAGTGCACTGACAGAGAACCAGAAAACAATAAAAATGCTCAAATTGCCATTTTCTAAGTTTCCGCGTTACATTTTCCCATTTTTATTGCAGAGCGCACGACAAAGAAAATGAATTAACTGCTGTAAGGCATCGCGTTCTAGTAATTTTGTTGGTCAGGTCATTCAACGGCAAAAGTAGCCACTTACGGAATTGCTGGTTCTAGTGATCCTTATCTGTCAAGTTTGAACAACGTCAAGCACAAACATCAGCGAAAGCAAGCTAATAGCCAAGTATTTTTTTTTTTTTTTTTTACTTAATCTATTTCATACTAATCCTTTTTTTCGATTAGAAAAGTGCCTTTTGTGAAAAGATGGTAAAATCTTTCGGTAATGTTGGCGTCAGAATGACGGCAATGCCCTTGCTACGTGCTGAGCTACAGGCACTGTGGATCATGGTGGCCTTGCTCCATTCATTGGGCGAGTGTACCCAGAGATTTGAGTCGCTGGGTGCATTTTCCGGAATTTCATCGCTGTCCAATTGATCCAAAAGAGCATCGAGGAAGTCCAATCCAAGCGGATGGAGCTTGTCGAACGAATCCATGTACGCACGCGCTCCTTCTAATCCATTGGTGCTGAACCATCCGTGTGTCGTTACGTGCGCGTCGGATGTGGGCTCGCGGCCGCCACACAATGGTGTTTGAATCAAAATAAAAAGACGCATAGACGCACGTTTGCCGACACTCGACAGATGTAATGTTTCTAGGGCCGCCGAATATGGAAGCGCGATCCAATTGATATATCGGATGTTTCGTCTCAATTGTGCACGAATGATCTTTTGCACGGGGTTTAGATGGAGCACGTTGTCGGGAAGCCAAGCAATCATGGGCAATCGATGCTGCCATTGAGCCACCATAGTAAACATTTCGCGATGTGGCAACTTGTCGTCGTGCTTTTTTTGTTCGGGAATGATTTTTGGATTGATCTTTCTGATTTTTCCACTGGGAAGCGTGATTTCCAGGGGCAGCTCAGATGCCGGAGGCAAATGCATGTCGATGAGCACAGATTTTCTGTCCAGATTTACTGTAACAGACGTCAAATGGCGACAAACTTCGGAGAGGCGCGCCAAAGTGGTCGAATCATTGAAGCAGGCAAGCACCAACGAGCGCAATGGATGGCGCGTCACAGACATTGACAAGCCGGTCATGTCGTTGGGTTCCAAGTCCCGTAACTGATCAAAATCGATGTGACGCAAGCTAGGAAACATTTCTAGCGCGCGCACAATATCAATCTCAAACATACCATGTGTAACACACGAAACAAAAGCCAAGGACACGAGTGCACAACGCGTCTTATCGATGAAAGGCGAACTAGGCGTCGTATAATAATGCAACATCTCGAGAGGGGTCATATCAGGCAAATGATGCAATTTCAGCGACGACAGACGCGGCAGGTAGCCATTGGGCTCGACGGGCGGCCACCAATCCAGATAGTGCTTCCATGTTTCCTCGCTAGGCTCGGGACGTAGATGGCGATGCTTGCTTGCGTCACGAATAATTTCGAGCGCTTCTAGATTTGGGAACTTAACACACAACACAGCCAGAGTTTCGGACACATTGTGCACTGCACAGATTTTCAACGAAATGATGGATGACCATGGCTCCATGTCAGTGTCAATGCTCGTTTCAATATGACGACTTCCAGGTATCTTGATGTAACTTGGCGTATACGTGCGCCACTCCTGCACAAAAGCCAATTTTCTCAAGCCAGGACAGTAGTGCTGCAGATCCTCAAGGCTCCCCCAGTCCAATTCAACGCCATCACAAGCGGACAAGTAACTGTCGTCGTGCGTGGACAATAAATCCAATTCACGCAGCGACCCAAGATATGGCATCACAAGATGACTAAAGATGGGATAGGAAAGCGGGCCATAAAGTTTGAGACGCGTCAGGTCGCGTGTCTGAAACAAGCGCGCAAGAGGCTCGGCCAAATGAGCGCCGATATTGTGCCGCAGGTCAACCCAGTGCTCGCGCTCAATGCGCATCAATCTCACTTCTTGGTCTAGTCCGCTGTTTGGACCAATGATTTGCCAATCCGTGTTCAGACACACACCTTTCCCAAGCGTCAGACTCGTCACGTGTGGACAGCGCATCAACACGGCCGTTACATCCGTCAATGTGAAGCGCTCATCGTAAACATCAACGTCGCGCACTAATGAGGCAAAACGTTCGTACATGGCACGGTCCGCTGCCGTGCTTGGATTCACCCACACAGATCGAAACGCATTCAACGCATCGTCCTTGGGATGCCGCCCCATCGTGCGCTTTGATCCATCAAGACGCAGCACAAGCTTATCAAACACCAATGGCCAAATAATCTCGCTCCAGGCGTGACAGCACAGGCGCCAATGCGCCAATTCCTGGCGCGGCAGCAGCGATAGAACATGGTTCACGAGCTCCACAGGCAGCTCCACCCAGAGTGGACGGCCAGCAGGCCCGGTATTCTTGCGTAAAATCTTCATTTTATTGGTGACAAGGTCAAAAAACAAGAAAATGAAAGAGCTCAAGCAATAACCAACAGCTGTGAAAAACGTCTTTAATTTGTGGCGTAACAATAACGGGGCTTGTGTTGGCCCCAGCCCGCAACTTTAAATGAGGAAAGGCCTGTTTCGGTGCCCAAAACTTAAAATTGCCGCAATCAGCTTGTAACAAAATGAGTTGCGCGCATTTTTTTTTTTTTTTTGCGCAGTTTCAGTATCTGTAATCGTTGCTAGTCGAAATCAAAAAGATTTTTTGCCACAATGATGAAAACGTGCATTGGCAAAGTGGCCGTCAGGATGCAAGCCACGCCCTTGACGCGTGTGTATGAGCTTCATAGGCATGTTGGGCTGGTTTCTCAAAAAAAAAAAAAGATTGATTAGACAGGTGTCCAGCAATGTAATTTTTTTTCATGAATTTCGCCTTTTTTTATCATACCATTTGAAAATCTGATTCGGTCGGAATGAATCTGGCGTCGTTGAAAAGCGACGCATTCGGGCGCCGTTTCTCGTTTGCCTACTGTAACAATCCCAATGGATATATTTTATAGGCATACTAGCATGCAGCAGAACCACCAGATTAAACATTTTAAAGTTGATTTACTCCTCAGCAACCACAGTATTGCGCGATGCAATGGCTAGACGAAAAATGCATATCTCGCGTGTCCGTCGGTTGTGCACCGATTTTACTGTATGTAAATCAATGCACAATTATTGAAATAGACAAGCATTTTAAACAACCCCATTAAAATTGTGAATTGTGCAAGGAAGGGCTAATCAAGCACTAAAAATACAGAAACGCGCCTTACACTAACATAAAATGGCAAGCTGGAAATCTGGGTACCGTTGGATGCCTTTGAAAGCGTTTGCTCGTAATGCATTGGAGGCACTGTGCGCAAAAAAAAAAAAAAAAAAAAAAAATCTGGGCATACAAGTCAAATAAAAATAAAAATTGAGGTCAAGAAAAGCGTCGTCGGTTGAATGGACAAATCAAACGCTTACGTACTGTATTTGTGTGGTGCAAAAATCCGAAACGGATGAAATTTGTGCTCTTGTGCATTTTCTCGCGCACTTGCTGATACTAACTTATTTTTTTCACGCTTGCGGAAGCTCAAATTTGTGAATACAGTATGGGCAGGCAACAGAGTCGATCCAGCATCACGTCTGCTGAAACAATATCGAAAAAACGAGTTTCAGAGTAATTAATATCATATGATGATATCAACACACCAAATCGCCGAGATCTCAACGCGAAGTTTCCACAACGCGCGCGTTTTTACAGTACCACGTTTGGCCGCTGCTGCTGCATTTGAGATGACTCACGCGTCGAAGAAGCGCTCGGCCGATGTCGGAGTATTATCATCTTCATTCAAACAACAACAACAACATTACTGTATTTCTTCAAAAAAATTCAACCTCGCTGCTCTCTGCAAAAAATACAGTAATCGGATAATAACACACAACAACGCTTTTGATGACATGTCGAAGAAAGCACCTGTTGATGAATCTCTACAGTATCGAATGAGATCAGTTTTACCGATTGATGGCTATGATACTGTATCATATGATAATACAGTAATACTGTAAAACTGTCGCTGAGAAAATTACTGTAGGTACTGTACAGTACGTACAGTATCATATCATAATAACTTTTTCATCAAAATCTTTAATCGCGTTTTGCTCAACAACGGCTTGATCGACTCGCGGTTTATTTTTATTGCAGTTTTGATATCAAACAGAGGGGCAAAGCATCTGATGAGATGACTTGCAGCGCGCTAGCTTGGGTTTGAACTTTTTGCATCGGTCATTTCACCAGGCTGCAGCCCACCACCACCACCACTACTCATCATCAGCGGTCAGCGCACAAAAAGGTGCAAAACAAAAAATAAAAAATACAAAAAAAATAATAATAAAAATTCCATGCAATTCACCACCTTAATTTGGAAGTGCCAAACCTTAAATTTTTGCAAAAAAATCTTGCCCGAAGTAAGCACTTTCTCAGTCGATCGCCGTTCATGCGTCACTCTTTGGGCTTTTTTCTTTAAGTCGGGGCAATCTGCCATTTTGTCTGCCAATGGCAAATTGTTGGAATTACTTGTTTGGGATGCATTGATCACTCGGAGTTCGAATTTTCACAAATTTGGCATTTTCTGAGATTGAAATGTGTGACCCCTGAGTGACCCCTGAATTTTTCAAAAATGGTCGTAGCGCTTTGGGGTTTTAAGCTTTTTTGTTGCAAATTTTGCGCAGAGTTCAATGTGGCTATTTTTGAGCGGGACCGACCAAGCAGATAGCGAGGTGAATGCAAAATAGTGAAAATACAGTATGGGGGTTTTGGCATTTTCGAGTCTAAAAAAAATCGGGCGGAGCCATCATCCTGCGTAGGGTTGCTTATCGATCGATTGAGACGAGATTGACCCCATCTCGTATCAATCGATTATTTTTTAAAGCGTCTCAATCGAAATGCCATATGAGACAGCGCGAGATCGATCGAGATCCGAGACATATCGAGATTTCGAATTCAATCGCATTTCGATATTTTTAGTCATCCGGACCCAATTGAGAATTTGAGACGCGAGCGATCGAGACGCGATCGAGACGCGATCGAGCGAGACCGATCGAAATGAAAAGATCAACAATAATAAAATGACATTTTCAACCAAAAGATTTGAACCTGAGGCACTAAACGCTCAGATTCGAGACGAAAAACGAGAAAACAAGACAAGTAATTGAGAGAAAAAGAGACAAGAGAGCGAGGAAAAACGAGGTAAGGGCGAGAGGCGACAAGAACGAGAAAAAAAGAGGAAAAAAGAAGGATACTGTATAATACAGTAGTAGTAGTATGACGGTGTGTACCGATATCGTAGTTTATCACACTCTTTTCGCTTTACCTGGTGTACCGGTACAATATGTACAGTATGTTCTAAAGTGGATGCACGCACGATCAAAAAAAAAAAAAAGAAAAAAAAGAAAAATACGGGTAAGGGCACGCACCCAGCCGACTCCAATAAAATTTCTGAGGCGTGGCAAATCAAAGGGAGGGACGGGGGAGCACATTCCAAAAAGAGAAAACCTGTGGAAGTATGATACCATAACAACAAACAACCAAAAGTCACTACTCCTTGCTGTGTGCACCGCCGCTTTGGCTTGGCATTACTGTGAGGGCAGTGTTGCACGAGCGACTTTGGCTACGCAGAAAAAAAATGAAGACGCCAGCCCTTGAACCGACAATCACCAGCGCTCAGTGCATGCAAAATACACACTGTACTACTTTATCGTCGAATGAATCTGCAATCATACTGTAGATCTACGCCTTCTGTTGTACGGCCGCCGCCGCGCGCGGCGGCGCGCGCGGCATGCATGTACGCACGATGATGATACACGACGATCGAGCGACAAAAAAAAAAGAACAACAGTACAACATGCACAAACACAGCAGCAAGTTACATCAGGGATCCCGAGTTCCTGATGACCGCCCTTGTTTGCCTACTCCTCTCTTTGCACGGATGAGCCCATGCTTGCAACATTGCAGCCACTATCATAGATGGCTTGCAATCACGAATTTTTAAAGGTTGTCAGGCACCAATTTGCAAACTGAGAGATTTGGGTCCTCGGATCGCCACGCCATCATTATTCAGCCATATCATCTTATCATCATACTGTATGATATTCTGGAACAGACTTCATTCATCAATAAATATGTGACAAAATTTAATGATACATTGATTATTTGGTTTTGACTCAAAATGCATGTACAGTACAGTATTTCAAGTTTTGTTGGCAATCGGCTCGCAACATGTATACTTGATTGATGCACGAATACCGTTTTGAATGATTTTCGGGCAATTCTAACGATCGTCGCTGGCTCTTGAAAAAAAAATTCATACTGATATAAAAATAAACTCAGGCCATCATGATACCGTATATAAAGTTTGGGACGCTTCCAGGCACTGTGTAGTCGTCCATATCAAAAAGTGCGTTTTCGCTGGCAAATGGCTGTAAAGATGCGATTTTCTTGCACCTTCTAAGTAAGGCAAGTCTGACGGGTGTGACAAATGGGACACCGCAACAGTTTTGACAACTGATCGAGCGAGCGATCGAGCGATCGATATCTCGATCAAATATGTGTTTTTGATGACTTTTTTGCCAAGAGAAATTTTTATGAAACATATAAATAATATCATAAACAATGTGAAAGATAAGAATGGAACGGAGCCCCCAGGCAGTGCAGGTGCCCGCATCATGGCGTTGTTGTGATACATAATGACTCCTTGAGTGTTATGGATTGCACCACTCTTGACCGTGTTAAATTTTTTCTCTACTCTTTTTTTTTTTTTTTTTTTTTTTTTTACAAAGACGATCATTTATCTACCGTAATCATCATGACACATCGTCAGCGTCAAGACGCCGATGATTTCTTGTTGGACGACGACGAGACCAATGATACGACGTCCAGTTTTGTCGCCATCGAGGCAGCAGTTGATGATGACGGTGAAAGTCATGGATCGACGAGCACTTCGGCCGATGTATTGCTGGACAGCCAAGACACACAGGGCTCCACGACGTCAGCATCCCGCCGCTTGCGATCTTGGATATTTGTCAAAGGGTGGGCGTATCGCTGTGCTAAGAATGGTGAGCCCGATGAAACGGGTGAGTATCTCAAGTGCCTGTACAAGAGCTGCTCAAAAAGTTTGGTGCCGTCAAAGGAAAAAAACACTACTGGAATGGTGCGTCACTTGAGAGTCTATCACAGAGTGGACGCGTCAAGTGCACCCAACCCGCACTCGCAAGCTGCTGATACCGATTGGCAAGGGCCATTGGACACGGCGATTGCCGGCATGAAGCGCCATAGATCGGCTATCCCGTCCGAATTCGACAGTGCGTCTTTCAGGGAAACCCTGCTCGATTTTATTCTGGACGCCCAGGTTCCATTGCGGCTCGTGGAGAATGAGCACCTTCAAGCACTCTTTTACCAAGTATCTTTGGCTTCCAGTATCTCGGCAGTGAGGGTGCCAAGCCGGCACACTGCAAGAGCAATGGTAAACCTTTCATATAATATGGCACTTCTCATGTGTGTTTGTTTCTCAACATCCCTCCTATTCCTTGATATTTTTAAATAGATTTCTGCTCGTTTTTCCCGCTTGCAAGATGTTGTCGTGAATCACCTAAAACAATTCAGAAAGGTGTCAATTACAACTGATGGCTGGACCTCCCCAAATAACCACTCATTTGTTGCCTTTACGGTTCACTGGACGGAACGTGATGTAAGCGGTCAAATGGATCAATGGGTGCTTCGTGGGCTGCCAATTGGCTTTGAACCTTTCGATGGTTCGCATACTGGCCGGCACCTAGCCACTATGTTTATGGACATTGTACGTCAGTTCAAGCTCGAAAACAAGATTATCAGTGTGACGACGGACAATGCTGCCAACAACATTGTCATGATGCGTGAACTCGAGTTGGACACGAAGGATTGGTGGTAATTACGCTTGTCCTTTCATTTACAGTTGTTGCAATGACGGCTTTCTGGTTTTGACCGTTCTAATGCATGTTTTTTAGGTTTCCGATTACGGCCCGGAACACCCACGTGTCATGTTTGGCGCACGTCATTAATTTGACAGTGCAGGCGTTTTTGGGGCCGACGGGCCTATGCGCACAAGCACCTGACCAGGCTACACTCGAGGCAACCGACGCCCGCGGCAACTCCGAGATCAATGACGAACGAGAGTTCACACGCGGCCAAACTCCGTCAGGGGCACTAAAGAAGCTCAGACGCGGAATACAGATGATCAGGTAAAAAACGGAAACAAAAAGCCTATTACTGTATGTAGTTCGCATATGTGCTCACTCTTTTTTTTTTTGACAGGGCTTCCCCTCAGCGCTCCGAGAAATACCGCAATTGCTACCGGGTTGAATACCCTCTGCGTCCGCACGTCAAGCTGCTTGTTTTGGACGTCCGTACGCGCTGGAACTCTACGTTTACCATGCTTCGGCGCGCATTGCATTCCCGGCTCGCAATTGACGCGATGTTGCGCGGCGATTCGGTGCTGGCAAAGTACCTGCTTACGGACGAGGAGTGGGGACATATCAAGGCACTCAAAGGCGCGCTGCACGAATTTGCCATGGTAACACCATATGTTTCGTCAAGCACAAGTTACCCGTCAATCGTGAACGTCATCCCAGTATACAATGATCTGCTGACAAGCCTGGAACACAGGTTCAAGGACCACCAAGACGACTTTCACCCTGAAATTCAACTGGCGGCGGAGCAGGCGTGGAACAAGTTGGCCCACTACTACGACCGTACGGATCTGACCAGCATATACTCGGTAGCGACCACAATTGAGCCACGTATGAGGTTCAGCTATTGGGAAGAGGATGATTCCTGGGACGAGCATGTGGTTCAATTCGCCAAAAATCAAGTACGCGGTGTCTGGAAATCTCAATATTGCCTATCCTCCACACCGGACGATGCGCAGCCTGTGACGCCTACTACAGCCTCAGCGACCTCCTCATCAGTGGCGCCGCCCCCCACACCTGCAAAGAAAAAAAAGAAAATCGTCAAGCACTTGGAAAAAAAATATCACTATCCATCCAGACCAGCTCCACTTCCCGACGAGCTCGAGGATTACACAACTCAACCACGACCCCGTCTCACGGATGACGACAACATAAACGAGTATCCTTTGGTATACTGGAAAATTAACGGAGCTCGTTGGCCAAAAATTGCGGACATGGCACAGGATTACATCGGGATACCGGCAACGTCCACACCATCCGAGAGGGTGTTTTCGCACGCACGCACAATGATGGGGACGCCGCAGCAAAACAGAATTTTGCCGCAACACATCAAGGAACAACTGCTGTGCGACTATTGGACTAAATTTGCCCGCAGTGATGACATGTCCAACAACAACAAGAAAGGTGTCAACAACAGCAACAAGTTTTTCAGTACGGACGATGATGATGAGTACGAGTCGTCGGCAAGCGATGACAGCGACGAAAACAGCGAAGAATAGCAGCCCATTTTTCGTACCTTCTCCCACTACTGATTGATCGCCAAAACAGCCAAAAAAAAAGGAAAAAAGAAAAAAAAAGAAAAAAAGAAAAATAAAGAACAAAAGAAAAAAAAAAGAAAAAAAGAAAAATAAAGAACAAAAGAAAAAAAAAGAAAAAAAAAGAAAAAAAAAAAAGAGGGTCAAACTCTCGACACCATATTTTATCCCTCATAAATATCACTACACTGTACCGGTATGTATGTCCTACAGTATCAATTTTTTTAAATAAAACAAATAAGGCTGTCTATTCATTCAGCACCATAAAACTGGTGCTGTTGCTTTGTCTTCGAGATTTCGAGCGATCGAGATTATGATACAATCGAGCGATCGAGCGAGATTCAACAATCACCCAGCTTAAGCGCCTGTCGAGATTTTGATCGAGATTCGAGATCCATAAAAAAAAACTTTCGAGACGATCGAGATTTGGGCTGTCTCATATCGCTCAATAAGCCGATCGAGATTTCGGGACAATGATCGAGAATCTCAATAAGCAACCCTAATCCTGCGCACAGACGATAGTTCGTGCCGTGACGCAACTTTCTTCTGCGAGCCGATGGGCTGCAGAAAAAATTTCTGGAGGCACAACAAGCCGTCAAAGTCCGAAAAACGAACCATTTCATTTTCAAAAGGCAAATGGGTACGTTTTCGCAAAGTGTCGCGACTCGCGAGCCAGCCCTGGTCCTCGTGGATCCACCAGCCCGCAATCCTACTTCCTGCTGCGACGCGCGTACCGAGGTTTTTGGACATTTGGAGTGTTTGATGATGTGCTTGGTGAAAGAAAAAAGAAAAAAAGAAAAAAAGAATCGAAAGACATGATACCGTATGACAGGCAATGATTACAACAGTAATTGTGTCCAGGAAATACGACAAGCTTGTCAAGATATTGTACCTACAGTACCTACAGTATCATACAGTATCATACGTACCAGCCATCGGCACCCCAGTCTGCCCATGCACGGCTGTCATGCAGTTAGTGTACGTATGATAGCAATTTAGCAATCAAAGCAGCCAGTCCGAATGAAAGAATGTCTAGAACAAAAACACACAATTTAATACGTTATCTTTTTTTTTCTGCGAAGAGGAAGGGAGAAAGTATCAGGTAAAGAACGGGTTACAGTACGAAGGAAAGGGAAGGGGGTTGAGGGGGGAATCTATGGAAAAACGGGCTCCGTGCGTAAAAAAAAAAGGTTGGGGTCTACTCTTTTTTCGTCTGTTTGAGCGCACTCGGGGGTGGTGTCTGCTGCCTGGCGAGTGGCACGGCATTGGCCATGGCAGATACAACGGGGTGATGAGCGACACTGCCGGGTAAGGTGGAGGACGATGCGGACGCCATCATTTGAGGCGGGGGTGGCGTGGCGAGACGCGCGGCAGCCATGGTCGTGGCAGGGCCGTTGGCAGCCGACGCCGGTGAGTGGAGGTGATGAAGATGATGCTGTTGGTGGTAATGGCTTTGGAAAGAGGTATCAGCAGCGGCAGCGGCAGAGGAGCGGTAATTGACGGGGGCGTGAATCGCCGAGGAAGCAACGCCGCCGGCAACACCAGCATAGGGTGGGGTTGGAACAGAGAGATTGGCATTCGGCGTGTGGAAAAAGCCCTTTTGCTGCTGGCGCACAATGGCCGACGCGGGCTCAACCTGGACGCACACCTCGTGAAGCCCGCTAATGTGCGATTTTAGCAGCTCCGTCACGCGCTGGCGCATTTCTTGCGTGTCCACATCATCACCAACGTGCACATGCACAGATCCAATCAGCGATCCGGCCTCATTGGGCCAGAATCGCGGCAGAGCAATGTCTGACACGCCCGGCAATTCACGCAGCTCGGCAAGCGTGCCCTCAATCGCGCGCACAGACGCGTCGTCCACTTCCAGCATCAGCACACTGGCCGAGTTCTTGATCAGCGGAATCACAGACAAAATGATCAAAATGGCAATCATCAAAGACGCAATTGGATCAAAACCGGTCCATCCAAACCATTTGATCAGCAGCGTCGAGATAATCACACCAACAGACCCCATGGTGTCGGCCAAAATGTGCAAAAAGACACCTAAAAGCGGGGAAAAAATCGCATGAGCTATTATTATTATTTTTTTTTTTC
Organism: Gongronella butleri; assembly: GCA_025201375.1. Lineage (NCBI taxonomy): Eukaryota > Fungi > Mucoromycota > Mucoromycetes > Mucorales > Cunninghamellaceae > Gongronella > Gongronella butleri. The sequence continues at coordinate 376,229 of JAIWZP010000030.1, read as the reverse complement.
ATGCGGCGACGTGTTTTTACCCTCCATGTTGGCGCTGTGTCCATGGTGATCATGGCCATGGTGATGCCCCTGTCCATGTCCGTGATCGTGGCCGTGTCCGTGCGCGTGGCCGTGGTTGAATGCAAAGATACCGACGAGATTGACGACGAGACCGACAAAGCTGACGAGCAAAAGGCGCTGCGTGTTCATTTCGGGCGGATCGAGCAGGCGCTGGATGGCCTCCATGACAATGGAGATACTGATCAGCACCAAAAAGATGCCATTGAAATAAGCTGAGATCGTTTCGATGCGGTTATACCTTGAATAAAAAAGCGGGTGAGCAACAAAAAACGCTAAAAAAAGGAGAGTCCGCAGCGTGTTACCCATAGGAATATTTGGTATTGGACGGCCACTTGGACATGACCGAAGCAAAGAGACCAATGGCCAGCGCCAGACAATCAAAGAACATGTGGATGGCTATTCAAAAGAAAGAAAAATGAGCATTTTCAGTGCCATTGGAGCCATTGTCGCGCGTTTTACCATCGGATATCAGGCCGAGGGAGTTTGTCCAGACGCCATAGGCAAGCTGGACAAACATGTAAGTAAGATTGAGCAGAAGAAAGTAAAAGATCTGCTTGGAGTCCTGGCTATCGAGGATGATGGCGAGCGAGTGCTTGACAAAGGCCAGCGATGACGCGCCGGAAGCCTCAAATGCCATTGTCTTGCCAAAGCCCATCTCGGCCGAATCCGCATGCGTGGGAAGCCCGAGACCCGACGACGAGAACATGTAGCAAAAAGACCAAGATGGAGAGAAGTAAAAGAAGAAAAAGAAAGCTTTGCTCCTTCCCCCCCTTTTTTTTTCAAGTAATGGATTGCCCTTTTTTATTTCCACTTAAATTTGGGCAAATGAGGTGATCACTTTGTACGCGTGCTCTGCGGGCAGCGGCGCATTGCCCGGTCGATCCGCAATCAACACGTGGAAGCCCGCTTTGTCGGCCGCCTCGATCTCGCGGATGTTGTCCGACACAAACAGAATCGACGATGGTGCAACACCCATGTCCTTGGCAATGGCCTCGTACGAGCCTGTCTCCACCTTGAGGCCAATGGACGTGTCGTAGTAGCCCGAAAAGTACTACATACAAAAAAAAGTGAGAATTCAACATGACGTGACACGCAAAATGAAACGGTATGACGCGCCCAAAAGCGCCATAGCGCGTCAATAGACCTGTTTACCTTGGCAATGTTGCCATGATTTGTGTGATTGACGAGGAGCTTTTGCGCGGGAATGCTGCCGGACGAATAAATATAGTTCTTTTTGCCTTTTTGCTGCCATTGCTCGAGGACAGGGATCACGTCGTCGTACACACTGTAAAGGGGATCGCAAATGAATCAGAGATTGCATAAAAAATAGATGAAACAAAAACAAAGGCTTGTCTTTACATGCTCAAAAGCTCGCCAGACTGATACCCAGCCTTCCACATGTAGCCTTGGAACGATTTGAGCGCGCCAATCTTGCGATCCTGCGCCATCTGCCACTGGATGTTCTTCTTGACCGCAGCCTGGATCGTCTCGGGCGAGCTAAAAAACCAAAACAAAAAAGAAGCATGGGTGAGCTTCTTTTGCACATTTGCGAGCCATTGAACGCTTTTGAGCGCGATTGAGCGCGATTGAGGCAAAACCTACCCTTCCGTAGGCACCTCAACAGCTTCAGAGATACCGGCTTGCACGTCCTTGCTCGCCTACAAGAATAAAAATTGTCAAGAAAAGCACGCGACTCGACGCGTCAATGGTTTTCACCTGCTCTCTCAGCTGCTCGATATAAGGCGTAAGCTCGGGTGACTCCCAATGCTGATCGAGAAACGTGTCGAGGTTGTTGGTCACGTAGGGAAACTAGAGGCAAAACCAAGAGATAAGCAAAACACGAGACAAAACAAGGTTTTTGACGCGTTTTCACGTTACCAAGACGTCCTTGACAAACGTGATGGGCGTGATCGTGCCCTCGATATCCACGAGAAGGATCTGACAGTCGGTGGTCGCCATGGGGACAAAGTAGTGGGGTAATAAAAAGTGAAACAAAAAAAAAAAAAAAAGGAAGAAAACAAAATATTAGGAAAATGCCTATTTTTATTGCTTTTTTTTATGTGCCTTCCGCGCGCCATGGCTGTCGCGCAGACAGACCCATTGACATGCGACCAGGCTTCAAAAGAGAGAATGATGCAAAAGAACAAAAATGAGCGTAAAAAAGCATAGGGTATATACGACAAGAGTGCATGCAACAACACGCGTCAAAAGGGGGATTCATGGCTGATCATGCAATTCTGCCTCGATTTTCTCTTGCACAGCGGCTTCGAGCATGCCGTCCTGCTTGATGATGTCGGCCAGAGCCTTTTCTAGGGCCATGAACTTGCCATTTCTATGTGCAAAATAGCAATGTGAATCGGAATGGCATCTTAAACGGTCTGCCACGCGTGCTAGAGTTGCTTTACTTGGTGATCGAGTCCATCATTGTCGCGTGAAACACGTTTCGGTCCTTGTCGAGCAGCGATGGGTCCTTTGCAATGCTGTCTTGGATGAATTCTTTGATTTCCTCGGTGAGGGCCGTGCCAATGTCCTATTTGAATGCGTCGGTGAGCGCGTGGCAACTTTTATGAGGCGACGGCAAGCCAGTGGCGACCCTCAAACGAGCCCCAGTCGCGTTTTTAGGTCTTTTATTATGGTCTTACCTGGGACTGAAACTCGGCGAGCAGCTGTTTGCGCAAGTCGTCAAAAACTCCCTTTTTCTTCAGCTGGGTGACGACTTGATCAGGTTGCATTTGTGGTGGTGGCATTGTGGTAAGCAAACGAAGACGATAGAAAGAAAAAAAAAGCTCGAGTTGCGAAAAAAAAAAAAGTGAATGCGGCGGAATTGAATGAAATTGATGAATGTCGAACGTCGGACCGCTGTGTCCGGCTGACACTTACTCCCCTCCTTTCTTTTTATGCAATTGGGGCCATCTGTGATCGTTCGTAATGCAATTGAGGCATGGGTATACAGCTTTTTGCTCATCGTTGCGTCATTCTGCTTTGCGTTTTTGGATATGATCCCAAAAAAAGACAATAAAATAAATGAAAATCTTAGGTAATGGCCCTGAAGACCAATTGACATAAGCATTTGGAGCATTGTTCCCCCCCTTTTTCTCATAGGTTCAAAGCGCACTGACGATTTTGTCGGGTCGTTAGGTTACACGGTCGTGTCTTGGCTTGTTTGAAAGATTGGGAAAGGCGCCATGTTGCAAGAAACTCGTCACAATGCTTTGTTTTGCATTGTATTAAAATCATTGCCTTTGTGGATAGCATGGGCATGGAAAATTAAACGCGTAAAACAACGAGACACCAATAAAAGGACACTTGGGGCTGGTGCCCTTACTTTTAGGGTGATTGTCGGCCATTGAAACTTAGCATTGCGAGCGACAAGGCTGCAGTCAAAAGGGATCGCTTTCCAGGTTTCTTCATTTTCCTTTTCCTTTTCTTTTTGCTTGAACTCTTTCTTTTATCCTTGCAGTCCTTATTTCTCCCCCCATCTCGACCCGTCACACCTGTTTTGATTGCTCTGTAGCGTCTTCCGATACCGCTTCAGTCCACCTGTCTCGCCACCATACCTTTCCCGCCTCCTTTTTTTGTTCTTTTTGTTTTTTTCTATGGCAAGCAGGTTTATCCGACCGTCGACAAGGGCTTCATCCACCTCCACCACCTCCACCACCACGCTGCCGCCACCTCTGCAAGCTGATATGAGCCCTCACTCGTTTCTGGGGTCCCCACCACCCACGGACTATGCACTCTCTATACCATCCGACGGTTCGGCGTCGTACGCCTCGGCCACAGCCCGCCAGGAAATGCACCAGCGCCGGCCAAAGCGCTTTGACGCACCGCAGCCGACCATGCATGTGCCAGGCGACGCCTTTGCCTTGCCTCACGACAAGTTTTTCAAGGCCGAGTACCAGAAAACACAGGCGAAAAAGCAGTCGCGCCGCCGTGATTGGCGCATTGCCGCCGCGCTCTTTGCCTGGGCGTGCTTCATTCGCTTTTGGCACATCTGGGAGCCCTCATCCGTCGTGTTTGACGAGGTCCACTTTGGCGGATTCGCTTCAAAGTATATAAAGACCCGCTTTTTCATGGATGTCCACCCACCGGTAAGAAAATCAAGAGACACAATGCGGCGATCCATTCCCCTAAAACCTTGTTTTTATTTCATAGCTGGCCAAGATGCTGATTGCTCTCGTTGCGAAATTGGCCGGCTTTGACGGGCGCTTTGAATTCAAGAATATTGGCGAGTAAAGCAAAACAAGCCGTTCATCATGAGGAGCATTGGGGGAAATTGACTTTTTTTTTTTTTTTTTTTTTTTTGCTTTTTTATTTCTTTGCAGCGAGTATATTGAGGCTGGCGTACCCTACGTGACGATGCGCTGCTTTTGTGCGCTGACAGGCGCCTTGACGGTACCCGTTGCCTACTGGTCGATTCGCGGCTGCGGCCACTCTGTTGCGGCTGGCATTGTTGCCGCCCTGATGGTTTGCTATGGTAATGGAGAAAATGGCCATGGAGCGACAGCACCAAAAAAAAAAAAATCGTGGATGTGTATGAATTGAAGAGCATCCAGCGCCAGCTCACCTATTTTTTTTTTCCTACCATTTAGACAACGGTCTGATTGCCAATAATCGCCTGATTCTGCTTGATCCGCCTTTGCTTTTGTTCATCACCACCACGGCGCTTATGTGGATCAATTTCCAAAACCAAGAGCAGAGGTACGGATTGGAATTGAGACGCGCCATGGATGGGTCATGTGACTGATTTGTCTCTTTTTTTTTTTTTAATTACGACCTAGGCCATTCCGCTTCTGGTGGTGGACGTGGCTGACACTGACTGGTCTTGGCCTGGGTTTGACCGTCAGCTGCAAGCTGGTGGGCCTATTCACCATTGCCACGGTGGGATTCTCGACGATCTTTGGCTTGTGGCGTCTATGGGGCGACGATCACGTCTCTTTGGTAAGGCCATTGGCGGGTGGATCAGGGGCACACGTGACCTCAATTTCTTTTTTTTTTTTCCTCATGTAGCACCAATTCGGCCGTCATTTCATGGCACGCGCCGTCTGCCTGATCGCCTTGCCCATCACCATTTACTTGCTCATGTTCCAAATCCACTTCCACTCGCTACCAAACAGCGGCGAGGGCGACGGCTTCATGTCCCCCGCGTTCCAACAGACCCTTGATGGCCATCACATGCAGGACACACCCATTGGTAAGAAATAGAAATCAAAGGGGGGCGCGCATTGCGACACGAAAACAAATATAAACTCCCTTTTTCTCGCTTTTCATAGACATCGCCTATGGTTCCAAGGTGTTTATCCGTCACATTGCCACCCGCGGCGGCTACTTGCACTCGCACCCGCACAATTATGAAACCGGCAGCAATCGTACGTGGCGAAATCTTGATCAAAACGACGAATTGACGCATGTTTCTTCATTTTTTTTTTTTAATTCCACAGAGCAACAGATCACGCTTTACCCGCATCAGGACGACAACAATTGGTGGACCATCTACAAGCGCGACACGGAAAAGGTCGGAGAGGTCGAATACGTGCGCAACGGCGATGTCATCCGCTTGATGCACTCTGAATCCAACAAGCGCTTGCACAGTCACAACCATCGTCCTCCGATGACCGATCAGGAGTACCACAATGAAGTCAGGTAAGAAAAGGAGCCAATTGGGCGTTTGCTTCATGGCCTCACACACCCATTTATCATCTTTTTTTTTTTTTTTTCTTTTTGATGCAGTGGCTATGGATTCCCCGATTTTGAAGGCGATGCGAACGACCTGTGGCGCGTGGAAATTGTGGAGCATGACAAAAAGGACGCGTTGGCCGGCGACCAGCTGCGCACGCTGCACTCCAAATTCCGCCTTATCCATGTGATGGAGAATTGTGCGCTATTTTCGCATTCGGTCAAGCTGCCCGATTGGGCATACGGCCAGCAGGAAGTCACATGCATCAAGGACGGCAAACTCCCTAAAACAATGTGGTACGTGGAATCCACTGTCAATGATCTTTGTAAGTCTTGCTGAATCAAACAAAAAAAAGGAAAACAAAGAGGAAAAAACGAAAAGGGCCCCCCTCCGATACCCAATTCTTTTCCCCACCCCCCTGTGCGTCCCAAAGATACGGATGATCGAGACTCAATTGCGATAATTTTGCAATTTTTGCAATTTTTAGTGCCAGCTGACACCGAAAAGGTGAATTACGAGCGCCCTGGGTTCTTTGGCAAGTTCATTGAGCTGAATCAGGTGATGTGGGACGTGAACAAGGGCCTGACGGACTCGCACCCTTACGATTCGCGGCCGCAAGATTGGCCATTCCTGCGCCGCGGCATCAACTTTTGGGGCAAGGATTTCAAAACCATTTACCTGCTGGGCAACCCGCTCGTGTACTGGAGCGCGTCCGTCGCCGTCTTTTCGTACTTTGCCGTCATGGCATGCCTGCTGTTGCTGGACAAGAGAGGCGTCAAAACGGAGTTTAGAGGTAAAACAAGCCGAGAAAAAAAAAAAAGAGGGAATGCAGACGCGCGCGAAACTCCGTGGGTTGGCGCGCGTCGATCTCCGAGGGACCCTGTCGCGCTTCATTGGACACCATTCATTGCTCACACGACCTGGATTTTTTTTTGTTTTGTTTTCTGTTTCAATTGTAGGTTTGCGCGCCTTTTACGAGCGATCGTCGGGCTTTTTCGTGAGCGGCTGGTTTCTGCACTATTTCCCATTCTTCCTAATGGGTCGTCAGCTGTTCTTGCACCATTACATGCCGTCCTTGTACTTCAGCATTCTCACCTTTGCCGTCGCGTTTGATCTGGTGACCATCCGCCTTGTGCAGCGCAAACGCCTCGTTGCCGCCTTTGCCTGGCTCATGGTCATTGTCTACGCGTATCGCTGCTTCGTGCCCGTCACCTATGGCGAGCCTTGGACAAAGACCCAGTGCGAACAGGCCAAATGGCGATCCACGTGGGATTTCGATTGTAACGTGTAAGTTTTGAAAACCAAAATTGTCTTTGGTTAATTTTTAATTAGCCAAAGAACAAAAAAAGTGCGGGGAAAAGAAGGGGCACCCAATGGTGTTCGAAAAGCAAGGGGTTTGCGGAATCAATGACGAACATCGGTTTTAAACTTTCTTTTTTTTTTTTTTTCTTCTGGTCCCAAGGTTCCACGACCGGATCAACGAGTACAGCGATCACCAGGCGATCGACTTTAAGGAATTGGGCAACAGCTTTGACAAGGTCAAGGATGCAATCAACGGCTATATGGGCCAACATCGCGAATTGGCGCCAGAAGTCGCAGAAATTGTCAACTTGATCTCCGACGGGATCAAGCAGCCCGACGCCAACCCCAGCAACAAGGAGGACGACGACGCCAACAAGAAACCCTCTCCCACGGATGGCGATACCAAGGATTCGGCCACCAATGGCGACGATTTGGCGGAAAAGGTTCCAAACGACGCTCAAAAGGACAACAACGACGCTGCCGCCGCCGCTGCTCCTCCACCACCAGCTGACGATGCCCCCGTCTTCGCCGCCGCACAAGACGCAGAACAATGAAATTAGCCTTCCCCTTCATCATCAAAAACAAGAGCCAAAAAAAAAAAAGACGCGTCGCGCACGCGGATCTTGTGTACACAGACCACACCTCCATTATCCTTTGTTTTTAGAATTCACATTGCAAAACACTAAAAAATCACGCTTCATCTTTCATTCTCCCCTTCCCCCGTGTCCATTTTCATCTTTTTTTTTTTGTCACCTCCCCTTCTCGCACGCCAATCCAATTTAGGTGGGTTCCCGCTCGCTCGTATCGTGCCAGCCCTTTTCTGACCTTGTGTCACATCGACAACCACTTGATTTTTCCACAAATCGGCCTTGTGTCACCCACGGTCCTGAGATTCAAAAAATCCAACTCTAAATTAAAAAATCTTTGTGTTCCTACAGTGGATTATTTTATTTTTTTGACTCGTTGCCCTCTCTTTTCATTCTTTTTTTTTTCTTCCCAATTTCATTTAAAAAAGTTTTAGCAATGAGGCATCCTTCTGCTGCAACGTGGGGCCTTTCACTTTTCTCCATGATGGGCCTCGCATCGGCTCGTAAGTTGCTTTTCCCTTGGCTTTTGAGGCACTTTTTCTTCCCCTCTCCCATGTCATCCCCCCTTTTTTTTACAGCTTGATCAGGGCGATCATCAAATCCGACAGCTTGTGCTCACTTTTTTTACTTTCTTCAAATTGACTCTTTTGCGATTAGAAAACCTCACCGCGACGAGCTGCACAGCTTACCCCGCCACTGGCGTGTGCCATGTAAAAAAAAAAAAAAAAAAAAAAAAAAAAAAAGAAAAAAAATCCATACCCCCACCTCACCCATCGCAAACAACGAATTGACCCCCCTTTTCTTTCTTTTGGGCATTGTAGAACTATATCAACTATACAGTGTATGCGCCGGCCGGTGTGGCCACCGTCGAGGCTCAGATTCAGCAGGTGCTGCTTCCTTTGTCCGCCAAATTGGGCAAAATCGACCCCGCCTGCGTCGACAACTATTATCGATACCTGTGCACTGCCTCGTACCCCGACTGTGCAAGCAGTAAGGAGCAAATGGAAAAATGAGAAATGCGGCCATTGACTCGTTTTCCTTTGGTTTTTCTTTACTTTTCTCTTTTATTCGCCGTTTCATAGACACAACCATTCTTCCCGGATGCATTGCCACATGTCAGGACGTCGCCACCAATTGTGGTCTCGCTTTTGCATTGACAGGCACCACGAAGTTGCTGCCAGATTGCAATGCGCCTTTGCCAGGCACAAACATCAAGTTGGAATCGCAAAATGCGTGCAACTCCGTCCCGTCCCAGAGTAAGGCGGACAAAAATGACAAAAAAATGATCGATTTGGTGGGCTAATCCGTTCTCTATTACTTGATTCACTAGCCAATTCCACTGGTATCAACTTTGCAGCCATCCCTGAAGGCACTGTCTTTGCCGAATGTCCTGCTCCCTTCATCCGCGACCCATTGGCCGACAAGAACGAGACATCTAGCCCGCTGACGTGTCGCTTTGGCTGCTGCGTTCCTTGCCCTTACCAAAACTTTGTAAAATTACGCAACGAAATGCCAAAAAGTTGTCTTTTGACTCATTTCTTTTCTCTTCTTCACCATTAGTTCTACTATGAAGGCTGGGTCGAGCATGCTTACATGGCTACGGACATTGTGCGCTCCGTGTCGGCGGTTTGCGCCTTCTTCATCGTGTTTAGCTACCTTGTGCTCCCCGACAAGCGAAGGTAAACAAGAAAAAAAGAGTGGGGAACCATGCATGGCCATTTGCAAGGCCGCGTGGCCGAGTGCAACGCCCGATTGCATGGTGCTGCTTTGCATGTGGAGGCCGTGCGACCTACAAAAAAGAAAAAAAGGGCATTTGGGCTTATGCAGGCCGGCTAATCTTATTTTGGCCTTTTTTGCCACGAAATAGACACCCGTCGCTGTTGATTCTCAACATGTCGATTGCGATCTTCATCTTCAGCTTCGTCGCGTTCTTCTCGCTCGGCGACCCCACACGCGTCCAATGCGCCAGCAGCGTCCAATCGTCGACACAGGATAATAATGTGCTTTGCGCAGCCCAGGGTGCCCTTCTCATCTTTGGCTCCATGGCCACCGTCTGCTGGTGTGCTGCACTCATTGTCAATGTATGCCCTATTTACCCAACAAAAGACGCAAAAGTCAAAAACAGCCCAAAACAAAAAAGAAACGCGTCGCGTCTCATTGCTCATTTTCTTTTTTTTCTCTTTAGCTGCATTTGCACACGGTGTGGAACATCAATTTCTTTAATCGTCGGTACTGGCTGCTGCATTTGCTTTGCTGGGGCATCCCTGCCGCGTTCATGGGCACTTGCCTGGGTCTGCATCAAGTGGAATTTGTGTTTACCAACCTCTGCCTCGTGTCGCTTGGCCAAATCTTCAACCTGTTCTTTTACCCGATGGCCGCCGTCATTTGCCCCGCTTTCTTGTTGCACATCTTTACGTTCTTGTATATTGCGCGCGTAATGCCTCTCAATTCAGCTTTGATGACCATTTTCAATCCACTCACCGTGGCTTTTTTTTTTTTTTTTTTTTTTTGCACAGATTGCTTTCCGTGAAGGCATCGAATCGGACATGTCGCACTCATTTTCAAATGCATCCATTGGTCGTACACAGCGGTTTACTCGTCACAAACATGTGATACAAGCCGTCCATATCCAATGGCGCGCATTGCTGCTGGCCATCATTGGTTGTGTCACGGTGTTGTTCTACATGGTAATTAGCGAGGCCGATCATCGTTCGTCTCTGTGCACCCGTTGCACGGCGCACACGCCCCTGTGCTTTGCAACGGCTTCTCCCGCCGGGTTCTTTTTTTTCACAGCGCAAAGAATCGTATGATGCTCATTCTTTTTTATTCTCCATTGATCTAGATCTTCTATTTCACGCAATTGCGTCATGTGACCGAGCTGACCGAGACGCCCACTGTACTGGATGCGTGGGTCGCCTGCATGCTCAGCCCTACAACCGTCAACCAAGACTCGTGCGTCGGTATTGTCTCGCCCTACATGCCGCCCTTTGGCTTCATGGTTGCCGCAGAGGCTCTGGTTAGCATCATTGGCATCTGGCTCGTGTAAGAAAAAAAAAAACGATCATCTCTCCCGCACAGCAGCTCAAACTCTTCTTTTTTTCATTTTTACAGCGTCATCTTTGCCAAGCGCTCGCTCTTCATTGAGTGGAACGACCTAATTTACAACATCCGCGTGTATCTGGGTGGTCGCGATCGCGCTGAAAAGCACGGCGAGCAGTTCTTCCAGCTGTAAAACGCGCTTTTTTTTTTTTTGCGTGACGATTCATGATTGATTTGTGGATCGTACTCATATTCGGAATGCGCGTCCCCCATCCTCCTTTTTCTTTTCCCAGCATCTGTGTTCACCATTTTTTTTTTTGTTCATTGTTGATCTGCCAAGCTTACACTTTACTAATTTTTTTTTGCAAAAAATAAAGCATTTTTTTTCTTCGGCTTTTTTCGCGTCTTTCGCTTTCTCAAGAACTTGTTGCCAGGCCAGTGCGTCGTTTGCCCCCCGCTTTGTGTTCAGGGTGCACTGCATGAATTTCCCTTGGCGTGTGTTCCTGGGATAGACGGGACCTTTTTTCCCTTTTCATGGGCCCATCAAGGTTGACGGAAGAATGGGAACCCTTTTTTTTTTCTCTCTCTCTTTTCCCTTTCTCTCATTGCATGCTGCGGGGTTGCTCGCACGAACCGCTTGTGTAACGTGGAATCCCTTTTTTCTCTTTCCAAAAAGTCAAAAATAAAAGCGTGATCGGCCTATCTCGGCGTGGCTCGCTATGCCCACTCTATAATTGCATGTGCTTTTCTTTGGACAAAGATGCGACTGAATTAAATACAAAAAATAAGCTTGGATGGGGGAGCACACAATGGATGAAAAAAAAGTGAAAATAGGGTATCATTGGAAAATCATGAAAAAAGACCATTGGCCATTGGCCATTGAGCATTGGGTCCATGGACAATTTGGGTCCATTAAGGCATGCAGCAGGAGTCTAGACCAGCGGTGTGGGTCAGGCGTCGATCACAAACGACCCCAGGGCCAGATCAATTGGATCATGAATCATAGAGAGTGCGTGTGTGCAGGATGCATCGTCAATGACGCGTAAATGACGCCAATGGAGATGCCCAGAATCACAACCTGAATCACAATCGCGTAAATGCACCCTAGGTACACGTCCCACGTACTCAGCAGCGACTAAAAATAAAAAAAACGTCAATGTCACGCATCTTTCATGCCTCCTAGCACGCTGCCAATTGCCACACAAAACACGCGTCCTTTGCCACGGTGGATGTCCAATGCGCGCGTTTCCACCGCGCAATTGTGCTTACCGAGTACGATGCGCCATAATGAGAGACAATCACCCACAAAATCTCGAGCGTGCCAATCCATTGCCCTGTAGCAAAGCCGTCAAAGGCGATGATCATCCAAGCCATATGCAACAGCGAGAACAGGGTCGTGGTGACGGCTGGAAAATACAAATTGGACCAGGTGGTCAATGCACAGCGCATAATTGTCTTTGTTTTATGGGGCTTACCGTAGACAAAGAAAGCATCCGCCACGTGATACGAAGGCACTTTCAGCATCCCTGGACCCAGCGACTCGGCAAGAACCGAAATATAGCTGACAAGCGACGTCGTTAATGCGTAACCATACCCGGCAACTAGATAAAAACAATCAAAAACAAGACAAATGCATAGATGAGCGCGCCGCGCTTGCGCCCAATTGGCACCAATGGGCATCCATTGGCGAATTTGCTTACCAAAGGCATAGAGGATGCGGTTGTAAGGCGAGCGCGGATTCCGTGTGACCGCGTTCATGCCCTTTTCAGCGCGCTGCAGCAATAAAAAGTAAAACCACCGAAACAATTCCTGAATGGCCACGCTGTACATCACGGCAATGCTCAGGTTGTGCTGCACGGGCTTTGCGAGATACCATATTACACTGGAGATGAGCAGCGCAAACAGGCAAAAGAACGCACTTTCAAAGGAAAATCGAGGTAAGAAGCGTACCATGTCGTCCATTTGCACGAGAAAAAGAAGGCATACCTTGCAACAGTCAGCAGTACGTGCTGCGCGTGCAGCCCAATATACAGGAAGAAGATGGCGAGAATAGGACCATAGGCCGTGAACAGGCAGCCAAAAAAAGTGTACAGGGACATGCAAAGAAAGAAAAAGAAGAGGATGGGATTGAAAGTCCGCGCGCAGCTTTAATGATGCTGCACACGATTCTTGACAATTCGGACTTGCCCAGGAACTTCCAGGCGTGTTTAATGCATCAAATATGTCCCTTTTCTTCGTTTTGCCAATTTTGACAAAAGCAACGCAAATTCAGGACGATTTCAAGAGTTAGAAACGTTGATAAAGCCAATTGTCACGAACCTGTAAGAACTCGCAAGAAGTCAATACGCAAGCAGGAGCATTTGGCCCATTTTTTTTGTTTAAATGCATGATACGCGTTCATAATCATCATCGGAAGATGCAGTTTCAAATGCGATGAATTGAGTTCTATGATAAGTTACCTATTGGTGGTCACCTAAAAAAGTTGGAGATATCCCTGTAGATCTTGTGGTCAGCGAGCAATTGCGGTTTTCCTTAAAAAAATGACAAAATCTCAATTTTCTCGCTTTCAGACTGTCTGAATTTGTATGCTTCGCTTTGGTCATTTATACCTTCGATTCTAGATTATTTTCTATCAAGGCTCAGAACAACAAATGACACTCCTACCAAGAAAAACAAGAATTTTAAAAAAAAAACAATATGTGGCTGCCGAGAGCCTATGGTTCCATGCAATGCTGGGCCGCCTTGAAGTGATTATCATGATTTGCCAATTGCTCTTGTGAATATCAAGTAAACGCCGGAGGCCAAATATTCACAGGTGGTCGAGAAACTCGCGATAGCTGCGTTTTTATTGTATTTTGCTTTTTTGTCAGTTCTTTCACAAAATACTCCGCAATTAGCTGTCTGAACCATCGATTCCAGGGTTTCTCCATCACCCAAGCCTACCGTCGCGGCATTTCGATCATCAGATGCTGCGCAATAACCATTTTAAAAAATCGCCAATTTACCAAGGGGTAAAGTTGACCGCCGGAAAATCGTAAAATTTAGGTCCTCAGATAGCCGCGCTATTCACACCATCAAGTGAATCCGTCTCATTCACCAGCAAAAATGCAATAAAAACCGGGAGTCTAATTGCTGGTTTCCGCGAAAAATGCTTTTGAGGTGATATTTTCAGCTCAAGGACAGTTTGACTAAAAATGCCTGTATCTTCAAAAATCAAATACAATCAGAAATAACGCGACTAGCTGCGTACGTGGGTATTGATGATCAATGAAAAAAGCGATTTTTTGGCATTGAGGACGCGGTTTCAAAATCATTAATAATTTTCGACGCGCGACAAACCGCGTCAGGCGTCGAGTTACACGCGTCTGTTCCTTTTCAATTCCATGCAGCTGAAGTGTCTCTTTCTGGTGGACGCGTTAACGCGACTCTCTGGGCGCGTTTTTCCCGTGCAAATCGCTGTTGAAATTTAAACATAAATTGCTCACTGCTCGCCATCGAGGTATTGTACCTCCCTCTTTTTTGGCATGCATCGTGGTTACTCCATTTCCCGCATCGAGTGCGTAGGTTTGACGGGATTCTGAGGACCCGCATTTTGGATTTCTTCTTGGAGGCTCCAAACAGCTCATTTTTGGGTTTGCTTGTTGTGCGCCACAATGACCACTGACAGTTGATCAAAGAGGTTTACGCGGGGTTTCCAGCTCGCCATTTCACGTTGCGATGTGTTTCAAGAAGCTGCAGCAACCTGGTTAACCAGATAAAGTCAAATTTTGCTAAAATAAACTATTTTAAGGACATCCCTGGACAAGCATGGCCAAAGGGTCCCGAAATTACAACAGATGAGAAATGAGGGCAAAACACCGGTGAATGGCAACTTTATTCAGCAATTGAATTACTCAGTCTTGTGAAATCACCAAAAAACGACAGCCAAATCAGTCAGCTTGCCATGTGCTCACCAAGAAGGCTACATAATCACCTCGTGCCGGGCATGTACTTTTCTTCTTTCGGTTTCCATGTCATGTTGTAGTTCTAAAAAAGCAGCCGGAACCATCAGATGGATGAATTTGCCAAGTTTTCGTCTAAAATTATTAAAAAACATGTTTTGCACCATGTTTAAATAAGCCGCTTGAGCCGCAACGTGCACAACACGTCGAAAAAGTTCAGCAACTCCAACTTTCAAGCGCGCACCGTATGCGTATGACAAAGTAAAACTGACAACCTGCCCATCAAATCCCAATTTTGAGCATTCGAACCATTTTTTACACGCGAAAAACAGCACCCTGGATGCTCAAAGCTTGCACTCAACGAGCGTCTTGAATGCGCTACAGATTCCTGTGCAATTTCAGCCTGCTTCATTGACAGGATCAGAACGATAACTTTGACAATTTGCGGTTTTCACCTTGAAAAAATTGAAATGGATCCTGCAGAATTGAATGTCAGCATGGCGGGGCTTGAACATCGCTGTGCGGTGGTCCGGCGTGGAGCTGCGCCCAAATGATGCCCGCGCCTCTCGTTGTTCTTCCCTATTTTACTCATTTTTTTGTTTGATCTTTCTTTTATTTTTGGCCATGGAGGAAGACAAGCACGACACCGCGGCGCACGACAAGGCGCCTGAGAAGGACGCGATGGTGATTGATGATTCGCCAGCGGACACGCCTGCTGGTGCGGGCGATGAGCAAGACGAACTCATTGGAAGCGAGGAAGAAGAAGAAGAAGAGGAAGAAGAAGAGGACGACAGCGCCATGTTCTACGATGAGTCTGATCCGGTTGTTGCGGAGCTGCCTGTGTACCTGAGCAACTCGCTGTCCAAATTTTTATACTTGCTGCAATATCCTATGCGTCAAATCCCCTTCCAGCCAAGGCAGGGCCCCGTGGCGGCGCGCATTAAGCCCAATGCAAAGATGGTGCAGCTCGACCTGCCGCTCGACACGCGATCTGCGCAGTACAACCCCGAGCGCGGTGAGGAATTCGCCATGGGCACTCACGACAAGGCAATGAAGACCGCGTACGATCGCCGCATGGAAGAAGTTGAAAACGAGCGACAAGGTTTCCACTCGGCACCCAAAAAAGACGAAGAGTTGCTCGACAAGATCACACTCACATCAACACGCGTCCCCACGCAAACAAATTATCTCGTCGGCGTCATTCATGAAGGTAAAAAAAAAAAGGGACAAAACATGAAAAATGTGAGGAAAAAAAAAAAAAGGACAAGCAAATGGTGGAAATGAGATGAAAAAGAATGGGCATTAGCTTGCAAAGCGAGTGGGCGGTGGGCTGGAAATGCACGCAAATTAAGCGAATACAAGTCATTTCTCACCTTTTTCAAATTATATATAGGCGACCTGCACGTGACGCCCTTGAACACGATGATCCAGATGCGTCCTGGGTTCAATTACTTGGACAAGATCGACGACAAGGTCAAGGCGGTGAATCGGCGCATCCAAGAGGTGGAGCGGCAAGAAGAGAAGAAGCGCCAGGAAAAGGGAGAGCCCCAGACACTGCAGGCAAGTTGACAACCCCCTTCACGTGGACCCAATTGCCCTCCCTCCCTCCCCCCTTTTCCTCCTTTCAACCACCCCATCCCACTCCTTGGCTCACACTCAGCCCCCTTTTTTTTCTGGACCATCGACTCACCGATCTTTTTTTTTCTTGTGTGTGTTTTAGGTGTCCATGAAGCAAGGCGATGCTCACAATGCGACGCGCCGCAACCTGTACTCGATGGCCGTCCGCAATGCCGATGAAGAGACTTGGGAAAATGTCACCTATTACGATGAACACGTAAGCGGAGAATGAAAACCCGTTTTTTTTTTTTTTTTTTTTTTTTTTTTTTTGCATTGATCACGCTCCATCCGCGACGTTGCGCGCGCATCGCTGGCCGCGTGTCAATTGGCACTCGCCGTGACAACATTTGACCAAACGATGATCTTCGTATACTTATTCTCTTTTTTTTTTTCTTTTTTTTTTTCCTAGTCGCCCGAGGCCGAGGCAGCATACCAGGGCCTGTATTGCGCGAGTCAGGCCCACCTTAAGAGCACCACGACGCCAGCCGCCTTTTTGGATCAGTTGAGCGGGTTGAAATAAAAAAAAAAAGGTTGTATTCATCAATTCCCCTTCCATTGGTATTTATGGACTGATTTTATTTGATCTGCCTACGTTTTGAGCTCTTTTTAACCCCCCCTTTTTCACGCACCATGCCCAATTGGCATCCCCTTTTTATCGCACTCTCGGTGCCTCCTTATTTCGCATCACATAGAAACACGGCACACACACAAATATACACACACACACACACACACACACGCTTCAACTCAATACTTTTTTTTATGCGTGCTCCCTTCCCCATGCGCCTCTCCCTATTAAGCAACTGACAACCCTTTTTTTTCTTCATTCTGGGCATCCCTTTTTTTTTTTTTTTCCTCTTTTTCTCTTCCCTTTCTTTTCATCCCAATCTTTTTTGTTTTGCTCGTCCATTTTCGCCCTTTTGTTGTACATTATATTTTTGCTAATTCCCCCTCTTCTATGGCGTCGCAGCAGCAGCATCAGCAGCCGCAGCCGCAGCAACAACAACAGCATCGATACCCTCCTCCTGGCGCGCCGCAGCCGCATCCTCAGCAACAGCAGCAGCAGCAGCAGCAGCAGTCTTATGCATATACGACGGCAGCACGGCCCCCCGGCATCCATTATCAGCATCAGCAGCAGCAGATGCATCAGATGCAGCAGCAGCAGCAGCAAGGGCCACCAGGGCAACAGCAGCAGCAACAACAGCAGCAAAATGATGCCATTGGTCGCAAACCCACGACTCTCGGCCGCGCACCGACGCGTCGCATGGTCCCCGGCGCCAATTCCATCGCCAATGCGAGCCACAACATGCAGCGAGGCCGCACATTGATCCGCCCGGATCGCTACCAAGAGCCTGCACCGCTGTTGACCGGCAAATCCACACAAAGTCAAGTTTGGTTCGATCCATGGGTGTTTTTCTCGCGCGCCGTGACCTTTTGGGCACCACCGCCATGCCTTCAAGCCTGTGGAAAGACCGACCCTTCCATGCAGCAGGCCTGGCGCGAGAAAATCGCCCTTTGCTTCTTAATTGCCTCCCTTGGTGCCTTTGTCGCCTTTATCACCATCGGCCTCGGCAGCGTCATGTGCCCTCCCGACCAGGCAAACAATCAACAAATCTATGCATCTTACAACGACACCCTCAACAGCGGTAAAACTTGCAAAAAAAAAAATAATAGCAAAAATGCAACAAAACGCAAACAAAAAAGCACTCATCCTCTCTCTTTTTATATCTCTTTTGTATTTCTCTTTTTTTTTTATCCTACATTTCATATTTCTCTTTGTTGCACATTTTAAAAAAGTGAATCTCTTGGGCATTTCCGGGTGGCAATTCAATGTGACGCATGTCAAGGCGACTGATGACATTGATTTCTCCAATCGGATCCCTGGCACGGACGTGACGAATTATTTCCAGCACGGCAAGCAATTGGTTGAATGCGCGGACCCTGTGGCCCAGCGGTTCCACGCGGTGCAATTCGATCCGTGCGACAAAAAAGCAGGATACGAGGGATGTCCACTGGGCGCCTTGCTGCCGGCCACGTATGCCAAGCTGCAGATCGTCAATTCGACGCGTCTTGTCGGGTACGATTGGCAGCAATTGGCCGCGCCCGCGCTGCGCAATTACTTTGTGATTGACGGCAATGTGCTCAACATGGACCCATACATCAACGCATTCCCGCAACCTGTGCCTGGCGACGACATGGACGCCCTGATTCGACTCGTGCTCACCCAGCCGTTTGCCGCCGGCGGACGCGACGCGACAAAATACCTCTTTCGGACACCGGAGCTCAAAGCGGCCGTCAATTGCATGGTCGCCAAATACCGTGCAGGCCACATTGACAAGGCGACGCCCGGCTGCTTTGTAGCGTCCGTCATCTTGTATTGTTCGCTTGCCATTGTGCTTTCCATCGTCCTTGCACGTTTCCTCATGGCACTCATCTTTTCTTGGTTCATTTCGCGCAAACTCGCACGCACACCGGCATTGCCGCCACCTTACCCGGATGACGCCGCGCAAAAGGGCGCCATGATGGAAATGGCCCCGCTGCCGCCCGCAAACATGGCGCACGTTGGCAACGATTTGTACACAGTGATGCTGATCACCTGTTATTCCGAGAATACAGAGGGCATCCGCGCCACGGTCGAGTCTCTTTCGCGCACAACATACCCAGACGATCGCAAGCTGCTCTTTTTGATCGCCGATGGCATAATCACTGGCTCGGGCGAGACCATCTCTACGCCAGAAATGTGTCTTTCCCTCGTTTCCTTTGATCCCACTCGCCCGGACCTCGCCGATCCGGAGCCACAGCCCTATATTGCCGTCGCCAATGGCCAAAAAATGTACAACCGAGCCAAGGTGTACGCCGGTCACTATGGTAAAAAAAAAAAATTTAAAAACTCGACAAAAAAAAACGGTGTGCAGGACGAAATTCACACTCAATTGCCTCCTCTTTTTTTTTTTTTTTTTGCAGTGTGCCAGGGCCACCAGGTGCCGATGATCTTGATTGTCAAGGTTGGCAATCCAACGGAGCAAGACAAGCCAAAGGCCGGCAATCGAGGCAAACGCGATTCGCAGCTGATTCTGATGAATTTCTTCAGCCGTGTCACGTACAATGACCGCATGACGCCGCTCGACTATGATTTATTCCAAAAGATCACGCACCTGATGGGCGTGACGCCGGATTTGTTTGAATTGGTGCTCATGGTGGATGCCGACACCAAAGTCGAGATTCACTCGCTGCGTTTGCTCGTCAATTCCATGATCAACGACAATCTGATCATGGGCCTGTGCGGCGAGACAAAGATTGCTAACAAGCGCAGCTCCTGGGTCACGGCCATCCAGGTATACGAGTATTTCATCTCTCACCATATGGCCAAAGGCTTTGAAAGCGTCTTTGGTGGTGTCACCTGTTTGCCCGGTTGCTTCTCCATGTACAGGCTCAAGGCACGCAAGGGCGACGGCGACTGGGTGCCCATCATCACAAAGCCGGAAATCGTCCAAGAATATTCGCAAAACACGGTCGACACATTGCATCAAAAGAACCTGCTCTTGCTTGGTGAGGATCGTTTCCTCACCACACTCATGCTGCGTAATTTCCCTTATCGCAAGATGGTATTCACACCTCAAGCGGTAAGAGAAAGGAAGAAAAAAAGGGGGACGGGGGCTAATCGACGCGCTTTTGGAGGGCAATCGACGCGTTTTGGAGTGAAATTGACGCGTTTTGGAGCGAAATTGATGCGTATCATCGCGATTACATGCGTCGGGGCTGCATTGGACGCATCCTGGCGGCCAATTGGATTGGACGCGTTTCAATAGAAATTGACGCGCTTCTTCTTCTATTTTAGGTGTGCAAGACGATTGTGCCGGAGGAATTCAAGGTGCTCTTGTCGCAGCGGCGGCGGTGGATCAATTCCACGATCCACAATCTGTTTGAGCTTGTGCTTGTGCGCAATTTGTGCGGCACGTTTTGTTTTTCGATGCAATTTGTGATTGTGATGGATTTGATTGGCACGCTGACGCTGCCTGTGGCGATTGTACTGACGGCCGTGCTGGTGATCAATCTTGCGCAAATCACGATTGACAGCTTTATGGTTGCCGTGCCGCTCGTACTTTTGATTGTCGTGTTGTTCTCACCGGCGTTTTTGATCCTGATCACGACGCACAAATGGGTGTATTTGGTGTGGATGCTGGTTTATTTGCTTGCGCTGCCGATCTGGAATTTTGTGCTGCCCGTGTACTCGTACTGGCACTTTGACGACTTTTCGTGGGGCGAGACGCGCAAGATCACGGGCGGCGGTGATGTGAAAAAGGACGTGCACGGTGCAAAGGACGGCGACTTTGATCCGACAAAGGTGCCGCTGCGCCGCTGGGAAGATTACGAGCGCAAGCGCATTAGGGCACTCAAGCGACGAGAACGGAAATTGCGTGAACTTGGACCCACACATCCAAACACCCCCATGTCCGCAGGCCAATCGCCCACATCCACCATCGTCCCGGGAACACCAGCTACGCCAACCAATGGCCAAGAATCAGACGCCAACAACACCACGCCAACCACCGTCCATTACTTTGATCCGTCCAAAGAGGCCCCAGGCAAGGCAACATCGGGCTATTACCCAACCTTCCGCCCCCCAGAACCCGCACCAGGTACACCACAGCCCCAATTGCCCCCACAACAGCCTCAATTGCCTCCTCAGCAGCAGCAAATTCACCAAAATGCCCAAAACGTGCAAAACATGCAAAATATGCAAAATCAACAACCACACGGCCACCACCCACGTCCACCCATGATCAACACACGCCCGCCGCAGCCACAACCACAAATGCAACAAAATCAGCCACCACACGCGCGCCCAATGGCACCGCAGCCACGTCCGATGCACCCAGCAGGCCAACCGCGACCCATGCGGCCAATGCAGCAGCCGTATCAGCAGCGACCGCCACCTCCAGCACATCCTCGACCCCACCCAGCTCATCCACGCCCACCATACGGGCCACGGCCCCCTCCACCGCGGAATCAATCGTCAAGTGGCTCGGTGCCACCATTGCACCACCCTTACGCGCCATCACAAAGCCCCCAACCGCGCCCCGCTCGCCCACCACAATAATGACAAGCATAAGACACGCTCTTTTCTCATGTACACCTTCCCACCCTTCATCTATAATTAACTCGCAATTGCAATAAAAATAATCAGAAAATCAAAAAAGGAAGAATTCAAAGGAAAAAAAAGGAAATTTAATTATTATATAGCTAGAAAGCAGTGTAATGAAAACATCTAAAAGTGGAATAGGGAGAGCGTAAAAACGATTGATATAAGACATCTATTTGACGAGACTGCGCTTTGGTTTATCGACAAAATCGAGATATGGCGAGCCAGTGAGCTGTTTCACCATCAATTTGACAATGACACCGGTGCTAACAATTTTTATCAGGTAGAGCGCCACGAATTTATCGACAGGGCCCTCGAGCGCATGCTGGCGTGTCATATTGTTGGCGAATTTGAGAATGGATTTGACGCGTTTTTCGCGCTTTTTTTGGTACCGCTCAAAGATGGCAGCCAGTTGCTGCTCTGTCGGGTGCCGTGTAGACAGTTGTTGCGCGTCCAGCATGCGTTTCAGCTCATTCGTCAGCACAGCAACGCTTTCAATCGCAGAATTGCCACCTTGTCCCGCATTTGGCGTCATCTTGTGCACGGCATCGCCCACAAGCACACAGCGTCCGTGGTGCCAGTGTTTGTACAACGCTTCTTCGAGCGGCACCTTGATCGCCGACTGGCAACGCGTGTAAATGTCGCCAAAAGTCACATTGCCGGTCACACGCGAGTCCATGTACTTGCGCGCCGCCGCATCGGTGTCTTGCGCGCTGAATCGAGGGATCTCGTTGTATTGGTACGTCCTTTCCATCTTTTCATACAAGAACCAGTACACAGTGCCGCCTTTGCCCGCCACTACGAAAAAAGACGACCTATTGCCGAACACAATATGATTCTCGCCGGGCTTCACCCCCGGCACAGGGTCGGAAATGCCGTAAATACATGAGTAGGTCGCTGTCATGCCTGAAAAATGAGAAGAAAATGAGAAAAATGAGAAAAATGAGATTAAATGATATTTTTTTCTTTTTTCCTTTTTCCTTTTTTTCTTACGTTTCTTTTCCTTGAGCGCTTTTTCCTCGCCAATGGCATTGAAGATGTGGTCGCGCACGATGCTGTGCACTCCATCGGCGCCAATAACCATGTCACCCTGGTACACGGCGCCGTCCGTGGTCTCGATGATCACACCGTCCTTGGTTTCTTGGATCACCTTGACTTTTTTGTTCGAGAGCAGCTTGGACTTTTCGGGCACCGCGCCATACATCAATTGAAGCAGTAATTGTCGCGTCGTGAATGTAAAATTGTAACCAAAACTGGTAAAACCAAAAAACGATCAATGAGAATCACGCGCTTATCCCATACCGCATCTTTTTTTCGTATGAGTGTGTGTCTGTGTGTGTGAATTACATGGCGTTAATTTCAAAAATGTCGAGTTTCAAATGCACACTGCCATCATTGCGGTGGATGATGCCTTGGTCAACGGGCTCGGTCACTTTTTCGATGGATTCGACGAGACCAAGCTGGTCGAGCACTCGCTGACCGCTCGCTAGGATGCCAATGGATGCACCAAGTGTCGGTGCGAAATCTGGGCGGCTCTCCAGTAAGATGTAATCAATGCCAGCTTTGGCAAGACTGAGCGCCGCCGTCAGACCGCCCACACCGCCACCAACAATGAGCACCTTGAAATTGGAAGACGACGACGTAGCTGTAGACGAAAGTGAGGTCGAAGACATGTGATGAAAACAATAAAAACAAAAATCGAGGCTAGTCGGTGCAGTAAAATATTGTGATTTGATGCGATCAGGTCCTTTTATACATTTTGCCCTTCTCGTGGCGATTTTGCAAAGCGCTTGCACAAAGGGCTTTGCTCTGGGCTCGACATATGCGCCCGACAAACAAAAAAAAAGTCTTCCTATCATATTTATACTGTATTCGGATAAAAAAAGGACCAGGGTCAGCGCGGCAATACAGGCACCAATTCATCCGACGCACAGTCATGGTCAATGCACGGAATGCTTCGTCATGCGCGCTGTGCAACAAGCGGTTGACCAGGCAAGTCATGCATGAGTCATCAAGAAAAACGGAAAAAAAATCGCAAAAATCCACGGCGGCGGGCCACTATCGTCATTGCCCTACAAATGTTCGTGGCACCATCGCTTGCAATATCGTAGCATTAAATTAGGAAAGACGCGTCAAAAAGTCATAAACAAAAAGCCTCCAAGCACAACATACGCAGCGGGACCGCCAAAGTCAAAAAAAAAAAAGGCAACCACGCGCGATTGGCGACCCCATGCCTGGTCCACCTTGGCCTTTTAAGCCTTTTTACCATGTAGCGATATGCCGCGATCCGATTAGCATCATAAAAAAATAAGGTGACTCGAGTAGAAGTAGTGCCAATGGAGCAAAATAAAAATAAAAAAAAAAAGAATTCGAACATGGTTTTAATTACTATTTTTAGCAGGAAAGAGTGTAATGCAAACATCTAGAAGTGCAATAGGGGGACGGGGGGAAAGGGGGGGGGTGGGAGAGGATACAATTTATTTGACGAGACTGCGCTTTGGCTTATCGACAAAATCGAGATAAGGCGAGCCAGTGAGCTGTTTCGCCATCAATTTGACAATGACGCCGGGGCCAACAACTTTTGGCACGTAGAGCGCCATGAATTTATCGACGGGGCCCTCGAGCGCATGCTGGCGTGTCATATTGTTGGCGAATTTGAGAATGGATTTGACGCGCTTTTCGCGCTTTTTTTGGTAGCGCTCAAAGGTGGCAGCCAGTTGCTGCTTCGTCGGGTGCCGTGTAGACAGTTGTTGCGCGTCCAGCATGCGTTTCAGCTCATTCGTCAGCACAGCAACGCTCTCAATCGCAGAATTGCCACCTTGCCCCCCATTTGGCGTCATCTTGTGCACGGCATCGCCTACAAGCACACAGCGTCCGTGGTGCCAGTGTTTGTACAGCGCTTCTTCGAGCGGCACCTTGATCGCCGACTGGCAACGTGCGTAAATGTCGCCAAAAGTCACTTTGCCGGTCACTTGCGAGTCCATGTACTTGCGCGCCGCCGCATCGGTGTCTTGCGCGCTGAATCGAGGAATCTCGTTGTATTGGTACGTCCTTTCCATCTTTTCAAACAGAAACCAGTACGCAATGCCACCTTTGCCCGACGCAATCAAAAAAGACGACCCATTGCGGAACACAATATGATTCTCACCGGGCTGGATCCCTGGCACAGGGTCCGAAATGCCGTAAATACACGAGTAGGTCGCTGTCATGCCTGAAAAATGAGACGAAAATGAGAAAAGTGAGACAAAATGTTTTTTTTTCTTTTTTTTCTTACGTTTCTTTTCCTTGAGCGCTTTTTCCTCGCCAATGGCATTGAAGATGTGATCGCGCACAATACTGTGCACCCCATCGGCGCCAATGACCATGTCACCCTTGTACATGGCGCCGTCCGTGGTCTCGATGATCACCCCGTCCTTGGTGTCTTGAATCACCTTGACTTTTTTGTTCGGGAGCAGCTTGGACTTGTCAGGCACCGCGTCGTACATCAATTGAAGCAGCAATTGACGCGTCGTGAACGTAAAATAGTAACCAAAACTGGTAAAACCAAAAAACGATCAATGAGAATCACGCGCTTATCCCACCCCACGCCTTTTTTCGTGTGTGCGTGTTTGTGTATGTTTATGTATGTGTGTGAATTACATGGTGTTAATCCTTTCAAGCATGAGTTTCAGGTGCACACTGCCATCCTTGCGGTGGATGACGCCTTGGTCAGCGGGCACGGTCACTTTTTCGATGGATTCGACGATACCAAGCTGGTCGAGCACACGCAGACCGCTCGGTTGCATGCCAATGGATGCACCAAGTGTCGGTGCGAAATCTGGGCGGCCCTCCAGCACAATGTAATCAATTCCAGCTTTGGCAAGACTGAGTGCCGCCGTCAGGCCGCCCACACCGCCGCCAACAATGAGCACTTTGAAATTGGACGACGATGACGACGACGAAGACGAAAGAGAGGAGGAAGACATGTGATGATAAGAATAATTTAGAGATGTGAATGTAGTAAATTTCGCGATTTGTTGCGATCAGGTCCCATTTATACCTCTTTTGCTTTGTCGCGCTGGCGGAGGGGTGCCGACTGTACAGATTCCTTGGTAGATCAATTTCATCCAGCGGGCCAGGGTGCCAATTGCCTGATCATGGCAGGGTCGCCTTCCCATTGGCTGTCGAACGGGCGGCATAGCCCCATTCACCCAGACAAGCCAATGGGCAGCCTTGCATCCCGGACCACGATTCGGCAGCCCTGCTTGATCCCATTTTGTGATCCTTGTTTCACCCCATGTTGACAGGGGCAAACTGGGTCAACATCAATATTCGGATCCAGTGTCAGCGCGGCAATACAGGCACTAGTTCATCCGACGCCACAGCCACGGTCAATGCACGGAATGCCTTGGCATGCGCGCGCGCGCTGTACAACAAACGGTTGACCAGGCAAGTCATGCATGGGTCATCAAGAAAAACGGAAAAAGTCGCAAAAATCGATGGCGGCGGACCACCATCGCCATTTTCGTGCAAATCTTCGTGGCACCCATCGCTTGCAATATCATAGAATTACATTAGGAAAGACACGCCAAAAAATCAAAAACAAAAAGCCTCCAAGCACAACATACGCAGCGGGAACGCCAAAGTCGAAAAAAAGGCAAACACGCGCGATTGGCGGCCCTGCGCCTGGTCCATCTGGCCTTTTAAGCCTTTTTGCCATGAAACGGCACGCCACGATCCGATTAGTATTATCAAAAAAGGAAGGTGGCTCGAGTGGAAGTAGGGTCATTTGTGCAAAATAATAAAATAAGAGGCAAAAAAAGGAATTCAAAATATGGATTTTAATGATTATAAAGCTTGTAACTAGTGTAATGAAAGCGTCTACAGTAAAATGGAATAGGGAGAGGGGGAAAAATAAAAGGAGGATACAATTGATAAAAAAAAAGATATCTATTTGACGAGGCTGCGCTTTGGCTTATCGACAAAGTCAAGGTAGGGAGAGCCAGTGAGCTGTTTTACCATCAATTTGACAAGGACGCTGCTACCAACAATTTTTGGCAGGTAGAGCGCCATGAATTTATCGACGGGGCCTTCCAGCGCCTGCTGGCGTGTCGTATTGTTGGCGAATTTGAGAATGGATTTGACGCGTTTCTCGCGTTTCTTTTGGTAGCGCTCAAAGGTGGCGGTCAGCTGCTGCTCCGTCGGGTGTCGCGTAGACAGTTGTTGCGTGTCCAGTGTGTGTTTCAACTCATTGATCAAGACGGCAACACTTTCAATCGCAGAATTGCCACCTTGCCCCACATTTGGCGTCATCTTGTGGACGGAATCACCCACAAGCACACAGCGTCCGTGGTGCCAATGCTTGTACAGCGCTTCTTCAAGCGGCACCTTGATCGCCGACTGGCAGCGTGCGTAAATGTCGCCAAATGTCACTTTGCCGGTCACTTGCGAGTCCATATACTTGCGTGCCGTCGCATCCGTGTCTTGCTCGCTGAATCGAGGAATCTCGTTGTATTGGTACGTCTTTTCCATCTTTTCAAACAAGAACCAGTACACAATGCCACCTTTGCCTGTCGCAACCAAAAAAGATGATCCATTGCGGAACACAACATGATTCTCGCCTGTCTGGATCCCTGGCACAGGATCGGAAATGCCGTAAATGCACGAGTAGGTCGCCGTCATGCCTGAAAAATGAGAAAGAAAAATGCGTCAACCGTGCTTTTTTCTCTTTTTTTTTTCTCTTACGTTTCTTTTCCTTGAGCGCTTTTTCTTCGCCAATGGCATTGAAGATGTGATCGCGCACGATGCTGTGCACCCCATCGGCGCCAATGACCATGTCACCCTTGTACACGGCGCCGTCCGTGGTCTCGATGATCACGCCATCCTTGGTTTCTTGGATCACCTTGACTTTTTTGTTTGGAAGCAGCTTGGACTTGTCAGGCACCGCGTCGTACATCAATTGAAGGAGCAATTGACGCGTCGTGAATGTAAATTTGTACCCAAAACTAATAATAATAATAAAAAAAAAAAAAAAAAAAAAAAAAAGGTCAATGAGAACCACGCGCTTGTCCCACCCTCACAACTTTTTTCCTGTGTGTGTGTGTGTGTGTGTGTGTGTAAACCTACATGGCGCCAATCTGCTCAAAAATGTTGAGTTTCAGGTGCTCGCTGCCATCCTTGCGGTGGATGATGCCTTTGCCAACGGGCTCAGTCACTTTTTCGATCGAGTCAACGACACCAAGCTGGTCGAGGACGCGCAGACCGCTTGCATGGATGCCAATGGATGCACCAAGTGTCGGTGCGAAATCTGGGCGGCCTTCCAGCACAATGTAATCAATGCCAGCTTTGGCAAGACTGAGTGCCGCCGTCAGACCGCCCACACCGCCGCCAACAATGAGCACCTTGAAATTGGACGACGATGACGAAGACGAAAACGAAAGAGAAGAGGAGGACATGTGATGATAAGAATAATTTAGAGATGTGAATGTAGTAAATTTCGTGATTTGTTGCGATCATGTCCCTTTTATACCTCCTTTTTAATCTTGTTTTTGTTGCGCTGGCGAAGGGGTGCCGACTTTGCAGATTCTTGGTAGATCAATTTCATCCGGCGGCCAGGGTGCCGATCGCCTGACCATGGTAGGGTCGGCTTCCCATTGGCTGTCGAACGAGCGGTATTACTTTATTTACCCGGGCAAGCCAATGGGCAGCCCCGCATCCCGGACCACCATTCGGCAGCCCTGTTTGACCCCATTTGGTGTTCCTCGTCTACCCACGTTGACAGGGGCACAAAATTCCGATAAATTGGGCCAATTTCAATATTCGGTTAAAAAAAGGACCAGTGTCAGCGCGGCAATAGAGGCAATAATTCATCCGGCGCCATGGTCAATGCACGGAATGCTTTGGCGCGCGCTGTATAAGAAACCGTTGACCAACCAAGTCATACATGGGTCATCAAGAAACACGGAAAAAATTGCTAAAAATCGCAAAAATCGACCCCGGCGGGCCACCATCACTTGCAATAGAATTACATTAGGAAAGACGCGTCAAAAAATCGTAAACAAATAAGCCTCACAGCACAATATGCGCAGCGGTATCGCCAAATGTCGAAAAGAGCAACACGCGCGATTGGCGACACCGTGCCTGGTCCACCTTAGCCTTTTAGACATTTTTACCATGAAACGACGCGCCGCGATCCGATTAGCATCATAAAAAAGTAAGGTGGCTCGAGTGGAAGTAGGGCCATTGGGGCAAAATAAAAAAAAAAGGAATTCAAACATGGTTTTTAATTACTATTCTTAGCAGGTAAGCCGTCTAATGAAAGCATATAAAGGTGGAATAGGAAGAAAACAAGGGGGGATACAGTAAAATAGATTAAAGACGTCTATTTGACGAGACTGCGCTTTGGCTTATCGACAAAATCGAGATATGGCGAGCCAGTGAGCTGTTTCACCATCAGTTTGATAATGACGCGGCTGCCAACGATTTTTGGTATGTAGAGCGCCAGGACTTTGTCCATGGGGCCCTCAAGCGCCTGTTGACGTGTCATGTCGTTGGCGAATTTGAGAATGGAATTGACGCGTTTCCCACGTTTTTTTTGGTACCGCTCAAAGGTGGCAGCCAGCTGCTGCTCCGTCGGGTGCCGCGTAGACAGTTGTTGCGCGTCCAGCATGCGTTTCAGCTCATTCGTCAGCACAGCAACGCTTTCAATCGCAGAATTGCCGCCTAGCCCCGCGTTTGGCGTCATCTTGTGCACGGCATCGCCCACAAGCACACAGCGCCCGTGGTGCCAATGTTTGTACAGCGCTTCTTCGAGCGGCACCATGGTTGCCAACTGACGACGCGTGTAAATTTCGCCAAATGTCATGTCACCAGATACAGGCGAGTCCATGTACTTGCGTGCCGTCGTATCCGTGTCTTGCGCGCTGAATCGAGGGATCTCGTTGTATTGGTACGTCTTTTCCATCTTTTCAAACAGAAACCAGTACACAATGCCACCTTTGCCTGCCGCGACCAAAAAAGACGACCCATTGCGGAACACAATATGATTCTCGCCGGGTTTCATCCCCGGCACCGAATCGGAAATGCCGTAAATGCACGCGTAGGTCGCCGTCATGCCTGAAAAATGAGAAAAAATGAGAAAAAATGAGAAAAATGCGCCAATCATAATTTTTTCCTCTCTTCTTTTCTTACGTTTCTTTTCCTTGAGCGCTTTTTCTTCGCCAATGGCATTGAAGATGTGATCGCGCACAATACTGTGCACCCCATCGGCGCCAATGACCATGTCACCCTTGTACACGGCGCCGTCCGTGGTCTCGATGACCACGCCATCCTTGGTCTCTTGGATCACCTTGACTTTTTTGTTTGGAAGCAGCTTGGACTTGTCAGGCACCGCGTCGTACATCAATTGAAGGAGCAATTGACGCGTCGTGAACGTAAAATTGTAACCAAAACTGGTAAAACCAGAAAAAGATCAATGAGAATCACGCGCATGTTCCCGCACTCCTTTTTTTCTTGGGTGCTTGTATGTGTGTGAGCCTACATGGCGCCAAGCTTTTCAAAAATGTCGAGTTTCATGTGGTCGCTGCCGTCCTCGCGGTGGATGATGCCTTGTTCAATGGGCTCGGTCACCTTTTCAATGGATTCGACGACACCAAGCTGGTCGAGGACGCGTAGACCGCTTGCATGGATGGCCATCGATGCGCCGAGTTGCGGTGCAAATTCTGTGCGGCTTTCCAGTAAGAGATAATCAATGCCTGCTTTGTCAAGACTTAATGCCGCCGTCAGGCCGCCTACACCGCCGCCAATAATGAGCACCTTGAATTTGGAAAACGACGACGTAGCTGTAGACGAAAGTGAGGTGGAAGACATGTGTTGAAAACAATAAAACACAATAATTGAGAAAAGCGAATGCAGTAAAATTTGTAATTTGCTGCGATCAGTTCCATTTATATATTTTTTGCCCTAGTCGTGGCGATTTTGCAAAGCCCATTTCACAAACGTCTCAGAACTTCATTTACCCGGACGAGCCAATGGGAAGCCGCGCATCCAGTATCATCAATTCTGCTGCTTGGCTGCTCCGTTGCTTGGTTGCTTGGCTGCTTGGCCCCCTTTAATGATCCACGTTCACCCCACATTGACAGGCGCACAAATTTCGGCAAATTGAGCCAAGTCCGACTACCATCCACATATAAAACGAACCAGTGCCAGCCTGCAATGCCAGCAACCATTCATCCTGCATTCAGCCACGGCCAATGCACGGAATGCATGGAATACTTTGACACTCGCGCTGCACAACAAGCGGCTGACCCGTAAGTTATGCATGGGGTCATCAAGGAAAAAAGAAAGAAATTCGCTAAAATTCGCTAAAATCGTCTTCGGTGCCAATTCCCGGACATGTTCGTGGTAACCATCGCTTGCAATTGCATTACATTAGGAAAGACGCGTCAAAAAAGCCGCGAAAAAAGCAGCCCCGAAGCATAACAGACGCGGCGGGACTGCCAAGTGTCGAAAAAAAGGCAAACACGCGCCATCGGCGACCTCCATCTGGTCAATCTTTGCCCTATAGCATTTGTATGATACCATGAAACCATCCGCCGCGATCCGAATGGTATCAAAAAAAAAAAGAAGTAAAATGATTCAAGTGGAAGCGGGCCAAAAAAAAAAAAAAAAAAAAAAAAAAAAAAAAAAAAAAAAAAAAAAAAAAAAAAAAAAAAAAAACGCTTGCAACGTTCTTGATTTTGAAATTCACTGTGAAAGTCCATGAATCCAAGAACAGCATGGCGCCATGCGTCGAACAAGCCATCATACGGACAACTTTTGCCATCGTTCATTGTGAATTTGATCTTTATTTCGCGTCTTTTTGATTTTTTTCTGGGAATTAAGCCTGTCGTTGATTTTCGTCAACGCACCCTTGCGGTGGACCTCTATCAAAGTAATATATGATGTGAATTCTTTCTGAATAAAACAAAATCTGTCTCTGGTTCAGAATGCAACACGACGCGAAAGGGAAGCAAAAAAGGGTGTTGTCACAATTTTAACTCCAGTAAGCTTGCTTAAACTAATTATACGCTCTCATTTTGACGTACAGTACAACCCAGGATTCTTTTTATTTCACATGTCATTTTTCATGCACACTGCCTTGGCATCCACAACAACAGCGTTGTCGCGATGAATCGCCTCAATGCCCACAATACGGCATTCCTCAAGCCATTGGACATTTCGCGTCGCTTCAGGATGCCGAATTTTCACATGGCGGAGCTGTGAGAGGCGATCGGCAAGGAATTGTTGCATGGTGGGGCATAGATCGAGGGTTAAAGCTGATTTTAATGGATATTACTTTGCATAAAGCGTAAAATTATTGATATTGGGATATTTGTTGTAGATCAAGACGAATAATCGGCGCCAATTGACACGGGTGACCTCCACCTTGACAGACACTCGAACAACAGAAGGTATTTGACCGCGAATTTGACGGACGATGCTGCTGAATTCGTCTGGATTTGATATATCAAAGGAGTGGAAGCGAGAACCATGACAAAGGCTGAATGAGAGTGACTCCAAGCAAATTCCGTACCACGGAAGCAAAAGAGTCGCGTTGTCAAAGGCTCGGCTACCAAAGAGACCGAGGTGGCGCAATTGCGCTGATAATACGCCCATCCCATCTTGGTCGTACTTGGAGTGGTATTTCTTGCGTCTTACTTGAGAGACATCAGATCCAAGACTCATCAAGCACCGAATTGGCAGCGAAGAATTGTCAAGGATGAGGTGGTCGACGTTGGGCAGCAAGTTGTGTAGGGAGCGCAAGCTGATGTGATTGAGTTGCATCACTCCACATATTTTTACAACTCGCACAAAAGGGCCAATGGCAAGATGCGGCTTGTTCCGGCCAAACAGAGGATCCATGATATCTTGTGTAATGCATTGCCCGAGGAACTCGTCAATTCTTTTTTGAGACTGGAATTGCAGCGTGTCAAATAGACGGCAACTGATGTGATCCTCCAGGTCCGGCCAACAGAGACGCAATGCCTTTAGGGTCGCCATGTCCACCTTGCTAATAATGAGCTGCATAATCTCCAAAGGGACGAGAATGCTGGACGTCGAATTGCGTCGAGGGAAATCCATGGTGTAAGGTGAAACTGGTGGAGGGAAGGAAAAGAGATAAAAGAGCGGAAGAGAGAGAGAAAATTACAACCAGTGAGGCGGTCAAAAAAATAAAAAGCGACAATTGCCAAAGGAACGGAAATTGTGGATGTCGAATTGCGTCGAGGGAAATCCATGGTGTAAAGTGAAACCGGTGGAGAGGAGAAAAAGGGAGAAAAGATCAAAAGAAGAGGACATTACAGCTACTAGTAGCGAGCCGGTCAAGAGACATGATAAAAAGGAACGCCGAAATCAAGGTTGAGACAGGACGAGAGAGCACACGACGAAAAAAAGGGGGGCATGTATGAAAAAAAAAACTCGCTTTCCTAGGTCATTGAACCTCCGCTCTAATTTTTGCATTGATGGCTGCCCCAGATTGGTGTCCCTTTTTTTTAGCAATAGCCCATTGTGCGCCTTCCATCTGTGGATGAAATAAGCGTGTCATGGGCTCGCTTATGACTGCTGTCTCTCCAGTAGGAGTTGGCCCTTCACCACAATGCCTTTTACACGCACTTGCTATTGAGTCAATTCGTAAAATTAATAAACAGCGTCTTTTATAATAAAATACAAGCCATTGACGGGTAGGAACGCGCGATTACTGGCGGTAGGTGAAGGTGAGGTCCTCCCTGTCGGTGAGGTCATTGATCTCGCGCTCATTGCTTGGCAGCGCCGTGTCCTTGCGCAGACGCTGGTCGCGCACTGTGCTCCATCGGATGTAAACAAAGAGAATGAACACAATCACATTGGCACCCACAAAGCCAAGCATGCCTCCCAGGTAGCGCGTGCCTTGATTGCCCTGTCAATAGCAAAAAAAAAAAAAAAAAAGGGGGGGTCAGTATTTCTGATCATTTTCGCGCATTTGCTCGTTTTGATTGCATCCGCTCTTACCATCATGAAGGTAGGGCCGAAAAAGTTGCCAATGCTGTAGGCAATGAGTTGACTTCCCGTGAAGAATGCTTTCTTGGTGAAACCCTTGACGTTGTTGTTGATCATGGTCTGATTCAAAATGTAAATGCTACAAAAACAACAAAAGATGAGCTGTGTGGCCTTGAAAGTAATTTTTTTGCCAAAAAGCAGAGTTGCCGATTCTTACGGAGTGCACGCGTAGGTCAGATAGATGCCAAGGAGGCGCACAGTGCCCGAGGGAATGACAGCAAGCAGCAGAACGCCGATGGTCGAGACAATGGTCATGGCCAGTGCCACGTAGCCATACTCATTGAAGCGCCTGCACGAGAATGTCGTGATTGTGATGAGAATGACACCACAAGCGCCATTGGGAATGTTTAGCAAGATGCTTTGGAAGCTCTGAAAAAGAAAAAGGGAACATGAGTCGTCAGCCAGCGCCGATCGAGGCAACGCATGTCATTTGCTTACATTGAATCCCATTTCACGGATGATTTGCGTGCTGAACACGGTGGTGCAGCCATTTTGAAGATTGCTGATGGAAAAAATAATAATAAATAAGCCAATTTTCGCAAAATGTCAGCCAGACGCGCGCTTTACCAGAGCATGGCAATGGCGATGTGGGCATAGTAGCGACCCTCGCGGAGGGATTCAAAGATGTGTGCCTTGTTGAACTTGGTTCCAGCCATCTGTCCATTGTCCTTTAGGCGCTCGTCGACAATTGTTTCTTCTTCGGCTGTGAGGTAGAACCAGCGCGACTTGGGGGTATCAGGCAAGAACAAGAAGAACAGAAACCCGAGGAAGAAAGTGATGCTGCCCCAAATCAGATAGACTTTTACACAAAAAAAAATGCAGCGCGTTAATGACTTGCTTTTGCGCTCTCTTCAACGCAATTCCGTGCTTACGGTATTGCCATGCTGCCAGGCCATTGCGTCCGTCGAGGAATTGGATGCCATACTTAAATTCGGCGGAATCGGGTCAGTGGTTGCATTGACCAATGGCTTTTTTTTCACTTTTTTCATTTTTTTTTTTTTTTTTTGCAGACTCACAGCAATAAGTGCGCCAAACATGATACTAATGGCATTTGCCACGAACATGTAGCCAATGTAAAAGAGCTGCTCATGGCGGCGGTAAAACATTGAGATGAGGATGAAAACACACGGATATCTACAGAAACGATAAATGAGCCAAGGACGCACCCCTTTCTCGCTCGCGCAATAGAGTTGTGGTCTCTCTCTTACGTGACAGCCTCAAAAAAGCCCAGCAGGATACGTGTCGCGGCCAGCGCGCCAAAGCTTTTGGCTTGCGACGTCGACATGAACACGGTGCCCCAGATGCAGAGCACGACGCCCATGTACTTGCTGATGGGCAAGCGCTGGACAAGGTAGTGGTTTGGCACCTGAGAGACGCGTCAAAAAAAAAAAAAAAACGAGACACGTGAGCAAATTGAGCCACGAAGATCGCGGCGATCACCACCCCCTCGGGCGTTTTGGCGACTTTTACCTGGAACACCAAATAGCCAATATAAAAGAAGCTTCCGAGCCAGCCAAAAGTGGAAGTGTCCAGATGTGCAGACTGCAGGATGCCCATGGTGTTGGCAAAATTCAAGGCGGACTTGTCCACAAACTACAAAAACAAGCGAGATCGTACATGTCAGCCCCCAATGACGCCTCCCGGCTCTTGCCATTCATCCCAACTGTACCTGGACAAACAAAATACAAAAGATCAAAGGAAGAAAGGCACGATCAATTTTGAATTTGAGTCGCTTCTCCTCCTGGGTATATTCAAATTTTTCCTCCTGGGCAGACGCTGTGATGGATTCGACGTCCAATGTAGGCTTGACGTCAGAAATGGACTCGGCCTTTTTCTCGTCAGTGGACATGGTGTTGTAATGATAAAACAAAAGGAAAAAGAAAGGGCGTGCCGTACCTTTTTTGACAACTGGGTCCTTTTTATACAATTTCGAATAAAGATAACATCGCCCATTGGATGATAAACTAACTTTGGTGGGCACAAATGTGCCCGTCGCGAGAAAAGACATTGAACCTTAATTTTCTGTGCGATACATTGACACCTGGCAGCACTCCATTCATACAAAAGAGAACAAAAAAGCTATGTACGCCAATACAAGCATTCTGGCACGAGTTCATTTCAACTTGACGCCTACGACATGACAACCAAAGGGGACATGATCAAGGGAAAGGGCATCAGGGGGGTGGGAATTAGTAAAAGCGAAGAAAAAAAAAAAGGCGCGGGTCGTCCATCTAGCAGTTTGACACACAGACACCATGCAAACCTTATTTTCCTTTGGAGCCGCGGCGAATCCAATCAGTGGGTCTGAAATCCAAATCGGTTTCTGTGGGATGCAACGCCCAACCTTGCCAAGTTGGTCAATAAAGATCTGCCTATCAACAAGATACAATTGATAAGCCAAGTTGCGGCCTGGGAACGAAGAAACGACCCAGAAAAATTGACAAACACAAGTAGTTCCACGGAGACAATACAAAGGAACCAAGTGCCACCGTTGAAATGACCACGGATGGCCGATGAATGGCATCTTGCTTCCATCTTCCCCTGATTTGGGAACGACGTCAGCCTTTTTCCCAAGTAAAAAGGCATGATCTACCCCAATGCTGAGACCGCAATTCCCACAGCCGACGAGTCATACCGGTGAGGAATCCGAGTCCCTGCCGCGCCTCCTTTTTTTTTTTAATTCTCACATTTGCGATTTGTCTGCAAAAAAGACAATAAAAACTTTATTGTTGCCTTTGTCTTTATCATATCTTTTATTTCCTTGCAGCCTAGCCGCCACCACGCTGGGACGAGGATGGTGCCTAGGTGGTCCTGTACAGCGCAAAAGTGCATGATGAAAGACGTGCTCCTGATTTTGAATAGCCAATTAGAGTTTCGGGCGCTGAATCAATATACCAATCCAGGCAAGCGTGAGATGCTGTTGGCACCATGTCTTCCTCGCGTGCCAAAGAAACATCACGAGCGCGAGAAATCTGCCAAGGTAGGAAAAAAAATTGTGGTGTGGGATGTCCGAGAGTCAGGAAATAGATCAATTGCGGAAGATTGCCCCTTTTCCTTGGTTTCCATGACGCAGCGGCAGATACACAGGCCGTGAGAAGGCAGTGCAAAGTCATATGATTGACAGTACCTTTGCTGCACCACCCTGGATCATCATGCCATGAACAAAATTGTCATCGTACGTCATGCGCATGCCTCTCTTGTGTTGCCAAAGCCTTTAGGTGTTTTTACTTGATGGACAGACGTTCCGACAAGTGCTCATGCCAAATTTGGAGAGCTCAAGATAAGGATGGAGGTCAGCGGCGCGTTAAAAAAAAAAAAAAAAAACGGAACGAAAAATCAATTTAGCCTATGAATTCAAACTGCACAGCGGCGTGCCTTTTGCAATGAGAGACGATTCATGTACAAATTTTGCCCATAGTATGGCGTTTGCTCGCGTCGACTCCTTGTTTTATAAAGAAAATCTGTGACATTCCACTATTTTCCAATTCGATAGAACACGCCGTCAAAAAGTGATTGCACAACCCGTGTAGATATCATATTTTGGCCCTTCTCGTTTCAAAACAATTGTAAAACCGGGGGTCATTGGGGCTGTTGACGAGGAGAAAATCGACATTTCTCCATTAATGCACGTTTTCGGCTCTAGCGCGATAAATTATGCCTCGATCGAGCTGAAACTAGTAGATATGGAAAGATACGCGTCTGGGTATTATTTTGTCCTGCTCGACAAAGTTGATGTGTGACTATTGTACGCTTGCAGCGCGAGTTCAACCATATCAATCCCGATTTTCTCAGCAACGCACAAAGTAAAAACGAAGCGTGCTGCTGTGATAAAATATGCTACATTTGACGATCTATCGAATGAGCCCAGTTTTACCGACGTGCGTCCAAAACTGAGGGAGAACAGCAAGTTTCTAAAATTTTACTTTCATCGTCGTTTATTTGAGAACGGCCTGTTTGACCCTTGACTTTTATTGCAGATCTGCTTAGAAAAGAGGATCAATGCATCTAATGACCCCACTCTTAGGTCACCAGCGTGTGGGTTACCAAATGGATTTGAATTTTGCTAGAGGATGATCCTCTCAAAGCGGGGGACCCTCCAGATGCATTTTGACCTGACCAACTTTTTTTTTTCAAAATTTGAAAAAAATATTTTGCCATCAAAGGTTCATCATCTCAGCTTCACGAAACTTTGCGAGTACATGGAGGATTTGGACCGTGCTTCTCTTCTCAGAAAAAAATAAAAACCACAGATCAATCAGGTGGTTTGGCGAACACCTTGACTGATACTTGGGACTTAAGTGAGGGTGGTTGAAACGCGGCATTTTATCATAGCAACGACGACGCGCCTGTATGCGTCGTGTTTTTTTTTTTTTTTTTTTTTTTTTTTTTTGGTCAGGTCTAATTTTTTTGTATCTTATTTACTGTATATTCTCGGCAACGTTGGCTACTTATTTTTTTTCTGGATCCATTGTCAAAGTTTTGTTCAATTGAGACCAGGCATCGCAATGGCACCGCAGGATGGCACATGCATACGAGAATGCGGGGTGCGTGCAAAGGGCACGTGATGATCGACAGTGACGAAAGGTCAGGGTCAGGTGATCGACGGGGGCCTAAATGAGCATGATATTTGCTTGCGCAGCGCTGAGTGCCTATTCTCCCTCTTTTTTCCCTCATTTTTCTTTATCATACCCCGTCATTTGCGATGAACTTGGACCAAGAGACCATCCATGTGGTGGTGCGGCTCCCCTTTAAGCGTCCGGCCGACTTTGTCGAGCCTCCACCGGTAGGCAGACATAGCATTCTTTGGGTTGGCTCATTTTGGGTCACTCATGAGCTCGTTTTCCTTGGGTTTTTTCTAATTTTTTTATTGCGCGCGTATAATAGGTTGTATGGACAGATGAGATGGAGCAGCAGTTGTGGAAGTTTCTCAGTCAAAAGCCGTCGGATTGGCGCGAGATTTCTGAGAAACTTGGCGTGCCGCCCATGTATCTTGCGCGACATGCAGCTTTCAAGTACGAAAAGCAGCTGCGGGATATTCTGCGCCTGGTCAGCATCCCCATTGCGCCGCCGTCTACGCCTACACCACCGCCAGCCGTGTCGTCCTCCTCCACGTACAGCCAGCGCGCCTCCAGAATGTCACAGCGCCAGGGTAAAAGCAAAATAAATTCACGGCAATATCATCTAACACCCAAAATCGCGATTTTTCCAGGTCCATCCACATCAACGTCCACTTCGACGCGCATGGCGACGCCCGTGTCGGCCGTGACGCCTTCTCCCGCGCCATCCTCGTCCGCGACCCCGCTTCCTCACACATCAACATCCACCACGACGGCAAAATCGCCCATGGACACGGCAAAATCAGGTGTCGATCGCGCCGTGACGCCGACGTCGCCGCCCGCGCCGCATCAACAGGACGACGCGTCGTCCATGATGCTCTCGACCATCTCGACCATCATGCCGCGGCCATCCAGCAGCAGCACGACGGCAACAGGCAGCAAACACGCCTATTCGCCTCAGCCACCATCCCAACATCTTCATTCCGTGCATCAGTATTCGCGCCAGCCGTCGCCCATGCAGCCATCACACGAATTCGCGAGCCCCGTCCAATCGGACGGCACGGGCGCGTCCATTTACCACGACACTCTACCCAGCCGCTCGTCCAATGACGCAACGCCTGTCCCACGCCATCCATCCACCGCGCAAGTCGACGGCTCCTCTTCCCAATTGCACATCCAGCGCCAGTCACCGGCCAAGATGGGTGGCACCGCAGCAATTCATGCAGAGGACGACCAAAATGACCGCGATAACGACGATTTCAGCAGCACCGGGCACGACGGTGACGACGATGGCGACGATGAAGATGATCAAAGCAATTTGCGACGACCGGTTGCCAAGAACAGACGTGAACATGACGACGACCAGGACGATTCGACGGCATTTAGCGATCAATTTGCCAAAATGCAGCTTGCAATGGAAGAAGAGCCTGCATTTCTGCCGAGTCGCAAGTCGGACGGGTCGTTCCTATTGAATAGCCTGCGCCTATCGACACATGGCACATTGACTTCATCGTCGTCATCGCCACCAAGGTCGGCGAGCGCGACACCGATGATGCA
Organism: Gongronella butleri; assembly: GCA_025201375.1. NCBI lineage: Eukaryota > Fungi > Mucoromycota > Mucoromycetes > Mucorales > Cunninghamellaceae > Gongronella > Gongronella butleri. The sequence goes on along the minus strand of JAIWZP010000030.1, from coordinate 336,699 downwards.
GCGCACGTCACGACTTGGGAGTCTCCAGGACGCGTCCCATCAGAGTCATTCGGCGCCACGCACCCCGTCCATCACCACAACTACCACAAGCACGTCTTTTACCACGTCGTCCTCGGGCACCACAGTCACCACATCTACCAATGCCGCGACAGGTGCCTCCGCATCCACGTCGGCCGCCGGCGCCTCGACCACACCGGCCGATTTGGATCATTTGGCTCTGCCGCCACCCGCGTCACGCATCGAAAATGACCCTGCGTCTCAAAACACGCAATCCATGTCAAGTCATGCAGCTGGCAAGCAAAAAATGGCGCACCACGCGCACCACCTGCATCACCATCATCATTCGCATCTCTCTCAACAGCAGGGCGCGTCCACAAGCCAGGCAAACAGCAGCAGCAGCCAAAACAGCAGCGCCATCAATTCCATGTCCTCTTCTTTTAGCGACCTTTCAGGTAAATCAAGTCAAAAAAAAAAAAAAAAAGGGAGAAAAAATTAACGATTGACTCCTTTTTTTTCTCACTTTTTCTCGTTGCAGATTCGTCCGTGACACGCTCGGCTATGGAGGACGCGCTCATTTCCAAGCTGAACAGTGGTTCCAAAATGTAAAAAAATCACGATTGACGCGCCAAACGCGTCTTGCCTCCCCCCCCTTTTTTTTTTGCCCTTTTTGTCTCATTTTTTTTCTTTGTTGCTTCGTAGGTCTTCGCTCGCGTTCTCTAGAAAATATACATGATGCACCACGACCAAGATTGACAATACCATTGGATGAATTTTTCTTTTTACCCTTTCTTGACGCTTTGATCTGCCTGATAGGCCTTGATCCGCGCGTTCTCAATAAAAAAAGGGACCGTGAAACACGTCAAGGGACAAAAAAAAAACATGGCTTTCATTTACAGGGGGGTACACAAAAGACAAACGAGAGATGCAAATAAAGAAAACGATGGGTGGGATGATTTCATGGCTTATTTGGCAGCCTTCTTGGGGGGAGCATAATCGGTGGCAAGGAGCTTGGTGATCTCCTCATCCTCGACCTTCTTGTCGGACTTGACGACGGCTTGGTTGAAGCGGGGGTCGCAGATGACGACATTGCCCTTCTTGGTGACAAGGACAGTGGTGAGGAATTGGGCGACAAAGGCACCCTCACGCTCCTGGACAATGTCGTAGGGAAGGACGGTCTGGTGCTTGGCGCACTCGATGATGCCCATACGGGCCTTGCGCTCGTCCTCCAAGTCACGGAGCGAGAAGGGGAAGCTGCCAGCCTTGGTTTGGATCTCGCTGAGAACAGCGCGCGACGCGGCCATCTTGAGCTGGTAACGCGTGCTGGTCTTCTTGTACACGGTCGTACGCGTGGTTGAAGGGCGCACCTTGCCCTCACCAGTCGAAACGAGAATGTCAACGCAGTAAACCTCGTTTTCGCCAAACTCGACGCGCTTAAAGTCCTTGAGGTGAGCCTCCATGGGGTTCAAAATGATCTTTAAAGAGATTTGAGACGCGTTAATGGCTTGGATTTCATTCCCTTTTTGTCGTTTTTTCTTTTGTTATCTTTTTCTTTCTGGATCTGTACCTGCTTCTCGCCATCGGTGACGTTCTGCAGCTGCTGGTGCGAGAGCATGCCCTCAACAGGCTTGGTGCCATAGGCCTCGGCGATTTGATCGACGACCTTTGTGATTTCCATGTTCTTGTTGCCGGGGCGGATCATGCGGATCGTGGCCTCGAGCGCGGTGTGAGCGGCCTGGATGGCATCGGCCTTGGCGCCAGTCACGGGCTTGTCAGCCGACGCGCCAACAACCAACGTGTGCGCGACCGTCGCGCAGTAGCCGTCGATCTGCGTACCCAATTGGCTAGTGGGAAAAAATAAAAAAAAAAAGTCGTCAGCCATTCCCATGGGCCCAAATTCTCGTGTTTTTTTTTTTCTTTCTTTCAATTCGCCTTACATCTTGGCAACATCGCCCTCAGCCAATACGGTGGCAGCCTCGGGGTCCGAGGGGATGGGCGAAAAGTGAGCAACCACGTTGTTGAGCGAGATGGTCACGGGGAAACCAACACCTAAGCGGAAAAAATGCGAAAAAAAAAACGCGTAAGCATGAGCGATCACGGACCATTTAGGCGCCATTGCGACGTGTCTCATACCCTTGGAGAACTTTTGCTTGGTGTAAATGACCTTGGTCGCCTCGCGGATGAGCTTGTCACCCTCGACGCAGATATCCATCACCTTGGCGCCAGCAACACACTTGGCAATAACCTTCTCGAGCACCTCTATTGCCGAAAAAATAAAATGCGTGAGCAAAGACGCGAAAAAATCGACGCGAAAAAAAGTCATACCATTGGTGATAGCGGCGGCGTCCTTGTACTTGTTCAAAGCAGAAGGGTTGGCAATGGTCGTATCGACTTGGGGAGCGGCAGCGGCCTTGGGAGCAGACATGATGGTGAGAAAAAAGTGAGAAAAACGAAAAGAGAAACAAAAACAAGGCCAAAAAGGCGCCGCATTGTGAAAAAAAGAGCGATGCGACGCTTTACTGCCCAAGCCACCCGTGCATCAAAGCTGCGGCCCTTTTTTTTTTTTTACGCTTGCTACATTTCTCCTCTCTTTTTTTTATCAATTCCTCGATATGAGTTCCCTTGGACGTGTTGCTGCTTCTATCAAGAAAAAACAGGCTGCTGCCGCCACCCAGACACAAATTGCGCCAAAGACGGCGTCGTTCAACGACCTTGGGATCGACGCGTGGCTCGTCGACACATTGCACAGCATGCAGATCAAGGAGCCCACCGAGATTCAGCGTGCCTGTATCCCGCCCGTGCTCGCTGGCAAGGATGTCATCGGCGGCGCAAAGACAGGTTCGGGTAAAACAGCTACATTTGCTCTGCCCATCCTCCAAAAGCTCGCCGAGGACCCCTATGGCGTTTATGCCGTCGTCCTCACACCCACGAGGTAAAAATCAAAGCAATTGAACTCGATCCAGCGGCACTTTGCTTATTCATCACTCTGTTTCTTTGCTGTTGTTGTTTTTTAGAGAACTTGCCTACCAGATTGCCGAGCAATTCCGCGTGTTGGGCAAAGGCATTGGCCTCAGAGAGTGTGTTGTTGTTGGTGGCATGGGTAAAGCAAGCAATCGGTTGCCATGACAACCCAGTTGTACCTGGAAATTTGTGATTAATCTCTTTTTTTCAATAAATTAGATATGATGACGCAGGCATTGGAACTTGCGAAGCGACCACATGTGATCATTGCGACGCCAGGGCGGCTACGCGATCATTTGGAAAGCAGCTCGGGTGCTGTGGATCTGTCGCGCGTGCAATTCTTAGTGCTTGATGAAGCGGATCGCCTACTATCGTCGACCTTTGTCTCGGACCTGGGCATCCTCTTTGGCAAGATGCCCGAGAAGCGTCAGACGCTGCTTTTCACGGCCACCATGACCGAGTCGATTCTTGCTCTCAAGGAGGGCAAGAAAAAGCCATTTGTCCACGTTTGCCAAGGTGACACCATGACCGTCGCCACGCTGGATCAGCATTATCTATTCGTCCCCACCCAAGTCAAGATGGTCTATCTCACTCACCTGCTGCGATCCACCGATTTTGAGGACAAATCTGCCATCATCTTTTGTGGACGATGCTCCACCGCCGAAACAATCACCATCACCCTCAAACAGCTCGGCATCCGCTGCACCGCGCTCCATTCAGATATGTCGCAACAGCAGCGCCTCGATTCTCTCGGCAAGTTCCGCGCCGAGGTCGTCAAGGTGCTTGTTTCTACTGATGTTGGCAGCCGGTAAAAAAAAAAAAAAAAAAAGGAATAAGGAAAAAAAAGGAGCATTGCGTGTCGGCAGCGCGTGTGTGAAAACGTGCCACTAAACGCCCGATATGGCTTCATTTCAATTAGTGGCCTGGATATCCCCTCGGTCGAATGGGTCATCAACTTTGACATCCCTCGCGATCCCACTGATTATATCCACCGTGTCGGTCGTACAGCGCGTGCTGGCCGCACCGGTCAATCCATCGCAATTGTCTCCGAAAAGGACGTCAACCTGATTCAAAATATCGAAGAAAAGACGAGTAAGCATCGCCTTTGCCTCGAATACATGCCAATTTGCTCATTTTTTCTCTATTTTATAGATACCAAGATGGTTGAATATGAATTGGACGAGAACAAAGTGTTGGAAAGCATGACTGAGGTGACGACGGCCAAGCGTGTGGCATCAATGGTAAACGATGATTTATGAAATGGGAGATAAATTCTCATTTTTTGACTTTTCTTTGCAGAACATGCATGACAATAAGTTTGGTGAACGCAAGCGCGTTAACAAGAAAAAGAAGCTCACTCATTAGACAAGCGCATCCAAATCCTGCATCCAACCTTTGTACATCATTCCCGCATTCCTGAAAATGGCTCGGTTCCCGTATTAATTTCAAGGTACAATCATGAGTATCGCTCTTTTCACCATCGCATAATCTCTTTTTTTTTAAGAGAACCATTAAAATCCAGAGGTTTACACCATCATGTCATACAGTAACAACGTTGTATTACAGTATCATACGGTAGACCGTTGCCCAGTTGAATTCAAGCAAACTACGGTACGTTTATCATACTACTTTCACAAATTCAGCACGGATTCCGAAATTTTTCGTGGATCGCGGTGAAACTGACACCATTCGAAAGAGACACGCTCGGGCGTTGCTTTCCATTGTTCGCACGCCCGATGCCTGACCTTTGTACGCTTGTGAAAGCCGTTCAAACATTTCATTAGTTTTTATCTTTGATGTTCTAGCTTCTCGGCAACGGAAAGGACGACTCTTAGCGCTTTTATCAAGTGGATAACGTGTCGAAAGAAGCAGCTGTTGAACCTCTACTATACGTACAGTATCGAATGAAAGCAGTTTCACCGATGGATGACCAAAACCGGCAGAGAAAGCTATTTTTTCAACAAAACATTTAATTACGATTTGCTCAACAACGGTCTACAGTAGTCGAATTGTAATTTTTATTCCATATCATACCGTTACAGTATTATCATATTTACTACTGTAACAAACAGGGGTAAAAACATTTACATACGTAATGGGATGGCTTACAGCGCGCTGCGATATCATACCGTAGCTTGGGTTTGAAACATTTTGCATCGGTCATTCTGCATGTTGCGGCCCACCACCACCCAGAGACCCAAGATCACCAGGCAGGACACCAAAAAAAAAAAAAAAAAAAAAAAAAAAAAAAAAAAAAAAAAAAACGCCAATCGTCATCTTATCACGCATACGCTCCTATTTTTTTATTTTGTTAACCGTTTAACGTCATTGATGCATATGCTCCTATTTTTTAGTTTTTTTTTTCTTATTTTGTTGACCGTTTAGCGTCCTTGACGCTTTGATCTGCAGCGAGACGGGCAAACACCAACAGCGGAACCCAGCGACCACCAAGTGACGTCGTCAACCATGTCGCCGTGACGGAAATGGAGCAGAAATACGCGTCGCCCTTCTTATCCGCCGCCGCATCCCAAGCAATCAATGGGCCTTTCAGCAAGCTCAGCACCATCAAAATGGAATTTGATGTCCTCAAGATTGACATAGGTCAATTTAACTTTGATGTCATATGATGGTCGCGCTCGAATTCTTTGGCCTACACCAAGATCGACCATAAATTTATCCTCCCTAAACCTTGCATCAGATATCTAACCTGCTCACCTTTATTCCGCCCTCTCCATTTTCATCCTGAACTTCATCCTCTCCTCTTTATGCATGAAAAACTTCTTACATTTCCCCGCAGCGCAGAAAGCCGAGGATAAGGCCGGCGGTCGAAAGCAGGGTGCATACTTGCTGGCACCTTTTTTTTTTTTATGAAGGTTCAGCAAATTGAAGACAAAAATGCACCCAGTTAGCGGCATGCGATGCACTCCTCTCCTCTTTATGCATGAAAAACTTCTTACATTTCCCCGCAGCGCAGAAAGCCGAGGATAAGACCGGCGGTCGAAAGCAGGGTGCATACTTGCTGGCACCTTTTTTTTTTATATGAAAGGTCAACAAATTGAAGACAAAAATGCACCCAGTCAGGGGCATGCGATGCACCACATCGATTGCAACGACGCGAGTTGAAAGTATAGTAACGTAAGGGTGCATGTGGATGCCAATTTTTAGGAGTCTTCCAGGATATGTATATAAAAAAGATGAGCGACAGTAGGTAAATGATCCCACTCAAGTTACAAAAGTTTTTTGACCCACTGTAGTGCTAGAAATGTTGGCTTCTTTCATTACACTCTCCGGCTTCATTGCGCTTGCAGTTGCAAAATCGATTACAGGCGAACCCAGTGACAAACCTTGCGAAATTCTCGTATTCGGCGATAAAGCATAAAGCACCAAGTGCCAGGGCAACACTGCTCTCACTACCACGGAACACGGCAAGGTCTATAAATCTGGCAATTTGTTTTTCTGTCACATAGACAAGGGAGGTTCCGACAATGTTGTAAAATGCGGGGATACTTGTACCAAGAGTTTCATGGCATGTGATTACATGTGCAGAACCAAGTCGGCAAGTTTTTGGTTAGGCCATTTTTCGAAATCCTACTACCTGACAGCTCAATGCTCAAAATAACAAAGGGGATTGGCACCACCGTTGGCGGGCTTTAGTAATTGGATATACTGTTGCATTTTGCAAAGAAATAAAGCGCAATCGGATTTGTTTTTCAAAACCTACCTCATTTACCCTCATCGTCGTTCCCGTTCTCATAATAACAAGTTTATTTCCTTGACCCGCTCAATGGCGTTGGCTATCGCCTCCGTTCTTTACGCACATGCATTTTTATTAATCTGATGAAAAGATGAAGGAGTGGGAATACAATTACACAATGACAAAGATTGAACAAGGAGGGGCCGTGAAAATGAAACGGCGAAGAGAAGGGTCTATCATATACAGTTGGGGATGGAGGATGATCTAATTTACTTTTTGGTCTTGCCCTCGAGGAATTCCTTGGCCTCGTTGATCTTGGACGCCATGTAAGGCGAGCCGCCACGATCAGGATGGTTGAGAAGCATAATCTTGCGGTGATGCTCCTTGAGTTTGGCCTTGTTGATCTGCGATTCACTGTCAATTGCCAAAAAAAAAAAAAAAGAGCCCATGAGTGATCGTCAAGGCACCAAAAGATGTCGCATACCGCATGCCCAGAATCAAAGCCGCTTCACGCTTGTTCATCTTGGCATCAAAGCCACCCTTGTGGTATCGCACCAAACGAGGCTTCTTGGGCATCTTTTGCCAGTGCTCAAAGGCCTTCATACCAAAGCGGGCAGCCGTCGCAGCACCGGCCACAGCAAAGCCAAGGACAATAGGTGTAGACTGGTAAGAAATAAGAAAAACAAGACAAAAATCAGCAAATTGAAGAGATAAACAAGCGTCAGCGTCGTCTGCGCTGTGCCGTGCCGCCTGGGCTCGAAGACGTTACCATGCTGAACAATAAAAAAGTGGAATTGAAGAAAGAAAGTCGGTAAAAAAAAACAAGCAGCCCCCAGTCGGGCCTAATTGTTTTTTTTTTTTTCCTTACCCGCCCTGTCCCCGCCGTGGCCAATGCCATTGGTCGCTCGGCCGCCCTTCCACCAATGTCAAACCTGCCCACATCCCTTAAAAAAAGGCACAAGCAATTGTATTTTATGGATTCACGGAAAAAGATGAAAAAAGGGAGAAAAAGAGAAAAAGAGAAAAAGACACGCTTGAGCTTAGTTGTCGGTATCCATGGCAGTGGGGCCATCGTCCTGGGTGGCCTCCTCGGCGGTGTCCATCTCGGCCAAGACGTTGCCAGCCTGGGGTCGGCCGGTCTCGTCCAGCATATCCAGATATTTCTGCAATTGGTCACCCTCGATGATCTCAAACACCTTGTTCTTGCCAACCACGCCCAAAGACGTGTTGTGGATGTCCAGCGCCTTGTCCTGCTGCAGCGTGTCGCGCAGCGCCTGCAGACCGTGGCGGATCAATTCGTCCAACGACGCTAAAAACAAAGAAATCAGCATCGTGTGGGCCCATGACGTCACACGCTGACGCGTAGCCGCGTCGCTCTCTCTTTCTTTCTTCTTCTTTTTTCTAATGGCCCTGCTGCCTCATCGCGTAGCGCGCTTTTTTTGCTCTTTTTCTTTGTGTTTTACCATCAGCAAAGTTCTCGTGGTACTTTTCGAGGTAGGTCTTGGCCGACTGAGATCGCGCGCCAATGGACATGGCGTGATATTCAAAGATGGTGCCCGTGGGCGAGCATTCAAACAAGTGAGGACCGGTCTCCTATATGCAAAGATCATTTTGTGAGCCAATTCCGTGTTTTTCATTTTTTTATACTTTTTTTCTTACGTCATAGCCAGCAACCAGCAGACCCACACCGTAGGGTCGTCGTCCATAGTGCTGCGTGTTCACTTGGGCCTCTGACGAACAAAAAGAGAAGAAAAAAAGAGTGGTGAGCGTTTGACGCGCTTTTGTCGATTTTTCGATAGTTCTCGGCGCGCGTGAGCGGACACTTACTATCGCCAATGGCAGCAACGATGCGCTGCGTTGGTAGAGGACGGTCGTACAGCATTTTTGATCGCATCGCCTCGGTACGCATGAAGTTGCTAAAGTAAAAAAAAAAAAAGTGAAAAATGAGCACTTGCACATCAAATAGCCCCTTTTTCTTTCGTTTACCTCAACACACGAGCATCCGACGTCAAGCCAGCAATGGCAATACCCATGTGGTCATCGACCTTGATCAGCTTCTTTTGATACGACGCGAGTTCGCCCGAAGAACGCTAAAAAATGGAAAAAAAAAGGCAAAAAAAAGGCACGTTTGTCAATGAAACACGCCACTTTTTCTTGGTATGTCGAGAAGAACGTCGTGTTTTCCAGTTGTGTTGCCTTACCTTGAGAGCTAATAGGACGACGTGTTCGCTGTTTCGCAAGCCAATTGCCGCCGACCCTTGCTTGACGGCCTCGACGGCATACTCGACTTGATGGATACGACCTTGCGGCGACCATGTCGAGACATCGTTGTCGTACTGATTGCGAAACTACAGAAGACAGGGTAAAGGTGGCGTCAGTGGCTACTTCCACGAAAAATGGCCAATTGCCTCGCATTTGCTCGTATAACGCGCGAGAAAAAGGCGTGTCGGCTGCTTACCATGGAGGGGATGTGGCAAAAATATACAAAAAAAAAAGTGAAGCGAGGAAGAAAAAGGGCGCTTGCGCGTCCTTTCCCTTCCACTTTTTGACAAACAAAGATTTTTAAAAGGGCGACGGCGGCCACGCAATGGCCTTTTGCTCCACGAGTGCCCGCTGACTTGCACATAAGGCTGCCCATCAAGCTCCTTGCTCTATATTTGCCTTTTTTTTTTGGTTTGCTCAGACTGTAATTCCTCTTGAAATCATTCCAAATCATCTTTTTTCATTGATTTGACGCATCAGTTGCATTTCGCGACTATTTGGCTCATATAGACAGCAAGCACGGTCGCTTGATTATTTTGGACGACAAGGGCCAGGCGCGTTAACGCAAGGCAATACGCGTAAAACAATAAAAACAAAGGCATCTGGCTGATCATGCACAATCCTCTTTATTCCGGTTCATGATCATCTACTACTACAGCTGCGCGACTTGCTTGCCGATGGCTTCGGGATGCTCGATGTCGAATTCGCGGCGCAGGTGCGCGAACACGAGGTCAATTACCAGCAAAACCTGGCCCAGGTTGTACACAAGCGTGATCGCATAGAAAAAGTTCGCATTGCCGCTGCCCGCGTAGATCCAAAGGTGCCAAAAGATCGGCGACAGCACGCTCGCGTACAAAAACAGATTTGCCACCAGGAACCCATAGCGGCCATCTATAAAAAAATGAGATATGTAAGCATGACTTTTCCTTTGCACATTCCATTGCCAGGGACAAGGCACCTACACTTGAACAATTCGTCATGGAGCGGCACAAGGGCGAGCAACAGAGCGGCGTCGCCCACAGACGGATAGCTCTTGAAGATGGACATGATGCCGCACAGAATTGTGATGGCAAAGAGCGGCGCGTGCCGGAAGCGGATGCAAAGCGGCGCCGTGAAGATGAAGCTGTGGAACTGGAACACCATCAAGAAGAACGACCGGAATGGATCAAAAATCTCGATGAAAAAGTACCAAAACATCCCCACGTTTGGCGTCAAGTCCTTGAGGTACAAAACCACACCGTACGTCGCGCGCAAAAAGGCCCACGAGCCAATCACCCACCGCGACAGCGCAAAAAGCGATGCCATAGACATAACAAATGCACCAATGGCACGCACCTGTACAAAAGAAAAAGTATGGGCGTGTGAGTGACGCGTCTTCTTTTTTTTTTTTTGCGGGGCAATGGACGACGTACGCGTTGATTGGCGGGCAACATGAGCACGAGGGGCGCGACGAGCATGATCGGATAAAAGGATAGGTACGCGGCGATGGCGACCCAGAACATGGCCAAGGTGGCGCGACCGTCCATGGCCCAAAACACGGCCATGATCACACTGACGTTTGAAAAGAGCACCGTCGACTGCGATACGCACGACAGCACTGTCCACGGGCTGAACAGGTACATGGCCGCAACGAGCGCAGGGTCCACGCGCCCAGATTGTCGCTCCACCTCAAGCTGCGCCGCAGACGCCTCTTGTGCCTGCTTCCGCCGCGCCATCCGCATCAACACAAACCCAATCGCTAAATCAAGCATGCTGTATACAACCTGCACCACCAATGCAGGGAATGACGACAGAAAAAGGAACAGAACAAGCAACAAGGGCGCCTGACAAAGAAAAAAAAAAAAAAAAGGAAAAATGGAAATGAGCCAATTAAGCCATTGCCGCGCCCCCGGGCCCGTTAACCAAGTTTTGTGCTGTACCTGGTGGAACACGTCGCCACTGTAAGGCGGCATATGGCTTTGGTATAAGAACACGCCTTCCGTCACTATTAAAATAAGAGAAAATGTGGCGTCAGACGTCAAAACACGGGAATGTCGGCTGCTCCACGAGTGCTGTACATCGCTTGTAGCTGGTGACTGGTGTGGCAAACTCGACTCGTTGCAACAGGGTATCCGAGATGGCCGGGAAGCTGAACAGCACCATGCGTATGAAGAACGCCGTCGAGAATATCAGGTACGTGTGCGCCCGGCTAATACTCATCTTCAAAGGCAAGACAAAAAAAAATGGCAACAGAGAAAAAAAGAGAGAGAGACACGGTTGACAACCCCGCCCTTTCAAATTCGAGCGCTGGTCCCCAAATGGCATCTGCGGCCCTGCATTCATGCAAAGTTGCCCAAATTGCTCCAAAACGCGATCATTCGATATCAGAAACCGTGTCACAGGAGCCGGTGATGCTCGACATGCACTCACAAATTAAGAAAAACGCGTATCCAATCGACCAATCCAAAAGGATCAAGCTGTCCTTGATGTTTTCGCTGAAAATCCGCAATTGAAATTCGTTGTTTGCATATCATATCATACTCTAATTATGATGCCTCCATAACACTAGCGCTTTTACCGCGTTTGGCCACTGATTCATTTGAAATGACTCGCGCGTCGATACGTTGGGCCGTTGTCGCGTGCGCCACCAAAATAGACAAAACCTTACAGTACCCCCCTTTGCTGGGCGCGTCCTCCGGATCTGGGTTATCGGGTCCTACAGTGTGTTTGAGCTAGAGAATATCATACTGATGATGGACACAAAAATCCGACGATGTCAAATTTTTCCAGAGGTCGGGTCACTCAAGCCTGATAAAATGCATGTTTCATAAATCCAGGGCCAAAAAAAAACAGAATCAAAACGATCCCTAAAGGCTATTGTAACTCGCCGAAACTCGAAGCGATACTGCAGCACCAACAAACCACTAGCACTTTTACCGCGTTTGGCAGCCGATTCATTTAAGGTGACTCTCGTGTCGGGACTCTCAGCCGTTGCGGCTGTGCAAGACGACCAAATGATGCTGATCCGTAACCCCTTCAGCATTTGACATTGCTGAAAATTTGGCTGTACGATATCATACGTACAGTATGATATGGTAGCGCATTTTTCAAAAAATCATTTCGCGGTATCATACTGTACGTACCGTACGTACATAAAATCGTGCTGCTTCAATCACAGCCAAACTTACAGTAGCATCATGTACTGTATTTTTTATGATACAGTGTGATACAGTATCATAACGCTCCTCTTCTTTTCATCAGAAAAAAATATGATACTGTAAAAACAAGAGGTCACTCTGGCTGTTGTCTAATGTCGAGACGACATGATGCACTGATTTTATCATGCGAATTTTCACAAATGCAATGCTGACCGCTACAAATCACCGTAATAATAATTTATTGGATCAGGTCCAAAATTATCATAGCCATTGGGTAATTTTGGCACGACAATTTATTAAGAAACGTTAAAACCAGTATGATAGTAGTGGGTTGTCGTCGACACTCGACAATTTTAGAAAGTTGGTAATTTTTGCATGATTTTTACAGTACAACAAATCTACTACTGTACTGTATCATAGTCTTAAAGGCCACAAACCAAGCAAGGTTGTACCGGTATGTGTCGCCTCGGTCTCCAAAACTACAGAGTTTCCACTGTTCATACGCGCGTCGTTGAAAAGTTTTTGCACGCAAAGAGGTTTTTTTCACCCGCGAATAAAAATGCAAATGCACGTAAACACCTTTCATTGGCGCGCACCGCATCATCAGTCCACGCAAACTTTACTCTCGATGGGCGCCAATTGAATTTTTAGGGCACGCGAATATTTATTTCGTACAAAAAAAAAAAAAGGAAACTATGAGTACCGTAACCAGACTTCGATCTGTCAGCCCAACGCGTTCGACATGTGTGACCCGCCAGCGTTCGATTTGTGTGACCACCGCATTTGACTTGTGCGACCGCTGAGTTCGACTCGCTTATCCGGCGTTCGACTCGTTTACCCGGCGTTCGACTAGCTTATCCGGCGTTCGACTCGTTTACCCGGCGTTCGACTCGTTTGCCCGGCGTTCGACTCACTTTGTACCGCGTTCGACTCGCTTGCCTGGCGTTCGACTCACTTTGTACCGCGTTCGACTCGCTTGCCCGGCGTTCGACTCACTTTGTATCGCGTTTGACTCGTGTGACCACCACAATAAAAAAAAAAGAATTCGCGTGCCCTGGAAATTAAATTAGCGCTCATCGAGAGTAGAATTTGCGTGGACTGATGATGCGGTGCGCGCCAATGAAAGGTATTGGCGTGCGTTTCTTTTTTTATTCTTCGCGGGTGAAGAAATCACCTTTGCGTGCAAAAACTTTTCAACGGCGTGCAAATGAACAGTGGAAACTCTGTACAGTATGATACTGTACGGTACAGTACTGTACTGTACAGTTCTACAGTACAGTAACTTTTTGCATCGGTCATTTCACCAGGCTGCTGCATCCCACTCAGTACACAACAAACAGCAGGTGCAAAAATAAAAAAATAAAAGATAAAAAAATAAAAATTCCATGCAATCCATGCACTTAATTCGGAAGTGTCAAACCTTAAATTTTTGCAAAAAAAACTTGCCAAAGTAGGCATTTTTCTCAGTCGATCACCGTTCATGCATCTCTTCTTTGGGCTTTTTTCTTAAGTTGAGGCGATCAGCCATTTTGTCTGCCAATAGCAAATTGTAGGAGTTACCTGTTTGGGATGCATTGATCACTCGGAGTTCGAAAAATCCGAATTCGGCATTTTCTGAGATTGAAATGTGCGACCCCTGAGTGACCCCTGAATTTTTCAAAAGTGGTCGTAGCGCTGGTTTAAGCTTTTTTGGTGCAAATTTTGCGTTGAAATCGATGCGGCTACAGTATTTTTGAGCGGGGTCGACCATGCAGAGGGACAGAAGAATGCAAAATAGGGCAAATTGAACGTTTTTGGAATTTGTGGGCTCAAAAAAAATCGGGCGGACCAGTCGCGAGTACTGGGCTGTAGTTCGTGTCGTGACGCCCTGGCGCGATTTTTCTTCGGCGGGCAAGTAGGCTGTAAAAAAATTTCTGGAGGGACATCGAGGAGCAAGCCGGCAAATTCCGAAAAACGAGCCTTTTCGTTTTCCTAAAGCACAAGTACGCTTTTTCAAGCAGTGTAGCGCGCTGTTGTTGCAGGCAGTGAATGACAGTGCACGTCAATTTCTGGCTATCAGCCTACGTATCATATTGAGAAACGGATACAGTATCGCAATGTAAAAGTCAAGAAGAAGGGTGTAATAAAACACGCATAAAAAACCCCATTGGCCGTTTCCTTGAACCTTTCCTCTTTTTACGTATGATACTGTATTCACTCTGCAACCTTGCACCCAGCGACAGCATTGCAGAGGACAGTGTGCTCTATAGTATCATACGCAGAGTTGTGTGTTTGCAAGCTGAATGGTCTGTGGAAAAAAATGTATGATATCACATGAGATGCAAAAGGACCAACTTTTCCTTCTGCCTGAAATCAATCCGGCATGTGTCTATCTGCTGCTTGGGCCAGAAATCAGGTGTGGTTGTGCTCATCGACTGCGGCAGATAGATGATTGTCCGTGCGGCAGCTTGGACTCTTTTTTTTGCAATGCACCACGCGCACATTTTCGAATCTATGCAGTGCTCTTTTGGAGCACGAACGAACCGCTCTCGCATTTTGTACGCATTGCAAGCCTTGGACCTGGAATTGCGGACCAGGTGAGGCTTCACGTCAACTCATTTTCATGTTTTATACAATTTGCGTCCGTTGCTGCTTCGTTATCCAATTCAACGGATGATTATTATGCTGTCGTCTTGGTCGGATGGGGCGCAATGAAAGGGATGGCGCCATGGGGCACTGGAAACACGTCATGCGTGGTTTCCAGTCCCCTGCTTCCGCTGCAGGTGCTCACTGCACTCTTTTTTTTTTTTTTTTTTTTTTTTTTTTTTTTTTTTTTTTTTGAGTCTGCGTGGACACTGTGCGACTAGTGGTCTGGGCAAGTCGTATGATAGGGACCACAGTTTCTTTGCATTATTTGGGAGGGGAGTCGTGCGTGTGCATTTTGTTTTTTTTTGTTGGTTAAACATTCAATGGATCAAAACATGACTTTTTATTGCATATTTTTTAAATCAATGCCGATGGGGTGAATATCTCTAGTTGGCCTTCTTGCGGAAAGAGCAACCTTCGGTCAAACGGGCACGGCCACCAGTGGGCTGGCACAAGACGGTGCCGCAGGACGAGCACAGGACAACCGTTTGGGCGTGGCTGAAGACGGTGCTGATGTTCAAGCAACCTGAGAAGAAGAGAAAAAAAAGGAGAGCGTGAGCCAATGGATGACGCAAGATCATGGATGATTTAAATGTGCGTTTGCACGTAGGCGATCCGTCGCAAAAGGAGGCTTGTCCATTTTTTGTTATCTTTTAGTTTCTTACCAGGGCACTTGACGTCCATGAAGTACGAGTTGGGGGATTGCACAAGACGCTTGAGCTTGTGGGCACGCTTTTCGTGTTCAACAGTGGGGTGAAGGAGATCGACAGCCAACTAAAAATTGAAAAAGAGGCAGCCGTGAGCAATTGGCTTTTTTATGGCGAGGTCGACTGTAGGTGCGTGTGTGTGTGTGTGCGTGTGTGCGTGTGTGTCAGTACGAGTGCCCATGGCGACAGACGACGGAACAAGGTACCAAAGAAACAGCCCCCCAAAAAAACAAGTGCGCCTTCTCCTTCCACGCATCCATCCATCTCAAAAAGCATCCATCCATCGTTTTTCTTTCTCATGATGGATTCCATCCGTCGTCCTATCGTTTTGGCACATGCATCGCAGCTGGAATAGTGGTATAAAGGGGCATGTGCTCAACTTACAGTCATCGTAGATTCGAAACGGCTCGAGAAGGGAAGGAAAAAAGAAAAAAGAGGAGGAAAATCAGCTCCAAGAACAGAATATTTATTTGTTGGTCCGCCCGAGCAAAGCAAAAAACTCCGCAGCAAAGGAAACAAAAAAAGGGCGTGCCCAATTTCACTGCGCCAATCTCGTGACCCACGTCTGATTCAGTTCTTTTTTCTTTTCCCATGGCCTTTTTTTTTTTTCGCAACGAACGCCACCCACCCACGGGCAAAACGAAAAAGATTTCCAACGAATTATTTTTGTGTCAAAAAAGGTCTAAAACAATGGGGGAAAGAGTGACAATGAGAGAAAAGAGAAAAAAGGGGGAAGCTAGCCTTCAAAGGACCATTCGTACTGCTTTGCCAGCTTGCGCTTGCGTCCACTGAGACGCGAGGCGTCACCAAAGGCCTGGCCACGCTTGCGGATGGCGTTCCAGACGGTGTGGACGTGGTCATTGTCTGATTTGTGTTCCTTGATGAAGGCGCGCAGCTCGGCAAGATTGATCTGGCGCAGCTCCTTGAGCTTGAGTATCCGGACCTTGCGGCGCCACATGCCTCTGCCGAGCACGGTGGCGTCAAAGATGCGCCAGCGGCCGAGCAGGTCCTTGAAATTGTCGTAGCGCTCGTCAATGGAGACATTGTGATACCAGAAAAAGGTGGCGGTGGTCGCCATGGCAACGAGCATGCCAAAGAACGAGCCGCCAAACAGGAAGTACCACGCGAGCAAAAAGCCGACGAGGTACACGACAGGCAAAAGAGCAATTCCATACACAATCTTGCTCTGGGCACGCGCCTCCTCAAAGATGGTCATCTTGCCCGCATAATGGCCCGCAATGTACAGCGGAAGGTGCACCAGCACACCCGCAAAGAAGAGCAGCAAATCGCCAAGCGACGCCGCCGTGCGTCGCAGCAAATTGATCGAGGTCGACACCTTGGTGATCTCTTTTTCATTGTAATTGGCAATGTGTGAGTCCATCAGCAGCAAATCGTCCAATTCCAGCTTGTACGCAAGCAGACTCTCCTGCAGCTTCATCACATTCTTGTCCTCGCTGCCCAGTGTCGCAAAACTGTTGATCAAACTAAACACCAAAAAAAAAAGAAAGTTGATATAGTGTTTGAAATGCATCAAACTCAAGTCTTACCTCTGGATCACGGGCACATAATCGTCCATGGTGGCCATTTCGCCGGGGAACAGCAAATGGCGCGCCATTTCGGACACATCGCGGATCTGCCAATTGGGCGCATTGACCGACAATTTCTCAGTGGCGTCCAAAATCGCCTGTGTCAGCATCTTGGCGCCCTTTTTGGCATCTTGCAAGAATACGGGCAGATACTCATCCATGTAAATTGGTTCGCCATAGCTAAAAAAAAAAAAAAAGAAAAGGTGAGATTTATACTATCCTTCCCCCCTTTTTTTTTGCTCTTTTCTCTATTTTTACCTGACAATGGCCATACTGCGATACTTTGATTTTTGCGGGTAGACGATGCCGACGGGCTGGATGGCCATCGGCTTGGGAAGCGAGCCGTCAGGATTGGGACGCGGGTCCTCGTGGATCGACTTTGCATATTCGAGAGCGGCCTGAATAAAAAAAAAGAAATTGAGTTTATGAAAAAATGTCACAGTGGAAGCGTGTGATGAGAAAAAAAAACGGGCTTACAAAGCTCGCACCGTCTTTGAAGACGCCCATATGCGGCAGTGTGTGGCTCGTGCCCTCGGGAAAGACGGCAATGGCCTCGCCGAGGCGCAGAGCATCGAGTGTGTGCTTGTAAAGCAATGCATTGTCCTTTGTGGTGCGATCCACGGGCAACACACCGCAATTGGTGAAAAAGGCGGCCGCGTGCGGGTTCTTGAACAATGTGTTCTTGGCCCAATAATGCAACCGGCGCGACTCGGGGTATGTCACCGACAAAATGGCAGGATCGCAAATCATATTATGGTGTGTCGCCGTCCTAGCAACCCACAGGGTTAAAAAAAAAAAAAAAGGGCGGCACGTAAGCCAAAAGCACAGACAATTTGCCCAAAAGGCTACCAATAAAACACGACTTACACAATCAAGGGTATATCTTTTGGCGCTCTGTCGGCATTCTCCAACTTGATGTCAGAAAAGAACGACCAAAGCGCCGCGCGTGAGATAAGAATAACGAGTTCGTGGCCTAAACCAAAGGGCATGGTTGAAAAAGAACAAAAAAGCGAGAGAAAAAAAGAAGAAACAGGAACGAAAACGAAAAACTCCAGCATTTGGGGCTGGCCCAGCTCTCCAGTTGCCTGATTTGGAGCTCAGCACGATTCACGTGCCAGGCGTCCGTGGCCATGGCTGTTTTTTTTTTTTTTTTTTTCATGCACACGACCATTTTGAGCGGAGGCTCAAACCGAGGTCGGCATGGCAGCACCGCGTGTTGTCATCCCCTGCGGCCTGATGCGGTCATCCATTGCAATGACATGATCGTGACTTCATCCCACCCTACTTTTCCCTATAAAAGACACAAAACCAAGAAAAAAGGCAAAAAAAAAAGGTTTGTTGTCTCTTTTTTTTTTTTATTATTTTCACTTTTTTTCCGCATCGCAATGAAAAAGAATCAGGGAAAGCAGGGAAAGCAGCCGACGGTGCTGCGCGCGGACGGGTATGGGCCGCCTAGGTCGCCGCCGCCGCCACCTCCAACGCTGGATGAAGGGTACACAACGAGCAGCAGCTATCAAAGCAGTAAAAAGAGCGGCCGAAGCAATAGTTTTATGAAATCGGTGCGTCGAGCGGTGCGAGATGCGGCAGGGGTGGATGCTCCGTTTGTCAATCCTTACCTAGGACCAGGGCATCTGTCGCATATGCTGCCGCCGCTGGGCAAAACCAGAATTGAGCCATCTGTTGGCTATGAAATATCGCCCATGGTGCCGCCGCCCATGTACCCGCCACCCTATGGTCCTCCGCCACGCGGCCAGCGCGACGACGAAGACGACGAAGACGACGATTTGCCACACATGCCCTATCCTTATCATCACCCTTATGCTGGCTATATGATGCCGCCCGTTCCGCCTATGTATCCGCCTTATTCAAACATGTACCCGGCCAATTACCCGATGCAGGCATCGTCCATGATGATGCCGCACAATACATTCATGGGCCATCCGCCCTTGCACCCGTACCCATGCGATCCATACATGTACTCGCATCCATTCTACTCGGGCTATCCGTATGCAACCAGTGCGCTTCCCGTGCAAGATAAGCGTTTGCTTCCAGAGAGAAATTACATTAGCAGCATCAAGGATATATGGAAAACAAACCTAGGCTAGCATCCTTTTTTTTTTTTTTGCAAAAAGAATGAAAAGAATAAAAAACCAAGCGCGATTCTACGCGTTTTTCCTCGTGGATCGTCGATCCTTTCATCAACAGGGGAGGGGGGCGTGCCCGCATCTTTTCAATGGAAGTCGTTCGTCATGGCGACGCTTCAAAAAAACGAAATACCCACTCTATTTTAAAAAAAAATACACGGATGGACGCGCATGATCGATCCACGTGCCACCCAAGCACTGCGCCTTTTGACCTGAGTTTGTGACCCGAGGTCTGTGCTTGTGTGCCTGTGATTTGTACGCGTTCAATTGAGGCTCCAGACTCTTCCATTTCCAATGAAATGTGCCTTGGCACCCTTGGCAGCAGATCGAACGCGTTCAATGGCAACCCCGCCTTTTTTTTTTCTTTTACTTTTGCGCGTGGCCCACATAGCTGCGATGGCATTGTCCCCCCTCCCACCTCTTTTGCATTGTTTTGAAGAGCAATTGCCGCTCAGAATGGATTCGTTGAACTGACTTCCTGTCATTTGCGGCGACATCCGATAATGTTTGGCGCGGGGCGGGACATGACGACATCAGGGGCAAAAAAAAGTGCAACGCGGCAGGTGTTTCAAAAAAGGAGAAAAGGTCTTTTTTTGCTTGGCCTCTCTTTTTTTTTTCCTTTCTTCTTCTTCTTTTCTCTCCATCTTGCTCCTCTTTGTCCCTTTTTCCCCTTTCCCCTTGTCCTGACGGCCTGTCAACGTGCTCTCTGCTCGTCTCACTCGTGCTAAAACATCCACGCGCCGTCCCTCACTCTCTTTCTCTCTAGTTGAGCCCGCTCGATAAGCTTTTTCCCCCTGTTTTTCCTCTTTTTCGCTTTTACGACACTTTTTACCTTTGCCATTTCCTGACAGATGGACACTCAGCTCATTCAAACAGGTAAGTAATGCTCCAAGGTTGCATCATTGATGGCTGACGGATGCCCGGATTGACAGTGAACAAGCTGCAAGACGCCTTTTCCACGGTCGGCGTGCACAACCCCGTTGATTTGCCTCAGATCACGGTCATTGGTTCCCAGGTAAACCTTTTTTTTTTTTTCTGCGCTCATTCCATGAGCATGATCGGACGCTCATACTCGTTGAAAATAGAGCTCGGGAAAGTCCAGTGTGCTCGAAAACATCGTTGGTCGTGATTTCTTGCCTCGCGGCACAGGCATTGTCACGCGTCGCCCCTTGGTAAGCTCCGCCTGGCTGATTGCCAAGGCCCTCATCCGCTTGGCTACTACTTGGCCTCACCTTTTTTTTTTCTTGTTTAAAAAAGGTCCTCCAATTGATCAATCGCGCTGCACCCACCAACGAAAAGGATCCCGCCGAATGGGGCGAATTTCTGCACCTTCCTGGGCAGAAATTCACAGACTTTGACAAGATTCGCGATGAAATCGTGCGCGACACAGACCTCAAGACCGGCAAAAATGCAGGCAAGTGACCCAAAAAGCGAAAATCACGAGATTTTGGCGTCATTGACCCCCCTGTTTTTTTTAGGCATCTCGCCGCAGCCGATCAACTTGCGCATCTTTTCGCCCAATGTGCTGACACTCACCATGGTCGATTTGCCTGGTTTGACCAAGGTATTGCCTTTTAAACTAGAAAAAAAGCATCGCATCCATTTTCTGACGCACGTTTTCTTTTTTAAAAAAGGTGCCTGTGGGTGACCAGCCCAAGGACATTGAAAAGCAGATCCGCGAGATGATTTTCAAGTACATTAGCAAGCCGAATGCGATCATTCTTGCCGTGACGGCGGCCAACACGGATCTGGCCAACTCTGACGGCCTCAAGCTGGCGCGCGAGGTGGACCCTGAAGGCCTGCGCACCATTGGCGTGCTGACCAAGGTGGATCTCATGGACCAAGGCACCGACGTCATCGACATTTTGGCCGGCCGCGTCATCCCACTGCGATTGGGTAAGGAAAAAAAAACAAAAACTAGGCCCAAAACAGCTGATGACAACTCACTGGCCCCTCTTTTTTTTTTTCTACAGGTTACGTGCCCGTGGTGAACCGCGGCCAGCGCGACATTGAGAGCAAAAAGGCAATCAGCAAGGCATTGGAAGCCGAACAGAACTTTTTCGAGTCGCATCCGTCGTACCGCAGCAAGGCGCAATATTGCGGCACGCCTTTCCTTGCGCGCAAATTGAACATGATCCTCATGCACCACATTCGCAACACGTTGCCTGAAATCAAGGCGAAAATCCAGGCGGCGCTGATTAAATACCAACAGGAGCTGATGCAATTGGGGGATCCGAGCGACAGCTCGCCCAATTTGATCCTCAACATCATCACCGAGTTTTGCACCGAATTCCGCACCATCATTGACGGCAATTCCGGCGATTTGTCCAGCTTTGAGCTGTCGGGCGGTGCGCGTATCAGTTTTGTGTTCCACGAATTGTACGCCAATGGCATCCGCTCCATTGACCCCCTCGAGCAAGTCAAGGACGTCGACATTAGGACCATCCTGTACAACTCTTCCGGCTCGTCCCCAGCCCTCTTTGTCGCCACCACCGCCTTTGATGTCATTGTCAAGCAGCAAATCAAGCGCCTGGAGGACCCCAGCATCAAGTGCATCAACATGGTGTACGATGAACTTGTCAGGATATTGAACCAGCTGCTGGGCAAACAGGTAAAAAAAAAAAAATGCGATTCGTTCGTGTGCAACCTCTGACACGCCTTTCAATGCTAGTTTTTCAAGCGCTTCCCTGCTCTCAAGGAGAAATTCTACTTTGTGGTGCTCAATTTCTTCAAAAAGGCGCTCACACCCACGACCAAGCTTGTGACCGACGTGATTTCGTAAGAAAAAAAAAAGGATGCCGCCATTGGAAAAAAGCGCGTCTCATCGCATCTCATCGCGCCTCATCGCGTTTTTTTTTTTTATGTTTATCATAGTATGGAAGGCACGTACCTGGACAGCACACATCCTGATTTCTTGACGGGCCACCAGGCGTTTGCCATTGTCAATGAGCGACGCCAGAGCAAGCAATCGGCCGCGCAAAACGCAAATGAGCTCAAACCAGGGCAACGCCCCACGCCCGCGCAACTCGCCGCGCAAAACAGCAATGCCAATGAAGATGCGGGCCTCTTTGGCAGTTTCTTCTCGGGCAACAAAAAGACGAAAAAGGCCACCGGCATCCTTGAGGCGGTAAAATCGACACACAAAATGACGCGACGCGTCAATAGGGCTGAATGGATGTTCATTCATACTTTTTTTTTATTTATTAGCCCCCTGCGACGCTCAAAGCCTCGGGTGCCTTGTCTGATCGTGAATACATGGAAACGGAAGTGATCAGTAAGCAATTGGCTCCATGAAATTATACCTCCAGGACGCGTCTCAACTCACTTTTTTTTTTTTAAAAAAAAAAAAAAGAGCTCCTCGTGCAGTCGTACTTCAACATTGTCAAGCGCACGGTGATTGACATGGTGCCCAAGGCGGTCATGTTGAATTTGGTCAATCATGCCAAGGAAGAGCTGCAGCGAGAGCTGTTGACGGAGCTGTACAAGACGGACGTGCTGGACGAGCTGCTAGAAGAATCCGAATTGACAAAGGAGCGACGCAAGGAGTGCAAAAAGATGATCGAGGCGTTGCAAAAGGCCGATGAAATCGTCGGCTCCGTATAATTCACTCATTTATGCCCCTCACTTCCCGTTGGATCTCCCCTAGAAAATATCCCCACTGTCTATTTGTACCTTGCCCTGATGACGCCTTTTTTTCTTGTGAAAAAAAGTGATAAAATAGCAAGAATCATTTTATTTTGTAACATTTGTCTAGAAAGGGGATATATACAAGAAGCAGTTGAGAAAAAAAATGCGTGAGGGGGGGGGGTAACGTAACGTGGCAAGAAAAAGAAAAAAAAGTGGCAAAAAATCTAGGAGGCGCGCTTTAACAGGGATTGAATCGTGGCAATCATGTCTGTGCGGGCGACGGTTTGGCCCTTGCCCTGCGCATCATCCTTGGCGGCCATGTCCTTGATGCGCACAATGCCCTGGTCAAGCTCATCCTGGCCAACAATGATGGCAAGTGGGATTTCTTCGCGATCACATGCGGCCCATTGCTTCTCAAGCTTGGGTTTCGTTTTGTACATGTAGGAAGCGGCAATGCCGGCATCCCACAGCTCCTTGGCCAACTGCATGCGCTCCTTGACAAGGCCATCACCCACGGAAATCACATACACATCGGTCGGATGGCTGCGGATCCCGCGGCGTGCCACCTCGGCTTGGTTTTCCTGCAAAAGCGAGTAAATGCGCTCGACGCCAATGGACAGGCCAATGCACGGAATCTGTTTTTTCTTCTTTTTCTTGTCCTGCGGCAACAGCGATCCCACGAGGTCGTCGTAGCGGCCACCGGCGGCAATGGAGCCAACGTCTTTTTCACGCGCTACCGCCTCGTAGATGATGCCCGTGTAATAGTCCAATCCGCGCGCCAAGCTCAAATCAATTCGAACGCGTTTTTGAAGATCAAACACCTCGCCATAGCTCATCAACAGCTGCAATTCCTTGATCCCCTGGCTGGCTTGCGCATGTGCCATGAGACCATCGTCGCGTGCAAGAGAATCAATCAATTGCGCGTCGCCTTGCTGTTGCACATAATGGCCAATGCGATCGGCCACGGAACCATCAATGCCTCGCTGGTGCATCAATTCGTACCGCACATCCGCCCATGACATCTTGTCCAGCTTGTCAATGGCTGCAGAAACAGACCGCACGTCGCTCGGCAACACACCACACACTTGAAACAGCCCATCCAGCAGCTGACGATGATTTAGCTTGATTTGATAGTCCACAGGCAATTGCAGCGCGTCCAATGTCTCTGTCAGCACGCCCAGAATCTCCGTGTCCGGCAGCATCACATCGTACTGGCCCGCAATGTCGAAATCGCATTGATAAAACTCGCGCAGGCGGCCCTTGGTCATTGCAGGCTGATCACGACGATACACTTTGGCCAATTGGTACCGCTTAAGCTGGAATTGCTGCGCCTTGCCATGCATCGCAAGGTACCGCGCAAACGGCACCGTCAGATCGTACCGCAGCGAGCACGCCTCGCCGCCCTGATCAGCAAGATCGTAAATCAGCTTGCTGTCCTCACCATACTTGTCCATCAGTGTGTCGCGCAATTCAAACACAGGCGTGTCAATCGTCACCGCGCCATGCCGCCGAAACACGCCCGTAATCGTGTCGAAAATGTGCTGCCGCAACGCCATATCCTTGGCGTCATAGTCGCGCGTCCCTTTGGGCGTCTTTAACGAATAGGCACGCATACCTGAGGTTTGTTGTGTTTTATTTTTAAAAAAAAAAGAGACAGCGTTGAAGCAATTGAAAAAGCAACGACACAACGCAGCCCTTGCTTACCCAAAAGGCGTGAAAAAGGCGTCCCGCGCCCGTGGGGTCGCAGCAGTAACATAGAAAACGTAAAAAAATGGAGGGGAAAAAAAAAAAAAAAGCAAAAGAGCAACAAAAATGATGCAAATTCAAACGTCGGGCTTTTAAAAAACACCGTCACCTGTGGAAAGCTTCTGGAAACTTTGCACTTGCTTTTCAAGGCACGCGTGGGTGGGGGTTTCGATCATTTTCTCTTTCTTTCTTCTTGTTCAACTTTTTTTCTTTTTTTTCTCTTTCTCCCTCTCTCTCTCTCTCTCTTTATACTCATGTCTGACGATAAGCAGCTCGCTCTGACCGAAAAGGAACTCGGAAACAAGGCCTACAAGGCGCGCAACTTTGAAGAGGCCCTCACCCACTATAACAAGGCTTGGGAACTCGACAACACCAACATCACCTTTTTGACCAACAAGGCTGGTAAGTTCCGCAACACCCCGAGAAACACGGCGCAAGCCATGCAGAGAATCAGTGGATCGACCATGGAGGGACAATGACGCGCGTACAATGGCTCATTTTTCTTCTTTTTTTTTTCCCAGCCGTCTTGTTCGAACAAGAGAACTATGACGAGTGCATTACCGTGTGCGAGGATGCCGTGGAAAAGGGCCGCGAGCTTCGCACCGACTACAAGCTGATTGCCAGGTAAAACAAAACAAAAATTCGTGGGAAAAAAATTAGTTGTGCGTGTGTGCTCATCCGTGTGTTTTTCTATTTTTTTTTATTCAGAGCTCTGCAGCGCATTGGTAGCGCGTATGTGAAAAAGGGTGATCTGGACAATGCCATCAAGTACTATGGCAAGTCGCTGACGGAGCACCGCACGCCCGACACGCTGCAAAAGCTGCGCGACACGGAAAAGGCCAAAAAGGAGCAGGAAAAGGCCGCGTACCACGACCCCGCGTTGGCCGACAAGGCGCGCGAGGCCGGTAATGCCTTTTTCAAGGAGTCCAAGTGGCCCGAGGCTATTGAGCAGTACACCGAGGCCATCAAGCGCAACGAAAATGACGTCCGCCCTTACTCCAACCGCGCCGTCTGCTACCTCAAGCTCATGGCCATCCACGAGGCCGAAAAGGACGCCAACAAGTGCATTGAACTCGACCCCAACTTTGGTAAAAAACGAGTTTTGTTATTTTTATGAGGACACGCGCGCTCATCCTCTTTTTCTTTTTTTTTTTTTTTTTTTTTAATCTTAGCTCGCGGCTACATTCGCAAGGCCGCAGTCCAATTCGCCAAAAAGGAGTTCCAGGAGTGCATTGACACGCTCGAGCAGGCGCGCGAGCACGACACGGACGGCAAGTGCACGCGTGAGATCCAGCAGCAATTGGCCAAGGCGTACCAGGCCATGAACCCCTTCACGGGCGCCGCCGCCAATGAGTCGCAAGAGGAGACCCTCAAGCGCGCCGCTCAGGACCCCGAGGTCCAGCGCATCCTGTCCGACCCCATCATGCAGCAAATCCTCCAACAAATGCAAGAAAACCCAAAGGCTGCCCAGGAACATCTCAAGAACCCCCAAATCGCTGCAAACATCCGCAAGCTCATGAGCGCAGGTGTCCTGCGCATGGGCTAAAAAAAAAAAAGCGCCGCCATACCATCTTTTTTTGCCTTGCTACACCCTTTTTTTTTTTTTTTTTTATGTGATTTTTCATATTTGTACCGTACACTTTTCTTTTGTGCCGTCGATTCTTTTCCCCATCGCACTTGTATAGTTTTTACCATTCCCTCACCTCGTTTCAATAAAAAAAAAAGGACCCAGATCCATGTTTTTAACTGTGATTTTTTTTTTGTGAGTGTTTTCCTACTGCTACGCGTGCCATTTTCCCCATTGCATGTCAAAGGCTCATCCGATCAAGGCACACGGCGTCTCGAATGAATGAGTGAGGCCAGAGAGTCCCGATGACTCGCCTTCCGAGACAAGCACTGCGGTGATCGCGGTGCGTTTTAACCCGAGACCATAAGTGTGACTCGAGAATGTTACCATCATAACCGATGGCCACAAAAGTTTGAATTGCTTCGAGTTCTTGCCTCAGACTTCTCTGTGCCAACTTTGGCATCATTTGGTCGAGGAGATCTGCAGGTGACAAAATACACGTGTATATCGTTTTTTTACAATTTCCATACTGTACCATAAGCTATTCACATTGCGCTGCTAAGACAAACAATGATAAATTTCTATGCTCTGACGGATGAAATCACTATACCAGTTTCACGGACGTCAGATCAAAACTGACGGAGAAATCAAGAAAAATCTAAAAGTCTGACATTTATCGGCCATTGCTCGCCAACGAGGTGGCTTTGTAACCCCGAAACGCGTCCCAGTGTGAAATGGCGACCTACAAACCCCGAGTGGGACTCAATTTGCAGCTGTCAAATGTCATTTGAGCACCGTGCGTGCAACTGGCAAAAGTCGGTCATGCCGATCTCCAAAACCAAAATCGAAAATCAAGGTCCACAGAATTGCGCCAAACTTGCACACAATGTGAAGCACATGGAGAAACCACGAGAAATGCCAAAGAAGAGTGGGATCGATCTACTGGTTGGCGAGCAATTCATGATTTTCGATAAAACTTTGCATGCAAATTGCACAAGAAAAACGCGTCCTTAGAGTCGTGCCGACGTGTCCATCAGTAAGAGACAGACCAGGAGCATCATATCGACTGGAATCCGGTGCGTGTAACTCGACGTGTGACGCGGTATATCACGCGTCGAAATTTGTATATAATTTTGTAACCGCATCAAAAATGCCAAAAAGCACCTTTTTTCAGAGATCACCCATGTCAACGCACGCTTCAGGTCGTCCTCTTTCCGATGATATAGCTTTTAAGGTGCTGCGACAAATCCTCCTTGAGTCTGCCTTGGGATGAAAATTTGCAGCTTTTCGCGTTTTATGCGAAACCTAGTCATTGGACGCCTGTTTTTTATAGCATTTTTATCGGTGAATCGACGCCATTCACCATGTGTGAGAATGGCGCAGCGATCCGAGGACTTAAATTTCAATGTTTTCAGCTCCTCGACTGTTCCTCAGGCGATTTTCGTTTTGGGCGATAGCTCGTGACTGAGGCACCCTAGAGCCTTGGTAGTGGGCTCATTCGTACTGGGTGAACTTTCTGCAACGACAGAGAATGTCTTGGGAACTTTTTAAATAAAATTTTCTGTCTTATTTTTGCGTTAATGAATTTCTAGCGTTTTTCTGGGATATGATTTTGTCTCAAGATCATATCATAGCGAACGATGACTAGTTAAATAGTGCGCAGATCGCTGAATACCTTGGTGGGTGAGAGACGCGCTGCGACGACCTGTGATGAACAAAAAGACAAAAAAAAAAGGTGCGTCATGATGGATCATACAGAGCACCATCTTTTCGATTTCCGTTTTTGCGGCACAACACGCAGCCAACAGAAGCTCGAAATATTCTCAGTAAAAACGTTTATAGCTTGCTGGGTCCCATTAGGAGTAGCCAATACTTCAAATACAAACACAAGTCAATTTTCGAGATTTCTTACGTTACAGCGACTTGATCTTTGTCAAATTTGCGCCAACGTTCCCTTAGAAGCACGGATAGCATGGATCCAAATTTGAATCCTCAATGGCTGCCATTGCAGAATGTTTGAAAAAAAAATCCAAAATTTGGGTAATGCAATGGGAGTTGTGTTTAATTATCAATGTACCAGCCAAATCAACGTATCAAATAGGTCTATCATTCATCAAAAGTGGGGGAGGGGGAGGAGGGAGTCCATCACAAGGATGCAATTAGAACAAGAGAGCAGAAACACCCAAAGCGACAGCGCCAATGGCGGCGGTCACCGTGAGAGGGGCAAGGGTGGCGGCGCCCGAGGTGGAATTGGATGACGACGACGAGCTGTTGCCCGCGGCAGCGCACTTGTCATCCTTGTGCGCCTTGTACCAAGCACACGTCTGATTGAACGCACGCTGCGTGTAGTCATTTTGCTCATCCTTGGGGCAGCCCAACCAACAGGTGCCAGCCTTGGTCATGAAAGCCACGTAATTGATGTTGGCACGATCACACTCCACGGCAAGCGACGAAACAAAGTCCGCGGACGTCGAGTTGAGCGAGAAATTGGGCATCACCGCAGAACCGGCTTGCTAATTTGTTAAAAAATAGGATGAGACGCTTGTTTTTCAATTGTCCCAAAAGCCTCTGCGGCGTCCACTCTTTAAAAAAGACAGCATAAAGCACTTACAATGGCACAGTTATCCATGCAGGTACCAGCCGACGTGACATTCCACGAAGGATTGCAGTTTTGAGCAGCAACAACAGAGGCAAGACCAGCAACAACGACGGCAGCGCGCATTATTTGATGAATTGGGGGTGGTGTGAGAAACAGATGAAAAAAAGCAAGAAAAGAATGACGCGAAATGACGGAGAGGTGTTTATAAATGCTGAAAGTGACACCAACAATGGGAAAAGCAGGGTGCAGCTTTGTCATACCCGCCCATGTCCGCTCTGTCCGTGCAGTGGCACACTGCCTTTAAAAGATCTGATAAACGGAGGCACCTGAAATAGGGTTCAAATAGGAATTATCAGATTTTTCCGCGACGTTTTGTGAAAACCACGCCATGTCACACCTTTTACAAAGGGCCTTTTCATAAATTGGCTCATGGAGACCAACAGTAAGAAGCAATGGGCCAGACAATGGCCAATGGCTTACCATGCGTCAATGGGCCAAAGAAAACAAAACGCTTGTGTGACGTCTGTTGCGCGGTCAATGGGAACTTTTTTTTATGTGCTTGCTCTTCACAGGGCCAACCGTCTTCTAGCTATAATTTTCGTGCACCCATGTGCCTATGGAATTACAAGAAAACATGGGCTATTTTTTTTTTTTTTATTTCGCCGCCCGTTCGTGGTTCCTGTTGCACCAACAGAATAATAAGGTTTCATTCAAACGAGTGGCCCCGACCGGACCTGATTTTTTTTATCAGATCGTTGAGGTTTTTGACCGCGGCGTCGTGTCCGCGCTCCCGTGGATTCTCTCTCTCTCTCTCTCTCTCTCTCTCTCTCTCTCTCTCTCTCTCTCTCTCTCTCTCTTTTCGTGTTTTCAATTGAGGTTTTGCAAAAACACTTGGCATTTCCCTTGATTTATGGCACGCGATCTTTGTCATTGGCCCTTTTCTTCCTTTTTCTTTCCTCTCTTTTTATTTTCATCGAGTTCCCGCGTCGTTTTTGTTTCTTTTCTCTCTTGTTATCCATTGAACGATGGGTGAAAAGATACAACTTGACTCTGCCTCTGGGCTGTCCATCCAGCTTCATGACAGCACGACGCCCGTGACGACACTCAGCAGCAGCAGCGACGGGCTTGAATCGCAGCAAACACGCGCACCACGTAAATTTCTATGGATTGTGCCATTGAAACCGCACGTCCACCCATTGCAGCTGCTTGTTATTCTCATCACGGTCTTTGCGTCGCTGGCGGCGATTGTGTACCTGGCGGGCATGCAATCGGCCGATGTGCTTGCGCGGCTGCCCACGACAAATGTCGGCGACGTCACGGGGTCGCTTTCGTTTTATTCAGAAATCATCTCACTGGTGTTTGTCGTGGTGTGGGGCGTGGTGTCGGACCACCAGGAAAAACGGCTGATCATGGTGCTCGGTCTCGTCATCATGGGCATTATTGTCATTGCCACACCCTATGTCAAGAACGTTTACCCGGATCTTTTGATGACGCGCATCGTTTTCTCGGTAGGCACGGCCGCCACAACGTCCATGATGACCGCCTTCACCATGGAGGTCGTCCACGGCCAGGGCGGGCTCGTCTCGGGCATGCTTGGCGCGAGCTCAGGCCTCGGTGCCCTGTTTGCCGCGTTTTGCCTGTTTGAGGTGCCTACACGCCTCAATTGGAAGTTCAACAACGATCAAGTCAAAGCCATCAACTCGGCCTATGGCATCATTGGCGGCTGTCTCGTCTTTGTCGGTCTTGCCGCGTACTTTTTGTTGCCTCGGTCACCCGCCATCCAGGAATTAAAGGCACAAAAGAGAAAACAAGCCGCCAACGGTGAAAAAGGCGCGTCAAGTGCGTCTTTTCTCGCGCGCTGGAGCCACGATTTGTACGCCGGCTTTGTCAATTTTGGCAAAAAGCTATATTATGGGTTCCGCGCCGCCAAAGACCCGCGCATCGCGCTCGGCTATTGCACCAGCTTCTTTGCGCGTGCCGACGAGGTCATTATCACCAATTTCGTGTCGCTCTGGGTCACGCAATACTACATTGACAATGGCACATGTGCCAGAAACAGCACTTGCTATGCAGCATCCGGCACATCGGGTACGTTGACCGGCATTGCGCAGGCCGTCGCGCTTGTCGCTTGCCCCTTTTTCGCTGCTGGGTCCGAATATTTACCCAAAGAATTCGCCATTGTCGCTGCCGGCGCCATTGGCGCAGCCGGATGTCTTCCTTTTGCCTTTTCCATCGACCCCACGTCTCAAACAAGCATGGCCATGGTCGTCCTCATTGCTATTGGCCAGTATGGTAAGCTAGAAAAAGTATGAAGAAACCAGGGGGCGCGTCTCGTTCTCTTTTTATTTTTTCACTGATTTTTTTCTTCTCTTTCCTTTTTTTTTTTTTGCGGCTAGGCATGATCATTTCGGGTATGTCACTGGTCGTGGGTGACCACGTGCCTGTCAAAGACCGTGGCTCATGCGCGGGCACGTACTCGTTTAGTGGAGCGCTTGGCATCATCATCTTGTCCAAGATTGGAGGTGTGCTTTTTGACAAGTGGATGAAGGGCGCGCCTTTCCTGCTTTTAGGCATTGGACACATTCTTGTCCTCATTGGTGCCGTTATCGTTTACATCCATCGCAGATTCTTTAAAACCTAATTCATCAATACATTTTACATCACATCTTGCATTACCCATTAAAATCGTGCCTTTGAATGGGCAAAAAAAAAACCTGGGCTGGGTTCAAAAAAAAAGTGTCTCTCCTATAGCCTCACAAAGGTGATAGATATATTGTGGCCTCAAAAACCCCTTGCTTTATGCCCTCTACAGTAGTAATGGGAAAAAAGCTCGCTGCATGATGCGCTTTCCAATTAGAGAGTTGCCATATGCTGGCATGGATGGCCCATTTTAGGCTCTGTGGGAGCCCAATTCACAGTGAAGGCGTGTTTTTGCGCTTGCCAGCGAGCCAACCAGAGAGCAAACATGTATTTCTGTTGTTTTTGAGGCCAAGGAGGTGGCTGTGTGACACAAATGGCGCACCCTTTTGGCGTGCCGCGGGCACGGGTGTGGTGCCTTTTGAGATGGCCGCCGTCAAGCTGTCAATTGGGCATGGATGATCGACAAATCTGGGCTTAATTGGCCGTTTGCTTCATTTCTATGGTTTGCTGGATTTGGGCATTCGCCACTCAGCAAGCGCATGAAGCATCACTGGGTTTTTGCGCTGGTCGGTCTGGACTCAAACCCACTTTGATGCTCATTCGATGATAATGAGGGCCCCCCTTGCCCTAGCCCCTTTTTTTGTGTATTTTTTTTTTTTTTGTAATGCACAAGGAAATTTGTCATGGCCACTAGGCAAAAGGTATAATTGGGAGAAAAGAGGACACACTTGCTTGTGGTAGATCTGGCACACCATCTCGCACGCTTTTGTATTTTGTTTTTGTTGTTTTAGGCTGCTTTTCTATTCTTGCGACGCCCCCACCATTGGACAATGCCCCGTCGGATCAAGCCCGCTCCCGTTCCCCCTTTTTCAACCTGACTTTTATGGCATAGGCTTGAAAAAAAAAGAGGTGTGTGTATGTGTGCCTGCCCGGTTGTCACTCTCTTTTACTTTTTTCTCTCTCTTTTTTATTTTTTTCACAAGCCCTTTTTATTTATTTATTTCAGCTGTTGACCAGGTAAAAAAAAAAAGGCATCCAAATGACATTCAGGGCGATTCTTATGGTCCTCTTTTTTTTCTTCATTTGGCGCAGTGTGTGAATGCAATTGATATCCAATGGCGGCTCCTGACGACAATAAAACCGGCCTGATCGTGGGCTTGACGGTCGGATTAGTGGCGGGCTTGGGGTTGCTTGCAGCCCTCGGCTTTTGGCTCTTTCGACGACGCCAACGAGCCGCAAATGGACCCGGCAGCGGCGACGACGACCGAGAAAAGACGACCATGACTTCGATTGATTCTGTGCCACCGACGCCGCCGCCAAAGGACCCGGTCCCCGCCATGCTGCCCGCGCCACTCTTGCACCAGATTCCAGAGGAGGCCACAACGACCATCCAACGCCAAGACCAGGTCACCACGAAATATTTCGAATCGGCGCTGCACATTCCGCCGCTCATGGACAAGACACCCTCGTCCATCCAGCGGTCCCTGACCTTGTCGGGCAACCGCCCATCGACCGCCACCGCCACATCCACGCGCATGGGCACTCAAGGCGCACGACTCGCTTCGTACACGCCGCAATTGCAGCGATCCGCCTCGGTCAAGGTGTCAAAATACGATAATCTCAACTTGGACCAATACGACGATGACCTTGATCATGTGCGCATCCGCCGCGCCGTCTCCATCAACCGTGCAAGGGCAATGGCTCGCCCATTGACGCCACCACCAGCTCAAAATGCCAATTCTGAGGCTTCAATGGCCGCAAACACCGTGTCGGCACCCACAAAGGCCCTCCAATCGCCTAGCTCCGCGTCCTCATCGTCGATTTCCACTGCTGGCAGTGGCTCCTCCTCTTCCTCCTCGTCGCCCGTCGAGGATGCAACACGCGCAGTCATGTATGCTCGCCCCACCGTCGCACGTGTCCGCTCCTTATCCAAAAAGGATCATACCCACCGCGTCTCCATCGAGCCATTGCATCACGACGTGTCCGCGTCCTCATCCCCCGCGCCATCAGCACGAAATAGTACCGCCCAGGAAGGCGAAATCACCGTCATCATGGATCCCGCATCGTCATCAACCTTTTCGTCCCCACCCCCTGCGTAGATCATCCCTTTTTTTATTGCTTTTTTTCTGTGGCCGCATCCTCCTTTTTCATCCCTCCATCGCTCTCAATCCCAGTCGTCCATGCAAAGAAAAAAAGAACGATTAAAAAGTGAAAAGAAACGCAAAAGATGCCATTTTTTTATGTGTGTCATGTGAAACAACTGGATTTTTTTTTTTACCTTCCAACCCGCGTCCATCCCATTCATTACCCATGCCCAAAAACAATCAATGAAAATAAAAAAAAAATGATAAAAAAATAACCGCAAGCATGCCCATTTGGCCCGTATTTATTCAGAGTGCTTGGTATCAATTGCGTCATCGATGGCGTGTACACTTTGAAAAGGCCGAGGTAAACAGATACAGGACGCAGCCAATGAATCGGACGCATGAAAGGACGACGACGGCCCACAAGATGAATGCCATGTAGCCATTGGTCTTTTGATTAAAGCTGCCGAGCCAGCCAATGCTGTCGGCCGTGCAGATGAGGCCCACGAGGATCAGGTTGGTGATGATCCAACAAATGACGAGTCTGGTGCGGAATGCCGCGTAATAATCAAGCTGGCGCGCCGATGCGTCACGATGTTGCTTCACTTTCTTGGGCTTCCGACCCAATCTCTGGCAAGCCTCGACGTACAGGTCGCCCACGTCCTGTTGCTCAAGCAGCGCCACCTCGGCCGTCTCGTTCTCATGCTTGACCTCAACGACACCCAAATCAAACGCGACAGTGTCAATGTCCTTGGTGCCCCAGCTGACGCGACAACGAAAACAAAAAGAGCAACAAAATGAGCCACTTTCACGCGTCTTTGCAGGAATAACAATACGTGCGACACGTCCCACAGCCGCTTTTTTTCTTGACTTTCCTCGTGTTCATCATTTTTTTCCTTTTTCTTCTTTCTTGTATCATACCTGACGTCGTGCGTGTTGCAAAAGGCAAACGTGTTGAGAATGTTGATGTAGCTGGCGGACATGAAGAGATATTGGATAAAGCTGGTGAACATATGCCAGGGATCGAGGAAAAGAATACTTGCGATCAAATACACGGCAAACGTGGCAGCCATGGAGATGACGATGTCTCGGAAGGATCCGTCCTGCAGCAATGCCTCGCGTGGATCACTCAATGCCGCGACAACGCCTTGGTACGCGATCCACACCGAGCAAAAGATCATGTACCCCATCATCAATGCAAAAAATACAATCATCATCGTGTACGATCCTTTGGAACTAATTCAAAAGTGGTATGAGCAACGCGTCCATCTCATTTTTCTTTGGACGCACCCTTGGGGCCGATTGCCAAGAGCAAGCAGAAAGAGCGTGACGAGAAGCACACCATAAATGTACACAAGAACAACGTGCACAATGTTGGCGGCTTGCGGCGAAAAGGGAGGATTAGGCACCTCGCCAATGGCACTCGTCAAAATGTAAAAGCTGATGAAGAAATTGCCCTACAAAAAAAATCGAAAAAAATCAGCGGCCATTCTTGCATTTTTTGCTTTTTTCACCCAGTTTTTCCTGTACCAGTGCAAACCACGAAAAGAGCCATTGAATGGACAGATAGATCAGCTCGATAAAGAGCAAAAATTTGCGCCCTGTCGAATGATCGGTTCTCAAGATCTTGCCCCAATGGAAAAGCGCGTACACGCCTGAAAAGAACGAGCCATTGAGCCATCGTCGACGCTGGCTGATGAATTCGGGCACGCTGCTCGGCACGTCAGTCTCGCCAAAGGCATTGGACACGTAATGGAGCGTCCAGCACGCATTGGGCTTGGCAACAAGCTCGTAACAGAGGATGCGGTCCTCGGCCAAATACATATTGGCCTCAAACACGTCGGCATCCGACCCGTGCAGCACCTCGCCCAAGAAATATTTCTGGAGCGGGCCGTTGCCATTCATGTCGTTTTGCAGCGCCGCGTACCGATAAGCGGAAAACGCGCCGGGCAACACCTGGATGTACCCGAGGAACGACTCCAAGGGCTTGTCCAAAATGTTGGAGATCTTGTACTCGAAATTCTGGCTGGCCACGAGCGGATTGAGGAGCAGCACACCGCCAGGGCCTGTCATCGCACGAATCTCGCCGCACGCACCGCCAACATCAGGGTAAATGTCAAATGTCTTCCACAGGTGGTAGATCGAGTGCGGCCCCGGTCGCGTGCCAACATCAAATAGCATGCAGACCTTGGGCCGGATCTTGGGGCACAGCGCCTGGAAGAACCACCGATGCGAATTGATCTTGCGCTGATTCTTCTCTTTGAGGCAAAACATCAATTGTGTCGGCGGAATTTTGTGCTCGCCCGTGCGAAATTTGCGATCCGGATCAAACGACACTTGCGTCGTGTACTTTAAACAAGAAAAAAAAAGTCAGACCCGAGTCATTTAGTCCAGTGTTCTCTTTTTTTTAAAAAAAAAGAAAAAAATTACCTCGTACAGGTGCGCCTGCACCGGCTTTTGAGCAACCACATTCTTGGCAACGCCATCTTGGTAAATGCCAATGGCTGTCAGCATGTCCAAAACAGATTGATGCACTTTTTCACGCCCGTCGGCAATGATACACACGACGATCTTTTGCCACGCATCCTTGCCCTATTTTTTTATGAGTGAAAATGAGCGACAAGGATCAATTGGGGTGGAGGAGACAATGGCCATGCTGTTTTACCCAAGTCTTTGATCGCGTGTGCTGGCAAAGATGGAAAATGTTGCGCATGACGCCATGGAGTGTCCGCGAGAGCAGCACCTCGTCCTCCTAAAAATAATTCCAGCAGGGCGGGAACCAAGGGCAAGGTGAGAATGAATGTCATTGGCCTCTTTTTTGCTTTGCAAGGTGACACAGGGCCGAAGAATGACACAAAATCTGCTTTTTCTTGGTTTTTTGGAGATGTTTTCTATTTTTTCAATTTTTTTTTTTTTTTTGCCTTACATTGTACATGGTGATACAGATGAATAGCTCAGTCTCGCGCTGCATCAGGCCTTGGCGCAGGTTATAAGAGTTAAAATCGGAGGGATCATTTGTAATGGCTGTGTATCGCATGTGTGTGAATTCCTTGCCGTCTTTGATGCTGACACGGCTGAGATAGGCCTCTGGGATCGGACAATCGAGCACAAGATGGCCACCGGTGAGTTTGACGCGTTTACTCGTGTTGTAGCGTCGTGGTTGCCTTCGCGGCGCGAGTTGTGGCTGCGGTGTGATCAGGACGGGGCGCATCACGATGTGCGGCTCGGGAAACGCGTACGGCATCTGCGGTGGCATGTTGTGCTGCTGATCGGGTGGCGGAAAAGGCGGCGGGTAATAGGGCATGTTGTAATCGAAATGATAATTCACGCCGGGAGGCGGATACACGCCATAATCGGGCTGTTCATGCGGTGGAAGCGGATGCTGGGGCGTGTGGTGCTGGTGAAACATGGACGACGACGGATCAGGCGGGCCGGGGCGCTCAATGGGTGTATGTGGCTGCTGGTACGGCGAGTAGAAATCCATGGATCCCGCCGTATTAGGCGTGCTGTGATGCGTGCTATTATTATTGTGCTGAACGTTCGTCTGCAACGGCGGCGGCAGCGACTGGGGATCAATGTTCAAATGGAATGGCTCGCGCTGATGCATGGATGGCGCCGCAGGCACTTCATCGCCTACCGGCCGCTGCTGTTGCTGCTGCTGCGCCGGACCAGGCTCATGACGCGGCAATGGAGGAGGATGGTCTGTCGATGAAAACGATTGCATGACCCAAAAACACCCGAAAAAAAAAATGAATGCAGAAAGATCAAACGAGAGGGGGAAAAAAAAAAAGACAAAAAAAAAAAAAAAAAAGGTGGGAAAAGGACCTGCACCCGCCATAAACAAAACCCTAAAATAGACGCTGAACCGTGACAATAGGGCGGCGTGACACATTGCTGTGCAGCGTCATGCAAACAGAGCTTGGCATTTACAAAAAAAAAAAAAAAGGCCCTGATCTCCTTTTTATTTTATTTTTTCACTTCTCACGCGCTCTCCATCACCATTTGGCATTTACCGGGCATGCGCTTCTTCGATGTTCCAAGTACAAGGGTCATCCGCACAACCATTGCACCTATTCAAATTTCAGGCTTGGCCTCCAATCCCCTCTTTTATGCATTTTCATGCGAAATGACGAAAATTTGGGTCATTGATGATGAAAATCTAGCAAAGGAGTACCAGGTTTTTTAATGAAAGCAGGTAAAAAGAAAAAAGACACAAAGGAGCGGTGGGATGCTACGATGAGACACGCTTAGTGCTTCTTGGACTAGAGAAAAAAAAAGTTGGTGTTAGTGGAAACCATTCTGCTGAGGATCCCCCCTCTGGTTTTTTTTTTTTTTTTACCTTGATCTTCTTGATATAGAATTCCAATTCCTTGCCTTCAAGGATGTAGCCATCGGCACGGCCAGATTGGCCGGGGCGCGAGGCGACAATGGCGTAGAGACGGCCAGCAGCGAATTGGTCATCCAAAAGGGGGTCGACGGCGGCGGTGGCGGCACGCTCGGCGAGCTTCTTTTGCTGCGACTTGGACTTTTCGGCACCCTCAACCTCGTCAATCTTGGCCTGGGTGGCCTTCTTCTTGCCGAGGACTTGAGCATAGTGCGACTCGTACCACTGGCGGAAGGGGGTGGCATCGATCTGGATGACGGCGCCCTTGACCAAGGTGTTGGTGCGCACCAACTCGTTGTTGGAGGCGTTGTACACCACAGTCAAGATACGAGTCTTGCGCGAAACACCTTCGGAGCCCCACGAGAAGTTACCGGCCTCGAGACGGAGGGCACGGTGCTTGTAGTTGCCACCGCGGACACGGACCAAGTGAATACGCTTGCCACCGAGCTTGGTGTTGGCGGATTGACGGCCCAATTCGAACCTAAAAAGCAAAAAAAAAAAAAAAAAAAAGGGTAAGGTGTCAGACAATTCAGCAAAATCTCTAGCCTCAATGGACTCGAACAGGGCAACACAACGAGACGCAAAAGGGATGAAACGAGCCCGCGCTCAACTCGAATGATCGCTTCGTAGTGATGATGGCAATGGCGCCTGCAAGCGAGTGTGCGTGCCGTCTCTTTTTTTTTTCCAATAGCGTTGCGTGTGTGTTGTTGTCTCGACTCGTCCTGGGTAGCAATTTTTTCTGCAATTGCTTACTTTCTCTTCTTGCGGTATTGAGCACGACGAGCACCGGAGGCACTGCGCTTGTGGCGAGAATCACGGCTGATACCTGTAAAGATAAAAAGGATGAGATGGATGCCTTGCATTGTCTACATGGATGGATGGATGGATGCCCATCAACCACCAAGTTGCTTACCCATATTGAATGAATAAAAAAAAGGAAGGAGATCAAACACATCGAGGCCGCTCAATCCACTTTTTTAAAAAAAAAAATCCTGTCCGACCCAGCCCGGCCAATTTGGTCCGACCTTTTTGCCCCTCCCGCTAGTTTCAAAGCCCGATTCACTTGCGCGGCTTGCAATTGTCTTGCTCATAGTTGCTCCGGCTCCGGCTCCGGCTCCGGCTCCGGCTCCGGCTACGTTTCTTTGCCTCACTTTTTACTTATTTTTTCTGTTCCAAATGGCAGAAGGTAAGATGAATGGAAATATGTTCCTTCATGTTTCCTCATTTCCTTTTTCTTTATTGTAGACACCTCCACCTATCAGGCACCCGCACGTCCAGGCTCTGATCGCCTGAGCAAAATCGTCCTCAAAGACGATTTTGCGAAAAACATTGTAATTCAGGCGCTCTTAGGCAAGGATGGCGACTCGTACCGGGTCGCCGATGGCGAATGGCATGACTGTTCGCGTTCGGACGTGGTGTATGAACCAATTGACAATTCTCAACCAACGATAATTGTCGAAATGCAACACGAGGTGACGAAGGACTTCATGGTCCGTGCAATTAGATATTGCACGTTTGCATTCAAGAGGAGCGGCCAGTTGCCCATTTTGATCATCGTGAACACGGAGTCGACGTCGGTCAATTTGGACGGCGCGCAATTGTGTGCCAACTTGGGCGCGTATTTGCTTGAATGCAAATATTGGGCCACAAAAGCTGCACTTGTCAATGCTCGCTCGGCGAACTCGGTGCCCATTCCCCATTCCCCATTTGTGGCGCTTACAAAGTTTCTGTTGCAAAAGGAAACTTGCCTGCTCGCCTCCACCCAATGGGATGACCCCATTGCGCGCCATCTGTTTGGCGTTTTGCAGCGAGACATGCAATTGAACATCAGCAGAGAAAGACAGCTGCTTGGCACCATCCAGGCGGTCGTCAGCTCAAGCACAGGCTCTATGCTGCGCATTTTGGAAACAGCGGATCGCCTTGCGTATGATTCTGACGTTCTTCGTCAGGAAGCGCAAGCCCATATTGCCAAAATGGAATCGCTGAAGCGCAATTTCGACAATTCTGATGCGAGCACTAGCAATCATCAAGACGACGCACTCAGCAACGACGAAATCAAATCTGCCAATACAATCAAATTCGTCGACGAGTTCAAGGAAAAGTCCAAGCGCACCAAAACTGGCCGGAACAAAAAAGCGCCAATGATGAACTGGACCAAATGCTACGAGGAGCTAAACAAGCAACCCAATGTCACCAAGTACAAGAATGCTGAGGTGCTGCGCGTTCAGTACGGCAAGTATAAGAGATCGATGGCGGACCACTGAGCTTTATTCCCGTTCTGCATCACACACCTCAACATATCCCCATTTCCCCATTTCCCCTTTCCCCGTTCCCCGTTCCCCTTCCCCATATTCGCTCTGAATTCAGACGTTTTTTTTTATAAAAACAAATATGATTCTTTGGCAGTACATCAAGACGAGTCCAGTCCTTCCAGCAGAAGCCTTGACAACTTATAAAGTTCGTCTTCTTGATAAGTGGATGTGTTTTCAACATTGTTGGATAACAAAAAGCATTTGCAGCACCATGCGGCCCCCGGTAAACAAAACAGATATGGCTTGTCCTGAATTGGGTCGAATGGGTCAAGGAATGGGTTCGATAATTTGTTTGGCAAAATGAACAAAACAGCGGGTAATTGATGATATTGTTGATAAACGTCCAAGCTGTGATTGATTGCGGTCGTCATTTCAACTTGGTCCAGCTGGGACTGAAGCCTTAGAATGATAGGAGGTAAAGCATTGTCAAATGGCAACTTTGGGACGTATGTGACAACGATGGTATTTTGTTCATCAAGGATCTTACTAAACGAATATGTTCCTTCATAAACGTTTAGCATATTCTTTGCTATGACGTCAATAATAGCTTGATCTTCAACAAGCTTCTTGCAGATTCGTTCTCTGTGCAAAGGACTATCCGCAGACATGACAAACAAGGAAGAAGAAAGTATAAAATTCTGGTTTTTTTTTTTTTTCCATGGCCGTAGCTCGCAGCCAAGCCGTAGCCGGAGCCGTAGCCGGAGCCGTAGCCGGAGCCGTAGCCGGAGCCGTAGCCGGAGCCGTAGCCGGAGCCGGAGCCGGAGCCGGAGCCGGAGCCACGCAATGATTGGCCAATTTTTAATTTTTTGGCCATTTGATTGGCTGATTAACATAGACGGAGCCAGAGCCGGAGCCGGAGCCGGAGCCGGAGCCGAAGCCGCGCAATGATTGGCCAATTTTTAATTTTTTGGCCATCTGATTGGCTGATTGACATAGACGGAGCCAGAGCCGGAGCCGGAGCCGGAGCCGGAGCCGGAGCCGCGCAATGATTGGCCAATTTTTAATTTTTTGGCCATCTGATTGGCTGATTGACATAGACGGAGCCAGAGCCGGAGCCGGAGCCGGAGCTGGAGCTGGAGCTGGAGCCTTGTTTTAATTTTCTTGGTTCAGTTTTGTCGCACGGCCCGTGGCCAACTAAAAAGACAAAGGCAGCTTTGCACTAAGCTTGGCGCACATCAGCTCAAACAATCACTTGAACAATGCATCAAAGCGTCCATTCGTGATTTCTGGCGATACCGTGATACGTTCATTTTTATATTTGCATCGAAAGCACATTGTGCCAAATTTGGGCTCTTTTGGAGGAGACAGTAAATGACAATTATCACACGGATTTCGTGGCACGAAATCTGCGTGATTTTGCCGCCGGCTATTTTCATAGGCAATTCATAATGCCTACAATGACAAGACTCTGTCGGATGAAATCACTCTACTAGTTTCACGGACGTCAGATCAAAACGGACGACACAATCGACGTTTTTCTGAAATCAGAGGTTTATCGCCAATTGCTCGCCAACGAAAGGCTTTGTAACCCTGAAACGCGTCTCAACGTGACCTACAAGGCTGCAAGCACCGAGTGGAGCTCAACTGGCAGCCGTCAAAAGCCAATGGAGCACGCTGCGTGAAAATCAAAAACTCGGCTCTGACGAGCTCCAAAATCAAAATCGAAAAGTATGGTCCTAAGAATTGCACCAAACTTGCACACAAGAGGGGCCCACTGGAGAAACGGCGAGAAATGCCAAAAAAGAGCGGGGTCCATCTGCTCGTTGTCGAGCAACGAGCCATTTTGGATTAAATTTGACACGCGATTTGCGAGACACAAAACGCGCGACCGAGACTTGCCGGCGCGTCCATCAGCATGAAACGATCTGCGCGCATATATTTGACGCGCACAAGACGCGTGTACGTCCGACGTACCGTGAATCATCACGTGTCAAAAAAAATACATATAAACTTTGCGTCGCGTTAATTCCGTGGAAACGCCTGTTTTTCCAGTGATCACTGGCATGTGATATGCGGCAAGCCGTGCTCATTCTAATCGTGTGGGTTTTGAGGCGCTGCAGCCCATTTTCGTCGAGCTAGTCTTGGGGTCAAAATATGGAGCAAATTACGTTTTACGGGGAAAGCAGTCGATGGGCACCTGAGTTTTATTTCATTTCTATCGGTAAATGAGTTCCATTTACCGTGTGTATGAATAGCGTGGCGATCTGAGGACTTAAATTCAGCTGTTTTCAAATCCTCGACTGCACCCCTTGAAAAATCCGTGTTTTTTAAACGTGGTCATTGGGCGCCATCTAGCGGTCACAGCAACACAAGAGTGGGCCCATTTGAATCGGGCGAGCGTTCTGCAACGACGAGAGGTGTCAGAGCTACCAGCTGGATGGTGACCCCGGCCACCGTTTGGCGAAAATCAATTTTAATTCATTTTTCTTTTGAAACTGTTTGTCCAGAGTCCATACAATGGTAGCAATGGTTTCTTAGGAAGGGTAACGACCCGGCTATACTTCTCGGACCTTAGAGGGCGCGTGGACGCATTGCGTCTGGCTGGGACATAAAGGGAGGAAGAGTAAATTTGCGATTTGTCATTAGTAAGGTGGAACGATGGAGACCCTTTGAGAGAAGAAAAACACATTGTGCATCTGCCCGCTATAGACGAAGATCGAAAACCATGGATTATTGGTGGTCATGGTCGAAAACAGGACCTCGAAAATTGCATTTTTTCCGTTCAACGCGCAGATTTCCCTGTTAAAATGCCGACATCGAATTTTCGCATGGTGCTGGCCCAGGACATTGCAGAACGTGCACCCTCCTTTACACTCCAGGGTTTTACCAAGAATCGAAGAACAGGGACCAAGAAAAATAAGAAAAAAAATAGAAATAGTTTATTTTTCCGCAGCCAGCAACTCGTCCACGTAGCCGATACAGCTGTGGCACTTTAGAATGAGCGCATTTTCCATCGAATACTTGTTTTTGATGCGCTTGCCGTCGCCAATCTTGAAATTACGCTTCTCCGAGCATTTTAAGATGAATTGCATGTTGGACTTGGCTGACGCGAGTCTGCCAGTCATGATCCACATTTGTGCTTCTTCGAATATGGCAAAGAAATAGAGCCAATGGTCGAGGCGGATCATTGGCGCGTGTTCCATGACCTTGGCAATGGCCATGTGATGCATCTTGAAGAGTGGATGCTCCCTGAGATACTCCATCTTTTCAGCTGTGCGCGGCTTGTAGATGGAGCCGTCCAATTCCTGTTGTTCGAGCAAAAAGCGGACAAGTACGGCTTGAAGCAAATTGGCCAACGCAATGTCGTCGTGGACGTACATGGACTTGTTTGT
Source organism: Gongronella butleri (assembly GCA_025201375.1). Taxonomy (NCBI): domain Eukaryota; kingdom Fungi; phylum Mucoromycota; class Mucoromycetes; order Mucorales; family Cunninghamellaceae; genus Gongronella; species Gongronella butleri. The sequence continues at coordinate 293,295 of JAIWZP010000030.1, read as the reverse complement.
CTCGAGACGCTTCAGTGTCGACGCGATGCGGCCTATATTCTTTTGCAGCAGTGCTTCGGGCATCAGCTCCAGCGCGCCAATGGCATACAGAATCTCCAGATCAGGGAACAAGAGCCGACGACCTTGCAAATCAAACTTACGCGCCTTTCTAGCCACAAATTTCTAACCAAAAAAAAAAGACGCGTCAGCGCGTCGCGTCGCGGTCTCCTTTTTTCTTTTTTTTTTTTATCATACCTCGATGAAAATGGACTTGCCGGCAATTTTTTGCTTCATGGGTGTGACCTTTGACATGAGCAACGTGGCTGCTTTGAGCAATTCGTCGCGTTTTTCGCCAGGCGGGTAATTGTCGAGGGCAGACAGGTACAGACACAAGGCTTCCATGTAGGCAAAGACGCATTTTGACCAATTGTTCTCCTTGAAGAGCACACGGAAGTTCTCATGGGCGGATTTCCAGTCCTGCTCAACAATGGCAAGCGTGCCGAGCTCCCAATGGGCGACGTGGGCAAGCTGTGGAAGGAAAGATTGTGAATCTCTTGCGCGTTTGTAATAATCTTTGGCATTGGCTAGTTGGCGGCGTGTCGCGTACTCGCGACCCTTCAATGCCAAGAACACCATGCCATCCGGATATTGTTCCAAATTATATGCTAGAACGTCGTCGCCAAGCGATTCGTCAACGTGCGACAGCCACGCCATCTTGCTGACCACCGTGTTGTAGCCAACTAGGATTAAATCGCAGAATTGGCGCCGCAACCCCTCGTCGGCGCCCTGTTTGACACGCGCCACAGACGTGTCCGACGCATCGCCCCAGCCGCCCACGGACCGGCAATACCACATCGCCAGCGAGCGGTCGCCCGTGAACCCGGCAATCTCGAGCAATTGCAGAATGAAATCAGGCACCGCCGACAAGAACAGATTGAACCCTGCCATGCCAAATGCAATGCCCGACACGAGATGCCCATCAAGGCCATAATCATTGATATCCGCGCCCGTTGCGGACAGCTTGTGGACGTGATGCAGGTAATTCTCAAGCTCCTTGTAGATGCCATGGATCTTGTACGCTTTGATGGATTCCTTGATGGCAAGAATAAAGTTCTGGTCGTACAGAATCTGCAGACCAATCTTGAGCATCGTCGTCTCGGCATACACCAATTCCTAACAATGAAAGCCAGAATGAGCATGAGACCAAAAAAAAAAAAAAAGCAATGCGATGGCGCGTATTTTTTTGTATACAAAAAAAAAAAAAAAAAAAAAAAAAAAACTCACGGCGTGTCGCTGCAAAGGCGTCATTTTCTTGAGTTCCTTGGTGGAGAACTTGCCAATGGACTTTTTCCAGGACTGGAGGCGGTTTTTCTTGGCCAATTGGTTGGCATCCTTCATGATGTTGAGCGCATGGCCCAGGTCGTTGCGTTCAAAGGACAGGATGGCCATGCCACCCATGATGCAGCCATAGGCCATGGCGTGATACATGGATTGGCTGCGCTTGGGGACCACAATGGCAAGGCACTCGGTGATCTTGGAATTAAAGAACAAATCCAAGGCGTGACGCACCTCGCGAATGTCATCGTAAAGCGATCGCTCGTCATTGGCAGGCTGTGGCGCCACCTTGGCCAGCGCCGACGGCGAGTGTGTCAAGTCAAAGAATGATGGCGCCGCTTTCTCGACGTCGGCCATCGTCTTGCCGCTCTCAATGACTGGAAATTTCATCGCAGAATGGGAAAAAGAAAGAGTGAAAAAGCGAACAAAAAAAATAAAGTCGATCGCGCGCGTTTTGCTTAAAAAAGCGGCCGATATTCCCTCGGCCATTGGCTTGCACATGATGAACCTTGTCGCGATCTCATCACCCTCCATTCTCACGGCCAATTGGGCTTCAATGCTAACGGATAAAAATAAAAGGGCATGCTGTCATCTTCAGCCACCGACGCTGGATGGTAAAAAAGAAAAAAAGGGGCCACGGGGGTGGCACGGACAACCTGCAACACACGACACCATGACCCGCTTAACGCATACTTTTCCATTTGCACGTTGCACGAAACTTATGAGCTCCAAAAGTAGGCGATGAATCAAGCACTCTTGGACATACCGCCAATTTTGAATTTTTTTAAGCCATCTGGTCATAAACACCCTACAGTGACGATCATGGCCTCATTTGGAAGCGACTGGCGAAAAGAATTGAGATTGCATCATACGAAAAAGGTCCAAAAAGCAATGACGCCCCCGTTGGTGCACGAAAATGGTCATTTTACGACGTGATGACACTCCGCGAGCCCTTTTTTTTTTTTTTTTGGGCAGCTATCGACAGTGACTGATTCCTCATCCTCTCAGCCTCCAAACGAGTGCTTGTGTGCTTGTATGTGTCGCATGGCTATGCAGATGAATGAGACTAAAACCAATTTCAGGCGTTTGCGGCTGTTTAAAAAGTCGTGAGTCGCTGCTCAATTGATTCAATGCTGCTCAGGGGTATCCATTGACCTTGTTTCCGCCAGAGTGTTATTGGAGACCCCGAAATAAATAAAACCAAAACGCCCAAAATAAAAAAAAAAAGGTGCACCCCTGAATCCTGAAAGCTTGCCCAAGAGATAAGGTGCGACCCCTGACAAGTGCCCCGTGGAGCTCCGCTGTGTATGCGATCTGGCAATGGAGGGAGGGGGGAGGGTCTCTTTGATGAAGCAAGCGCTGAAGCGGGGCCCCAATGGACTCCATTGACGGCACGGTGGCATCTTGTCGCGCAAAATGGAGCTCTGTGCGCAACGTCGCCTGAGCATGGCAAAAGAGCCCCGCCAAGCGCTGACTTTGGTGCTGGGAAACAAAACAAAAAAAAGGGCGCTTGAAGCAAGGCTGGCTGGCTGGCCTTGTTTTTTCTCTTTCTTCCCCGGTCAACCCTTTTTCTTTATTTTGTTATACGCTCGGCAACACGCACCTCCCTTGTTTGCTTCATTCGAAAAAAAAAAGTAGGCAGTCGACCACGCAAAAAAAAAGTCTTTCTTTTGTCACACGGAGAGAGCTGACGACGCACACTATTCCCTTTTCGACCGCTTGATAGGTATGTCCTTCCTGGCACGCACCCCTAGCCTCTTTTCACGACGACTGGCAGCAAGCCAGCGCCCTTATACCACGGCAACCACCGAGCAAAAGCAGGTGGGCGCTATCCGAGGAGGGTAAGAAGGGCTCAAAAGATGAAAAAAAGGGACAATGAGCCCAATTTACGGCTGCAACCTTGGCTAATTGGGGATGTGGCCACATGATGCGACGGAATAAGATTGCTTTTTGTTGCCTCGCCCATGGAATAGGATGCCCATTCGGAACAGAATGGGAGGGGTGATGCATCTCAGGGACAAGCTGACACTTTTTTGCAACATGTAGATTGATTGGGTTCCTTGTTGGCGTGTCATTGGCAGGCTCCGTTGGCTATTATTATCTGTTGGAGGAATACAACCATGCATCCGAGTCCCTGCTCACATCCGTACAAGAGCTCCAGCAGAGCACAGAAAAGGTATTTTATTTTTATTTTATTTTTTTTTGATTTGTCCTTTTGAAACACGACGTCCGACTGGCTCATTTTTTCGTCTCCCTGCGGCAAATTCTCATTGTCAACTTTTTCCCTGATTATCACGTTGGGCCATTTTTTATTAGGTTCGCGATTATGCACAGCGCATCGAGACATTGGACAGGGAATTGGCGAAATTGAAGAAGGATGCGGCATCCGCCAAGCAATTGGAGGAGACCCGGGTGCAGCTGCGCAAGCTATATGTAAGTAGGGAGGTGCACGATTCCGAATTGGCGTCTCTAGCAATCAAATCGTTGATCGTCGGGTCTCCTTTATTACGATTTGGACGCAAAAAAAAAAAAAAAAAAAAAAAAAAAAAAAAAAAAAAAAAAAAACTCATGCACACTTGGCCACTCACTCACACTGTCAATTAATTAGGATACCTTGAACATGGAGCATTTGGAGCTCAAGACACACGTCTGGGGTCTAGGTAAGAAAAAAAAAATGAGGAGACCGACGAGAGGGGGGTGTAAAAAAAGAAAAAAAAGGAGAAATGGACAAAAGGGGCTGCAATGATCATGCATTGCAGAAGGGAAATGGGGGCCCACATTGCATGGGGGGGCTGTGCGATAGATGGCAGTTGATAGGGCATATTATGCATATTTAAAATTGTCTTTGTTTTCGTAGAAAAAGATCTTTCACGCCTTGATTCGAGACAACAGCAATAAAAAACGACGAGAAATGCGGGTGTTTCTTAATTTTTTTTTTTTTTTTTTTACACACATTGCAATTGTTCCCCTTCGTTTATCTCGTTTGGAATGGTGTTGTTTGATTCGACCGGAGTCGAAAAGCATGGTGTGAATGCAAAATTTTCATTGGTCAGGGCGTATCGACAGAAAGGGGAAAAAGCCACCTTTGACCAGGTTGGCCCTGAGTGCAAAATTTTTTTTCTATAAAAAACAGTTACGGCCGCCCCCTCCCCCTTTTCGGCTCCTTTTTCTTCTTTCCTTTATTTTTTTTCTTCAAAGCTCCCCCCTCCTTTTTTTTTTTCTTTGAAGAATTATGCCTGCTGCTGCTGCTGACAACAAGAGCACGTTCGTTGCCAAGAAGGTGGCCGTTGCTGCTGCCTCTGACGTCGAGGTCAAGGAAGCCAAGGACCTTTTGACCAAGCTGTCTGGTGCCTCTGACGAGGAGCGCCAAGGTGCTGCTGACGCCGTTGTTGCCTTTATCCAGGCCAATGGTGCTCGCTCTTTGAGCCAGTGCAAGATCATTGAGACCATCACCAAGGACTTGGGCAACAAGAAGAACGCTGGTGCCCGTCAATCCGCCGTGACCGTCATTGGTGCCTTTGCTGCTGGTCAATTGAATGCGCAAGCCGAGCCTTTTGTCTTGCCTTTCCTTGGTCAGCTCTTGGAGCTCCAAGCTGACAAGCAGGCCGCCATCAAGAACGCCGCTGCTGAGGCTGCCAAGAACATTGCCATCAACTTCAACCCCAACGCGGCTTACTTGATGGTCCCCGTCATCCTCCAGGGTCTGGGTAACTCTTGCAAGTGGCCCACCAAGGTTCTTTCTTTGGAATTGCTCGACATCCTTGCCGACAAGCACGGCAACGAGTTCTTTGCCACCATTCCCCAGGTCATCCCCGTTGTTTCCGACTGCATGTGGGACACCAAGGCCGATGTCAAGAAGGCTGCCACCGCCACCATGGCCAATGTGTGCAAGCTGATCGACAACAAGGATATCGAGCGTTTCATCCCCGCTGTTATTGACTGCATCAACCACCCCGAGAACGTCCCCGAGACCATTCACTTGTTGGGTGCCACCACCTTTGTCCAGGAGGTCGATTCGCCCACCTTGTCGCTCATGGTCCCTCTCTTGTCCCGTGGTCTCCAAGAGCGCGCTACCCCCATCAAGCGCAAGTCTGCCCTTATCATTGACAACATGTGTAAGCTTGTCGACGATCCCGAGGTTGCTGCTCCTTTCTTGCCCATCCTCTTGCCCGCTTTGAACCACGTTCAAGACATCGTCGCCGACCCCGAGTGCCGTGGTGTCGTGCAAAAGGCTCTTGCCACCCTCCAGCGCATCAAGGATGCCGGTGCCACCATCTTCTCTGCCCAGGAGAAGTCCGACAAGGTCAACGAGGCCTTCAAGACCCTCTTGCCCGAGGTTGACGCCGCCCTTGTCCCCGTCCAGGAGTACCTCATCTCTTTGGCCCTTGGTTTGTGTACCGCCAAGAAGTTCTTCAAGGACCAATGGATCAAGTCGCTCTCCCCCTACGTTCTTGCCTTTGTCGACCAGGCTGACGTTGATGTCCTCATTGTCAAGGCTCTCGACAAGTGCGAGGAAGCCGTCACCCCCAAGGACCCCGAGGAGGAAGACGATGAGGGTGAGGATCTCTGCAACTGCGAGTTCTCCCTTGCCTATGGTGCCAAGATCTTGCTTAACCGCACTGCTCTTCGCTTGAAGCGTGGTCGCCGCTATGGTCTCTGCGGTGCCAACGGCTGTGGTAAGTTTTGACAAAAAAAGAAAAAAAATGGGTGGCGGATGTCCCCCCCATTTTTGATTGGATGAGTTTCAATTGACCAATTCCCTTTTTTTTTTCTTTTTTTCTCTTTTTTTTAAATTCAGGTAAGTCCACCCTGATGCGCGCCATTGCCAACGAGCAGGTTGAGGGCTTCCCCCCCAAGTCTGAGCTCAAGACCGTGTACGTCGAGCACGACATTGACGGTTCCGAGGCCGACACCCCCTTGATCGACTTCATCATCGCCTCCGAGGGTGTTGAGACCAAGGACCGCGCCCAGGTGCACAAGATCCTCCGCGACTATGGCTTCACTGAGGACATGGTCACCAAGATGGCCATTGGCGCCCTCTCTGGTGGCTGGAAGATGAAGCTCGCCCTTGCCCGTGCCATGTTGATGAACGCCGACATTTTGCTCTTGGACGAACCTACCAATCACTTGGACGTTGTCAACGTTGCCTGGTTGGAGAACTACCTCTTGGGCCTCAAGACCGTCACCTCCATCATCGTGTCCCACGACTCTGGCTTCTTGGACCACGTCTGTTCCGACATCATCCATTATGAGCCCAACTACAAGCTCAAGCGCTACCGTGGTAACTTGTCCGAGTTTGTCAAGAAGGTGCCCCGTGCCGCCTCTTACTACTCGCTCGAGGCCACCCAGATTGCTTTCCGCTTCCCCGAGCCCGGTTTCCTCGAGGGTATCAAGACCAAGGAGCGTGCCATCCTCAAGATGAAGAATGTCGACTTCCAATACCCTGGTACCGAGCGCAAGCAGCTCACCGACATCACCATGCAGTGCTCCCTCTCGTCGCGTGTCGCCGTCATTGGCCCCAACGGCGCTGGTAAGTTGGCAAAAAAAAAAAAAAAAAAAAAGACCAATTGGCTCATTTTTTTTCTTTTTCGTTTTTTTTTCTTTCCAGGCAAGTCCACTTTGATCAAGCTCTTGACTGGTGAGATCGAGTCCGACATTGGTTCCGTCTGGAAGCACCCCAACTTGCGTATTGCCTATGTCGCCCAGCACGCCTTCCACCATATTGAGAAGCACTTGGACATCACCCCCAACGAGTACATCCAATGGCGCTATGCCACCGGTGAAGATCGTGAGGAGCTCGACAAGGTCGACCGTGTCATCACCGAGGAGGAGGAGAAGCAAATGACCAAGGAATTCGTCATTGAGGGCGAGAAGCGTGTCGTCGAGGAGCTCGTTGGCCGCCGCAAGCTCAAGCAGTCCTACGAGTACGAGGTCTCGTTCGTTGGCCGCTCGTCTGTCGACAACATCTGGATCTCGCGTCAAAAGCTCGAGAACATGGGCTTCTCCAAGAAGATTGCCGAGGTCGATGCCCTCGAGGCCGCCAAGCTTGGTCTCAACCGCCCCTTGACTGCCCGTGAAATCGAGAAGCAGCTCAACGACCTTGGTCTCGAGCCCGAGTTCGCCACTCACTCCCGCATCCGTGGTCTGTCCGGTGGTCAAAAGGTCAAGCTCGTCATTGGTGCCGCCATGTGGAACAAGCCTCACATGTTGGTTTTGGACGAACCTACTAACTACTTGGATCGCGAGTCCCTCGGTGCCCTTGCTGGTGCCATCAAGGAGTATGGCGGTGGTGTCGTCATCGTTACCCACAACCGCGAGTTCTCGGAAGCTCTCTGCAATGAAGTCTGGAAGGTCGACAATGGTAACCTCGTCGCCTCGGGCCACAACTGGGTCACTGGCAACGGTGCCACCAAGATTGACGAGAAGGAGGAGGAAGACACCGTCGATGCCCAGGGCAACACCGTCAAGGCTGCCAAGAAGAAGGTCGCGCTCACCTCCAAGGAGAAGCGCAAGAAGAAGAAGGAGCGCATGGAGCGCCGCAAGCGTGGTGAGGAGGTCTACACCACCGATGAGGATGACTTCTAAGTCTGCATCCTCCCCGCCCCAACTTTTCCCCCCCTCCATCCCACCTTTTTCGCTCTTAGACTTTCCCTCTCTCCGCCCACCATCATCACTTTAGTATCTCTCCTAGTTTTATCTCTTTTCCGTAGTCTTTCAGTGTCCCATTGCATTCCATATTCTAGATGTATCCAGATCATACAGTAAAAAAAAATACACCCTAGATGGTATTTTGTTTCAAACTATGCTTGTCTTTTTTTTTTTTTTTTACGACTCCTGCGACAATCAGCCGATGGCAAATTGGAGCATGAAAACGCTGCTGAGCCCACTTGAAGCTGCGCATTTTTTTTTTTTTTTTGTCCACGTGCGCCATTGCTCAGGGTGTTTTTTTTTTTTTTTTTTTTTTTGCCAATGCATGACTTGTTTCTGTCAGATGTGCCATTGCTACCGGGACGATGTCCGTGCCCCAGGTGGCATGGGAATGTGCCAACACGTCACAGAGTGTTTCGGTGTGATCGGGCGTCAATTGGACGGAATGACAAAAAAAAATGACTGAAATCGCCATTTGCTCGAGATTGGGCCTGGCTCTGTGTGCAAAAAATAGAGGGTCGATGCAGAGCATGGTGCTACTTTCATGTCGCTGACAATGCGTTTTTGAAAATTGACGGCCTGGATGCGCATTTTTGCCACAAGCTGGTCACATGCAGGACCTGGATGTTCTTTTTTATCTTACAAAGGAAGAGAGACAAAATCTTTGGTTTTGTAGGCTGTAAAAAAAAAAAAAAAAAAAAAAAAAAAAAAACCTGGAGGCACAGCAGACTGGTAAATTCGCAAAACACTTTTTTTTTGGTGTTTAAAAAGTAAATTGTACGTTTTTATGCCGTGTACCTGCTGTAGCGCCATGCTTCAGGCACTTGAATGATATCAAAATGAGCAACTACCACGACTATATGTTATATGATGGCGCTTGGCGCACCGCTCATCCATCATCGTGCGTGATATCCCGATTTTTAATGTAATTCGTTCGTCGATCGCGTCTGTTTTGCCAAAAATCATTTATTTTTATGATAGAGATCACCAGCACTCAGAGACGCAAAAATCCGCGCTCTTTCTGATGAACCCTTTGTCAAAGCTCAGTAGCTAGTCCTCGTCGAGTTGACCTTCTTGGGTTGAAAAATTAGAAGCAAATTGCATTTTCCGCCAAAATCAAAAGGTCAACCCCACGTCATTTCCATTGACAAACAGAACGTGTTTAGCCTGGGTATGATTGGCGTGGCAATTCAGCAAACTGGATTTTACAACTTGAAATGCTGAAAATTGTCAACTGACCCCCTTGGAGAAATCGCTGAAAATTCGCAATTTTCCAAATCGACGTGACACGCCATCCAGTGATTCCAGTACCTGACGTCGTTTAGGTATTTTGCCCACTCTCTCTTCAGAAAATGCGTTAAAAGTTGGGGTCAATCGGATCGCTGACGAGAAAACCGACATTTGTCAATAAATTTACGCTTTCGGTCGTGACACGATAAATTATGCTTCGATCGAGCTGAAACTTTCACATGTGAAAAAATACGCGTTATGGTGCCATTTTGCTCCCGCCTCGCAAAGTCGGTGCGTGACATTTGTACACTTGCAACGCGTGAACAAACATCTCAATTCCAATTTACTCGGCAACTCACAAAGTAAAGACGAGGTGTGCTGCTGCGACAAAACATGCGGCGACGTACGACAATCTATCGAAAGAGTCAACTTTCACAGGCGTGCAGCCAAGACTGATGGAGAAATTCGAGTTTCCAAAATTTGACCTTTGTCGCCATTTTCTCGGCAACGGCGGCCAGGTCGACCCCCGATTTTTATTGCAGATTTGCTCAGAAAGAGGGGGCAATGCACCTAATGAGGTGACTCTTACAGCGCTCGGGTGTAGGTTGCCAAACGGATTTGGATTTTCTGGCTGGACTTGAATCTCTCAAGCGGGAGACCCTCCAGATGCATTTTGACCTGCTCAACTTTTTTTTTCAAAATTCGAAAAAAAAATCATTACACCACCAAAGACTCGTCGCAGCGCCACGAAACTTTCCCATCTATAGGATTTGGTTCCCCTCTTTTCAGAAAAAAATTAAACTCTCGAGGTCAAACAGCTGGTTCCGCGAGCGACTTTACATTGCTGAAAATTTGGCTCTGGCGCATTTTTCAATAAATCATTTCGCGGTAAAATCGTGCTTCAATCAATGCCAAACTTGACATGAAGTATTTTTAACGTTCCTCTTTTCTGAAAAAAAATAAAAACCAGAGGTCGCTCTGATCGTTGTCGAGACATGCACTGATTTCACGAATTTTCACTATTGCAATGCTGACCGCTACAAACCGTAATTGAATCGGCTCCAAAATTAGCCATTGGTGGGTAATTTTGGCACGTCAATTTATTAAGAAACGTTAAAAAGCCGTGGGTTATTGTCGACAATTTTTAGAAAGCTTGCAATTTTTGCATGATTTTTACAAACCTACAAGTCTTACAGGCTTTCTTATCAAACCCGGATTCGAGATTCGCTCGATAAGGATTCGATTCGTGATTTTGCGAATCGAATCCACTTGAGATTCGTGAGGATTCGATTTGGTTATTTTTGAGAGATTCGGATTCGATTCGAAAGGTTCGTGACCTCAATTTTTAGGGGCGCCTGATGCCTGAGTCAACATCAATTTTAGAAATTTACTGTGGTCTACTAGTGGTATAAATTTGCAAGTGTCAACCTGTGGGTCTAGGTTTGGAACCTGGATGATGCAATTTTTGTATTTTCGGCGTGATTTTTTTGGGTCCTCGCTTAGAGTGACTCTTTTTTCAGGGTTGAGTTTAAAAAATTTCGAATCTCGAATCGAATCAAATCTTTTCGAGTCGAATCGAATCAAATCCGAAAAATCCTCAAATCTTGCGAATCGAATAATCGAATCGGTCCAAGATTCGGCGGATTCGATTCGTCGATAAGAAAGCCTAGTCTTAAAAGGCCACGAACCAAAGTTGTGTCATCTCTCCATTCAATTCATTAGGTTATTTTCGAGCGTCCATTTCCTACAAACTCTTAAAAATCAGAAGTCGGCTTGGTCCTTGAACAAATGAATCCAGAATGCCGATATTTTCACAAATTTACCACAGGGTCTCAAAATATTTTGTGGATCGCGATGAAAATGGCAACAATCGAAAGAGACACACTTACCGTAGGTGTCATTCCGGATTGTTTTCTCGCCCGATACAGGAACTTTGCACGCTTGCAAAAGTCGATCAAACATTGGATTAATTTTCAAACTCATTTTTATCGACAACTGGGAAAACAATCCACGGTGCTTTTGACATGTCGAATGCAGTTGCTGAATCTCCGCCGAATGAAACAAGTTTCACCGCGATCTGATCAAAACTGACAGAGAAAACAGCTTTTTTCGACAATTTTTTAAATGTCGATTTGCTTGAGAAGGGCCTAGTCGACCTGTGATTTTTATTGCAGATTTGCTAACAAATAGGGGGGCAAAGCATCTAATGAGGTGACTTGCAGCGCGCTAGCTTGGGTTTGAACACTTTGCATCGGTCATTTCTGCAGGCTGCCACCACTCAGCGCACAAAAGTGTGCAATATAAAAAAAATAAAAAAAATAAAAATTCCATGCAATCCACCACCTTAATTTGGAAGTGCCAAACCTTAAATTTTTGCAAAAAATCCTGCCCAAAGTAGGCACTTTTTCTCCGTCGATCGCCGTTCATGCGTCACTCTTTGGGCTTTTTTCTTACGTGGGGCGACCTGCCATTTTGTCTGTCAATAGCAAATTATTGTGGGAGTTACCTGTTTGAGAAGCATTGATCAGTCGGAGTTAGAAATTCCCCAAATTTGGCATTTTCTGAGATTGAAATGTGTGACCCCTGAGTGACCCCTGAATTTTTCAAAAGTGGTTGTAGCGCTTTATTTGGGTTTTACAGTAAGCATTTTTGTTGCAAATTTTGCGCTGAGTGCGATGCGGCTACTGTATTTTTGAGTGGGATTAATCATGCAGATGGACAGATGAATGCAAAATAGTACAAATATGATGTTTTTGGCAGTTTCGCGTCCAAAAAAAATCGGGCAAGTCCGTCTTGAGCACTGGGCCAAGATTATTATGCCGTGAAGCATTTTTCATTTGCGGGCAGGTGGGCTGTAAAAAATTTCTGGAGGCAAACGGGCCATGACAGCTCTAAAACTCGCTTTTGTGGATTTTTTTTCATTTTCTATGGGCAAATGTTGTGTAGTTTTTTTGAAAAGCTTACTGTAGCGTCGCTTTCGGTATCAAGTGACAAAGCACAGAACGCGTCACAAGGTCAAATTCTGTCCACTGAGCATAAAAAATGGACAGATTATGATAAACAACGAATTTGTGTGTAAAATCCTAAGTTCCTAACCAACAAATTCTTGTTGTTGAACAAAGCGCGATTTTACTCGCTCGCCTTATTGTACAATATGACGCGCTGTGAAATTTGCAGAGCAACTACAGTACACTGTAGAGTGTAGACTCAACACTAGTAAAGCAGCTTCCAATTTGGATCGTCCACTCGATTTAATTCTGTGAGAGCAGCGATACAGTATTTTCGGTTTTACAGTATCATACGTTCGTGTACATACTGTACCTATGATACTGTATGATACAGTATGATAATCATCTTTTTTTTTCTCATGGTAAAAAAGTACTGTATGTACAGTATTGCATGCTTGTTGGGGCCGACTAGGGCAGCAACACCGACCTCGCTGATGTGCTCCCTCTTGCAGTAATGGAAATCGACGACGTGTTGCAGGGAAAATGCATGTAAAACGCAAATTAAACATCAAAATATAATGCTGTTTTCTTTTTACTGTTACAACAGACCTGTTTTTATAAATATTCGTGACGAGAACGATGGTGCCACATTTTAGAATGGATGTTTTGCGAGTGCAACTTGCGTTTAGTAGAGCTGGACGGCCCAATTCTATTATTTCGCCTGCGGAATTCGCATTTTGAAACTTGGCAACCCAAGCGGCGGGCGAAAATCGTGGCCCTGCCTTGTTTTGGCAAGCTTTGCTCCTTCCTTTTTGTTTCCCTTCTCCCAGTCTCTTTTTATTTTTTTTTATTCTTGACGCACGCATGTCTGGTGAAAAGAGAAAGGACACACTCGGCAGCCACGGTGCATTGATAAAGCGCGCGCGTGGCGAAGATGCCAATGGCCAGGGCAACGATAGCGCTTTGATCCAGCTATCGTCCGAGCGATCCGGCACCAGCAATGCTATTGTCGGCACGGTAAAAGCATAACATGGATGCAAGTGCCCGCACAACATCTCACTCTTTTGCCTTTATTCACGTAGATCAAGCGTACATCTGGACTGGAGGCGCCTGTCATGCAGCTGACCGGCCACGAGGTAAAAAGCTACAGGCCGAATAGCAAGCAAAAGTGCAAAAAAAAGCAGAATCAACTCATTTTTTTTTTTTTTTTCCTGTGATGACTCTTAGGGCGAGATTTACACCTGCGAATTCGATCCATCGGGTCAGCACATTGCCTCTGGAGGCTTTGATAGAAAGATCAGTACGTGCAGCCAGGCAAAGAATAGGACATCCACTTATAATTTTTTCCCGTATTTTACGCAGTGCTGTGGAATACGTATGGCGACTGTCAAAACTATGGCGTGCTAAAGGGCCATGTCAATGCCGTGTTGGAATTGCATTGGACGCGCGACTCCAAGTAAGAAACTGGATGAGGCAAAAAATGCACAATGAAAAAAAAAAACTCATTTTTTTCTTGTCAACCTAGCCAATTGGTGAGCTGTTCTGCAGACAAGACGGTGAGCCTTTGGGACGCGTCGTCGGGCGAGCGCGTGCGACGATGGAAGACACACACCGGCGTGGTGAACAGCTGTCAAGTGACGCGTCGTGGCACAGAGCTGATTGTGTCGGGTTCGGATGACGGCACGATCCAGATCCACGACCCGCGCGAGAAGCACGCCACGCAATCCCTCGAGAGCAAGTACCAGGTCACTAGCGTCGCCATCAGCGAGGCCGGCGACATTGTCTATGCGGGCGGCATCGACAATGATATCAACGTAAAGCAAAAACGCCAAAAAAAGGGAGAAAACGTCGCGTGCGCAGCACACCATTGACCAATTTTTTTTTCATGCAGGTGTATGATCTACGAAAACAGCAGTCCATGTACTCGCTGACGGGCCACCTAGACACAGTCTCGGGCCTTGCGCTGAGCCCTGATGGCTCGCATCTATTATCCAATGGCATGGACAATGCTGGTAAAAAAAAAGAAAGAAAAGAAAAGGAAAAAGAAACCAAGCGAGAAACGCATTTGGTGGGCTCACGCGTCTCATTTTGCTAGTGCACATGTGGGACGTGCGGCCATTTGCGGCGTCGAACCGATGCGTGCGCACGTTTGAGGGCGCACCTCACGGGTTTGAGAAGAATTTGATTCGCCCTGCGTGGTCGACGGATGGCAGCCAGATTGTGTGTGGCTCGGCAGACCGCTCCGTGGTCATCTGGGAGGTGGCGACGGCCAAGATCTTGTACAAGCTGCCTGGTCATCGCGGCTGTGTCAATGACGTCGACTGGCACCCCAAGGAACCGATCGTCATGTCCGCAAGCACCGACAAGACCATCTTTTTGGGCGAGGTCAAGGCCACGCGGCCCTAGGACAAGTAGACGATGATGGATTTTTTTTTTCATTTGTTTTCCGGGAATTCTGTTGTGTCAATATAATAAAAAAAAGTTGATCATTCGAAATGATTCATGCGCATCGCGCGCAAAGGGAGGAGGAAGGAGAGAGAGAGAGACAAGTGGCTATGCAGGTTGATGCCGTCGTCGCACCAGCACCGATGCTTGTCAATGGAGGGCAAAAAGACGACGAAATGTCGCGTCATGGCCATGGATTTGTACATCGCGGAACGTGTTTGTGCGCCAAGAACCCATTGCCGACATTCCCCGGGTGACATCCATGTTTTTCAATGACCATGGCGGCACGATAAATCGACGAAAAAGAGATCATGACAATGAAACAAAGAGACCATGATCCGCTCGCCCTGGTTGCTGGAACGTGTTTTGTGCATCGACGTGCATAATTGTATGCATGTTGGCGTGGGTTTTGGCCAACGACCTCCTTTTTATTTTTTTTTTTGTTTCTCGCAGATCGGCGTGAGAGAGTGTGTTGCAAATTCTATCGACCCAAAACTTATTGAAAAAAGGACACACAGAGAGGATGGTACAAGGAAAAATAGCGAAAATCATGGCGCGAAAAAGCGCCAATCCAGCCCATGAGTGAAATCCATGATCATGATCCGCTGATCCTGGCTCGTACTGGCAGGGCAAGGAGGAAGCAATGGACACAAAAAAAAAAAAAAAAAAAAATAGGTGAGAATTGGGGGCGTCCATCCCTCTCTATTTTTTTTTTTTTTGTAATTCTCACCTGATGATCCTCCTGCCGTCGAATTGGACGTCAAAGACCCATGTTGCATGGTAGCCTTGGAATGTGTGTATGCATTTTCCCGTGTGGATGTCCCAGACACGGATGGTGCGATCGTAGCTGCCGCTGACGATATACTTGTCGTGGATGTCCAAGGCACGCACGAGATTGGTGTGGCCGTCGCAGACAAAGCGGCATTGGCCGGTTGCAACGTCCCAGACGCGCACGGCATGGTCGCCACCGCCACTGACGAGGGTGCGCGCATGATCATCGAGTTGGATACATGCCAGACCCTTTGTGTGGCCCTCATAATCGCGTAAAACATGGCCCGTATGCATGTCCCAGCGTTTGATGGAGCCATCGCCGCAAGCAGAGATGAGGACACCACACTTGAATTGCACCGCATTGACTGGTCCACGATGCCCGCGCAGTGTCCGCACAAGAGATCCGTCCTTGAGCATCCATATTTTCAATGTGGCGTCCTTTGAGCAGCTGACGACGTGCCGCTTGCCAAGCGCCACATCCAACACGGCCGCGCCGTGGCCTGTAAGATGGAATTTGACCTGAAAAGTGCTCATGCACCATACAAACACAGAGTGATCTGACGAGCCGGACACCAGGTACGTGTCGTCGAATTGGACACACAAAACACTGCCGTCGTGCGCACGCAATGTCCGCTGGCAATACCCATCGTGTGTCCAGAATTTGATCGTACGATCGCGGCTGCCGGTGACAATGCGCTTGGCGTCGAATTGCACGCAATAGATGCTGTCCATGTGGCCAAGCACGGACCGTGCCTTGTAGGCGCCGCGTGCCCATCGCCGGTCTGCTACATGCCGCGACTGAACACACGGCTTGTAGAATGGATTCGATCCCACGCCACCATCAAGCCCGCGTGCCAGTTGCAATTGCGATGGCGAAAGGCGTCCGTACCTCGTCTCGTACAATGCTTTCCACAGCAGCGGATCGCTCACAAGCCCATGCCACGCACGGCTCACATAGCTGCAAATCCGCAACGCATCAGGGTCACACGACTGGAAAATAAGCAAAACAATCTCCAATGGCAGATTGGAAACAAGATCCATCGCTGAATGGAGATCATAATTTTTTTTTGAAAATGGACAATGAGCCGCCTTTTTTCATTGTTATAATTTGTTGCCATTACCATTGGCACGCTCCATGGCCGGCGACGGATCGGATGACGATGAGGCGCGGCTGGCAAGCGCGGCGAAGCTGAAGCCATTAAAGGGCGACGTCATGGCCTGGCGGGTGCTTGCGGCCGTGGAAGTGTGCTCGGCGCAAGGAATGAGCAGCAAGTTTGTCGGATTCCACGTCAAGCGTTTGGCGTAACGTGTCACGACGCGCCGCACAATGCCTTCCTTGGCGGGTGATTGCTGGGTCATGGAAAAAAAGGACAATTTTTGAAAAAAAAAAATAACAAAAAAAAAAAATAACAAAAAAAAAAATAGCAAAAAAAAAAAAAACGAAAAGGGATCGACGATTTGGATGGAGCGAAAGAGAGGCGTTAAAAAGCGAATTTCCCCACTCCTTGGCACCTTTATAACCACCCAAAAAAAAAAAAAAGAAAAGAAAAAAAAGGGAGGGGCGGCATCAAGGGGGAGGAGGATGCAGCGTGAAAGCGCCATCCATCCTAGGCCGGATCCGCTTTCCACCAAATGTGGAAATGAAGCCGCGATGGGCGCGTGCCGGAGCAACTCCACGCAGCGTGTGCGTATAAAAATAAAAAAAAAAAGAGAGCACCCACACATAAATCACTGGAAGCCTGGTCCTTTTTCGCCCCTTTTCGCTTCTCAATTGGCATCCATTTCACATGAAATATTGCTTCAGAGAGAGATTTACACGTTTTATTTATATGTTTGGCACTAGCAAGGCCAAGTGGAGAGGGGGGAGGGGGGGAGGAGAAAGCAGACAGAGAGGGTGAGATGGGTGAAAAAAAAAAGAAAGTATATACTGGAGAGGGCTTTTTTTGTCGATTTTAAACATGAACAGAGTGCAATCACGCGTTGCAAATGAGCGTGGCGAGGGGGGTGGGGGGGGGGAGGGCAAATCAGGGCGAAATAAGACACAAAGTCAAAGTGAAGCGGGAAGGGAATGAGGGATGGGGAAGCGCAATGAAGTGGGGAAGAGTGAAGAAAAAAGTAATGGTATCATTGTAAAAGAGCCTTAATCCGAATCGCTAGAGTCCATGTCATCTGACTCTGAAGCCGAATCGTTATCCGAAGAGCTGGCAGCCTTGTCTGAAATGCCCAAAAAAAAAAAGAAAAAAAAAAAGGTGAGCTCATCATGGATCATCGCAAGGAGGCAATTGACGACATGTGGCGTGTCCCGTCCAATTGTGGCAAAAAAAAAAAAAGAGGCCTTACCAGAGCGGCTGAGGTATTTAAGCTGATTTTCCAAGGAGCTGAGTCGGTCACTGGTGGATGTGCGCGCGACCCCATTGTCGTGGACCAGGTCGTACAGCTTCCACAGCGTGTTTTGGTCCAATGCATCAATATCCAAGACAATCTCGCCGTCCTCCTAAGTAAAAAAAACAAATGAGTCGCGTGTCGCGCATAAAAAAAATAAAATAAAATAAAGATGGCACTCACGTCTGTCAGATTGGGCATGGATGATTTGATAATGTCCACGACCTGGAGAAGGCGATTGCCAGACAAGTTGTTGATCTTTTCGCTCAGTGCCTTTTTCTCTTCAAAGGTGAAGTTGCGGCGTTTTGTCGGCGTCGTGCGCTGGCGCTTGGCCTTGGGCTTTGGCGCGGCGCGTGGGTTCTTTTTAAACGTGGCGACTTCTTTGCTCAGCGACGCAAGATGGCGCTCCAATGCGGTAATCCGCTCATCAGCTAGGACGAAAAAAAAAAGGGAGGGAAAGAGACAGTGAGTCAATTGTGACAAAAAAAAAAAAAAAGACTTACCATCGCTGTCGTCGTCGGACAACTCAGGTTGTGAGCGTCGTCGTTTCTTGCCGGATGTAGAGGAAGTGGATGCGCGGCTGCGTCGTCGACTTTTCTTTGCGAGAGACATGGGATGGCCAGTGGACGTGGCCGAGGGAGGCGGTGTGAGTGTCTCGGAGGGTCGTTGTGCCCACTTGTCGTCAAAGACCTTTTCAAGCTGTCTGCCCATCTGATGCACGGGTAAATTGGGGGCATTGTACAGGTAGCAATTGTTGAACATGAGGCGGATGTCCTGTGCAAACTCGCCGGGATTGGTGTAAACAGAGTTGTTGAGCTTGTTTTCAATGGTGGCGAGGTCCATTGGGTGCTTGACAATCGTGGGATAGTCGGGGATGCCGAGCTTGATGGGGTCAACAGGCTCCAGGAACGGGAAATTGATCGAATTGTATCGTTGCTTCTTCAATTCGCGCAGCGTCTGGATGCAATACTTCATGGTGGCCGTCGTGTACTGCGGCTGCTTGGTGATGGTCGCTGGATAGTCTTTGGAAGGGGGTGGGTGGCTCTCGCGCTTGGGCAGCTGCATGATGTATGGCGACGAGTGCTTGCGCGCCTTACCGTCCACCATGGAACCTGGCGAATTCGTCAAAGACGGCGACATCTGCATAAAATTGAACAAAAAAAAAAAAAAAAAGAAAAAGCGTGTCAGTCCTCTTTTGATTTTTTTTCCACCATTTTCTCTTTTTTTTCTCTTTTTTTTTCTCTTTTTTTTCTCTTTTTTTCGTCCATTACATCCTTGCAAGCCGGCATTTGGCGCATGCCCTTGTCAAAGGCGGACTCGACATTTTGTGCAAGCAGGGACAGCGTCGAATCCATGCCATTGTAGCGGTAGCAATTGGCAAAGATGAGCCTGACATCGGCGACAAAGTGGTCGACATGGACGTAAGCGGTGTCGTTGAGCTTTTGCTCCACGGTGAGCAGGTCCATGGGCTGGTCGATGATGGTGTAATAGTCGGGCGCCTTGGACGCATCCACTTGAAGTACAAATGGCGACGCGTCGCGGTGCTTTTTAAGGTTGCGGATAATCGCGGTCGCCATGCGCAGCTGCTCTTTGGTCATTTCGGTCGTAAAATCGCTGATGGTCGCAGACGTCGACGACGCAGGCGACGACATTTTGGTCGACGGCGATTTCGGTGGAATCGTCAGTGCGTGAGGCTGAACAAAAACAAAAAAAAAGGGGGGGGGGTTGAGTGCTGTGTATTCTTTCAAACAAACAAAAAAAAAAGGGACCCTATACCTTTTCCACCATCTTTTTTTCCAGCGTCAAAGGCTCCTCCTCGGCAGCAGGCGATGGCAGCGCATCGGCGACACCCACCTCTTCCTCCTTTCGCTTGGTAAGATCGTGGTCCAACGGACTATTTTTGAAAAAAAAAGACAAGCATGACAAATATGAGCTTTTTTGTGTCCTTGTCGTGCCGATCGCCGCAAGCGGATCCTTACTCTTGCGTTGGCGAGTGTGTCAGCGGTGAGTTGATGGGGCGGTGTGTGGTATTCATAATGTTGTATTCCTCTAAATAGGCGAAAAAGGCGGAAAAAGAGAAATAGAACAGGAAAGAAAAGCAAAAGAAAAAAAACAAAATGAGTCAGCGAGCTGCCCTTTTTATTTATACGCCCAGCGCAGGCCCTTTTTTTTTGGTGTGTGTAGTGTGCAGGCTGCGAGTCGTGTGAGAGTGTGAGAGAACAAAAGCAGCAGGCAACAAGCAGATAAAACATAGCCACACACAACACGCGCAAAGCAAACGACGACGGAAAACCAAAACAGAAGCGACAGCAAAAGGAACACGTCAGCTCGACGCCCTGTCGTTGGCTGTGTGTGTGTGTATTGTGCGCGTGGTGTGCGTGTGAACGTGTTGTTTTTCTGCTGTTGGTGCTGCTTGTGCCCGCTCTAAAGGTATATAAAGAGAGGACGAGAGAGAGAGAAAGGGAGGGGGAGAGAGAGAGACGGAAAGAGAGAAAAAGAAAAAGGTCAAGGTGACCCAGGTGTCAATGCTTACCTTCTTTATCCAATAGAATAGTTGCTTTTTGCTCAAATAAGCGGTTCAAGTGGTGGAAAAATAGGCAAGAACGGAGAAATAGCCAACGATGATCAGAAAAAAAAAATAGGGAGCAGGAGGGGGGCCAAGGGGGAGGGGAGAAAAAAAAAATAAGAAATGGGGCTTGGGTGGACTTCAGGAGGTTTTTGGGGGCGAGAGGGGGTAAACAAAGGAAAAAGGAAAAGCAAAAGAGAAAAAGAAACACAAAAAACGAAAAAGAGAGTGACCTTGAGGGACCAGCAGGATATAAATAGGACGCAAAGCGGCCTCGGCCAATCAGCATGCTCCTCGTTTTCGTCCTCCGCATTTGGCCAGGGTGAAACGGGCTACCTAGCGTCGGGTCACCAACAAGCACGCTTTTTCATCCATCTCACAAAGAATGCTTAAAATGACATACAAAAATAAAAAAAAAGAAGAGACAGAGAGAGAAAGAGGAAAAAATTCCTGGGGTTTCCACGTCAAAAGGCTCCTTTTTGTCGCTTTGAAGAATAAAAAAAAGAGGATTTTCACGGCTTATCATCAAAAGAAGCATGGTGGCCGGTTTGTTATTGTGTGACGTCCGGAGATGGACAACGACGGGTGTCTGTGGAACGCCAAAAAAATAAAAAAAATAAAAAAATCGAGTAGGTGACGCGTGTGGCACGACGCGCGCCAACATGGAGCAAAATTGGGGACAGAAACACCGCGCACACACGCGTGCCGCGCGTCTTTATTTTTTTTTCCTTCTCAATTCAATCCTTTAGCATGGCGCTCTTCCGTCGGTGGGCCTTGCCAAAGATGGATTTCTTCAATCCTCGGTCTTCACGCTTTTCTGGTGGGTCCATGGCGGTCTTGCAAGGCTTTTGTTGGATCAACTGGTGCTGGAGCACTGCCAGATGGTCCTAGAGAACAAAGAGAAAGAGCTCGGATGGGCATGGGGGGCAACCAAAAAAAAAAGGAGCAATTTTACGTGAATGGAGGCCCATGTCGGCTCGCTAGAGGATGAAAAGGTGTAATCGTGCATGGCTTGTTGGTACGCCGCCTAGTGCATCCCCAATTGTCGCGTGAGACACAAGCAAAATAGATGGGAAAATGCACACAAAAGCTCAAAAAAAAAAAAAAAAAAAAAAAAAAACGCGCGCGTGCGCGCCAATCGCCTCCCTTTTTTTTTTTCTCACCCCCTCGATTTGCCTCTTTGTCGTACCTTTATAAAATCGGCTTCTTCTTTCCATGACTCGAGTAGCCATTCTCTTTCATTCTTTTCGTCCAAATCAATGTCTATGATGAAGAAAAAGAAAACGATAAGCAAGTCATGAGCCATGGAACACAAACGACGCCCCATTGTCCAGTTGAGCTTTTTTTTTTTTTTTTTTTTTTTTTTTTTGTGGCACCGTGCCTTCGTCGATGGCATTTTTCTTGAGCTGCAGCCTTAGTCGCTCGACCTGCTTTTGCAGCTGCGCCATGGACGTCGACATGGCTTGCACCTTGTCAATATGCAGCTTTTTAAGCACCTGGAGCTCCATTTCCACAGCCTCTTTTTCAATTTTATACTTTTCTACGTGTTCCAAAAGAGCCCAATGACACCATGAGATGTCCGTGCCATCAAAAAAAAAGCATAAAGGGGGTCCGCTTCGATCTGTGGATCAATTCACGTCAAATGCCGTGATTTTCTTACGCTGGATCGCCTTTTCATATTCGACGCGCTCATTTTCGAGCAATTTGCACTTGTGGCGCCATTCGCGCAGTTGCTTGTCGACGTCGGCAGCAGCGACCGGTATAGCGGGTTCATGCGCGGCGGCCGATGCAGACACAGTGGCCATGGACGCTATGGATGTCATGGACACCGAGCCTTGCTTGTCGTCGTGTTGCTTCAAGGAGCCATGGGACAACGACAGCGACGACGACCTTTTAGATTGGGGTGCCACAGGGCCAATCAAGTCAATATCGGATGGCGAATCTTAAAAAGAACACTGCCCCCCTCCTTACTTTTTATCGAGTAGCTTGTAATTGACCTGTTTCCGCTTGATAAAATGCGACATGCTCATTGAAAAAAAAGAGAATTAAAAGACGAGAATAATAAAAAAAGACGAATTGGAGCGCCATGGGGGCGAACAAAATGAACGACGTAAAAAAAAAGTGGGGATGCTATTTGCTTGTTTGACAATCGGGAAATAAATGTCTGTCATGCTCATGCAAAAGCCGCCAATGGATCCAAAAAAGGGGAGGCATGAAAAAAGGACGCATTTGCGAGCTCCGGGTTGGGTGGTCTTGGAGGATCAGCGTGAAACACGACCATTGCCATGACTTGATCATGCCAAAAACAGAGTCAAGTCACGCGCTGAGAGGGCCATTCACGTTGCTGATTGGCAGACACCAATTGACCTTTTTCCTGCAAACCAAAAAAAAGTGGTGCCTTGCTCAAACGCTTTTTTTTCTTTTTCCCTTTTTTTTTTTTTTTTTTTTTTTTTTTACTGTTTTACTTTTTAAAAGGTCGTTGCTTTTGCTTTACGCCGCTCATCTTACGCCTCTTTCTCTTGTTTGTTCTTGACGACAAAAAAAAAAGGCTACTTGGAATTATATCCTTCAAATTTAGCTTTTGCTCGCCCCACTATTTTCAATTCTTGATTTTTCTGCTTTTTTTTCGTTCCTCTTTCCTTCTTTTCTTTGTTCCTTTTTCCCCTCCCCCCTTTTATTGTCTTTTTCCTTCCCCTCGATGGATATCCATGTACACCCCCCTCCTATCTTGGCGTCGCGGCACTATAGCGACGTTGGCGTCGGACTAAAGACGGCGGTCAACAAGGAGGCGTCTCTGTCGCCGCCGCCGCCGGCCTCTGCGCACGTCCAGCGTGGTTTGACACTTGCTTTCACGTCGCCAACGTCGTCGGCGTCGTCCACGTCGTCATCACAGCAACAACACATGCAACACGCGACGCGGTCGCCCACAACCGGCACCACCGTGCCGTCATCATCTCTGGCGCGGAGGATGAGCAGCCCGGCTGTCTTGGGGCTGGCGGAAGAACAGCCGCGCGAGTCGCCCATGCTGAAACACCGCAATTCCATTGAAGCTGCTATGCTTCTTGCCACTTTCCACCTGCCCCAGCCCGTCACAAGCAACGCATCCTCCCCAGGTCCCTATGCTGGTAAGAAAAAAAAACCCAAAATGCTTCCAATTGGTCAAACCCATATCAAACGCAGGAAAAAAAAGCAAAAAAAGGGGGAAAAAGTGGGTCTTGCATGGCCATTGGTGGCCAATTGGCCCGCCTTGCTTGCGTATGCTTGCAATGAGGAGGGGGGAGGCGAGTTGTTATGGTGAAAAAAAGAAAGTGTGCGTGTGCGATGGGCCAAACAAACAAACAAAAGAAAATTTTTTTGTACACTCTTTTATGCGCATGACAAGTGTGTGCGCGCGCCCCTTCCCCCTTGAGGTGGGGGGCTGGCAAGAAAAAAAAAAGAGACTTGGTGCTTCCATTGGGCCAATGGAGACATTGGAGCGAAATTGAAGGTCATTTGAGACATTTGCTCACCTCCTTTTTTTTTTTTTTTTTGTCTATTTTCCATTTTTTTATTCTTTTTTTTAATAGGCAAGCCGAGCTTGGAAGACGTTGTGCTGGCCACGCGTCGTCGAGAGCGGCGATATTCAGACGCGGCACGTTCGTGGGAGACGATGCCAAGTGAATTTGTCGAGCAGGCGTCCTTGTTACGCGAATTGAAACGCAAGCCGTATGTTTTACCCATCAAGAGTGCTACGCCGCCGACTTCTGGCGTCTCCAGCCCTCGGTCCATGTCCATTCATCACGTGACCACGCACGGATCAAGCATTGGCAGTGCCACATCCACAAGCAGCACCAGCAGTGGCATTGCCACGCCTCAAGGTTATAATCCACCTTTCCCACCAATGCCATCGCATCATCCACATGCCATGGAAATCCATCCACAGCCGTCGTCCATGGCCAATTACCCGCCATTTGTCTACCCGCCCCCAAATCACACACAACAACCACCATTTACATCGCCACCTTCTTCCGCGCCATCCACACCTTATGCGATGCATGATCCCCATGGTCGCCCACCACCACCACCCCCTCCACCCGGCTATTATCCGTATCCGTACTATTACACGCCCAATGGCCATCCCGACGCGAAATCGCCTTTACCAGGTGATCCAAACGCGCCATTGCACCAACATGGCATGGCCGGCGAACGCCAACTCTTGTTTCCGCGCCCAACCGGCTATGCACCGCACCCACACGCCCACCCGCATCAACAATTGCACCCATTGGACCCTTCGTTCCATACCTTGGGCACCATGCCACGCACAGCGCCCATCCAGCCGGCCATTGGCGTCAAACGCCGCCGCAAAGAACAAGACGACGAGGATTCTGTCGTTGTCATGCCCGGCGATCCCGATTTCCCGAGCATGAGCGAGCGCGACGTCGAGGCCGCTGTCAATGACCCCGAGGCACGCCCACGACGCCAAAAAGTTCGCTATTCAGGCGATCTCTATACACCAAAGTGGGTTCGCTTCAATGGCCAGCAAAAAGAAGGCCTCTGCGACACGTGCAAACCCGGAAAATGGCTGCAGCTCAAAAACAGCGCCTACTGGTACGTCATTATGCCATTTTGACACGATTTGCTCTTTTTTTGGAGTTTTTTTTTTCTTCTTTTCATGCATCTCGCTTTCTTTTCTTCTTTCTCATCACCTCTTTTATTTTTCCAGGTACCACAAGCAATTCTTCCATGGAATCTCGTCCGTGTCTGGCAAAGAATTCATTCAACCCGTGGAGACGCGATGGGTGGACCAAGAGATTGTGGAAGGTCTGTGCCACCAATGCCACCATTGGGTCTCTGTCAGCAACGTCAAACGAAAAAATAGTGTCTTGTGGTTCCGCCACGCGCACAAGGTATGTCATGCATTTTGAATAGCGCGAGTTTTCCCCCCTCCCCCTCGGCCAAGCAAGTGTCGTGGATCTCCGCGACGCGTAAAAATAGAATCCTTGTGGCCTCGCGGAATGGGCCCGTCCCCCCGCCGTCCATGGCACATACTCTCACACAGCCTCGCTTATCTCTTTTTTTTCGTTTTTCTTCCCTTTAGTGCCATTTGTATCACAAACCAAAAGGTGGTGATCCGAAACGCAAGTGACAATGGCCGTGTTAGATGTCTCTCCCACCCATTTTCCCCCGAGAGCACCACAAGCCATCCGGCGATCGTCTGATCACACAAAGAAAAAAAAAAGAATAGTGTATTTTCCAAGCCCTTTTTCCCCCATTCCTCTCGTCTCCTCCCCCCAATTCCTTTCCAATGCCTTTCATCGCCCTCTTTAGTATTATCGAGACGCGTTCACGGTGCGTCACCTTCCCCTCCCTCCCTTTTTACGACTATGTGTATATATTAAAAAAATAATTTTTTCGTTGCCTGTCCCTTTTTTTTTTTCGCTACGAGGCGCAATTGAATGAGCCTGGATATGTCCGACTGTGAGTGTGTGTGTGTGTGGGGGGGGGTGCGAGATATGATAATGGCCATGGTGTGTGAAATGAAATCATTCGTCGACCGCTGAGCAGATGATGCAAACAAAGGGCCCTTGCTTTTAGTACGTAATCAAAACCCAAGGTTCAGCACCGGTGTCGCCCCCTCCCTCCCCCCTAAATTCATGCACCAAGCACTCGCTTTTGCTTTTATATCAAACACACACACACACAGCATGCCTTCACTACACGATTGGGGGGGGAGGAGTGGCCAATTCGTGCAAAGAGATCCATTTTGTTCCTTGGCACTCGCTTTTGCGTTCTTTTTTTTTTTTTTTGTCTTGCATGGCACATGGCAGGCCCCCACCCCGCCGCCATGGGCCGTGTTACCTGGGAGTTTTGTCTTTGCACATGGTCATTCATGCGCAGGTGCGTGGACTCAAGGTGTTGCTTTGATCACGCCTCCTCCAAGCCACCTTTTTTCTTTTCGCCTTTTCGCCCCCCCCCATTGATGACGATCATCATTGAGAAAAAGAATGGGTGATTTGGGTATCATATCGCTCACAAAAACGGATTCACTAAAAGGGGGGTCCCTGATCCATTGTAAATGAAATCAGCCCAAAAATGAAAAAAGGACTAGATTTGAGGTTCTCCGCCCACCCCACGGCGCGTCATTCCCTCGGGGTACAGGATTGGAGCAAGACGCGCGCGTCGCTTCGTCAGCTTGGTTAAAATGAAAAAAAAAAAAAGAAATCGGTCATATTTTTAGCACTTTTTCACCCTTTTGGTCATGGAAACAACAAGGGAACTCTATTGCATGGTTTCTTTTTTTTCTTCGCAAATGGCCCAGATAGTGACCAAAAGTCCGCCACGGCAGGCTCGCATGAAACAAGGTTCAACTGGGATGCAATTTTTGGGGGCCTAGATTTTTTTTTTACTGGGCGATTGGAGAAACAATGACGCTATTTTCCCCCCAATTTCATTTTAGATGGCAACATGAACAAGGAATTTTTCTTTAATGGAGGGGGTAAAAGCAGGGTGATCAATTAGGGTGTGTGGGTGTGTGGGATGAGGGGAAAAAAAAAAAGAGTAGAAATGCAAAGAGATGGCGTTTTTTTGGTCATGAAGCCGCCTCCATGTCGGTGTCTTTCATGCGTAATAGTCGCTGCTTTTCACGCGTGCGCATGGCCTGACGCTTGTTCTGGAACCAGATTTGCACGGTGCGCGGGCTCATGCCCAATTGGCGGCCCAATTCAGCGCGCATCTGGGTGGAAGGGAAGAATGTACGCTCAAACACCTGGTTCAAGATCTGGAGCTGCTTGGCATTGGCCCTGCGCCTCTTGGCCTTGACGCCGCCGGACTTTGGGGCGTCATCGTCATCATCCAGAGTGGTATGCGATTCAGAGAATGCGTCTAGGGAGGCCATGCTGGGAGATTGAGATTGGCAGGGAAGCGACCCGCGCTTATGCTTTTTAAACGACGACGACGTCACAGACGAGGCCGTCGACGATGTCGACAAGGACGGCGACAATTGAGGCGACGACGCGCCCGATGGCGTGTACAGTGGCCGTGAAAACAGATCATTTTGGTGCTGTTGCTGTTGTTGCTGCTGCGGATGTTGCACCGGATGCTGGAAAGAGTGGAATGGAGGATGAGAATGATGAGCCTGCTCGTGCACGGCCGGGAAAGGAAACGCCGGCAAGCTGTCCGTAGGCGATGGCGACGACGTTGGCGACAATGTGGGCGTCTGGCTAGGCGGCTCGCATAGCAAATGCGAGATGGTCAGCGCACTGGGCTTGAGCAAGCCGTGATCATGGTGCGACGGCGGATGCAATGGAGGCAGCAATGGGCGCGGCTCATCCTTGATAACTTGATTCAGCATG
Source organism: Gongronella butleri (assembly GCA_025201375.1). Taxonomy (NCBI): domain Eukaryota; kingdom Fungi; phylum Mucoromycota; class Mucoromycetes; order Mucorales; family Cunninghamellaceae; genus Gongronella; species Gongronella butleri. The sequence continues at coordinate 265,660 of JAIWZP010000030.1, read as the reverse complement.
CCACTCACAGAAAGCATGATAAGAGACGGACAATGAGAGACAAAGACAGAGAGAAAAAACGGGGGTGGGGGTGGGGGAGAACGACAACAAAAAATGCAAAAAGAGCAAAAAAAAAAAAAAAAAAAGGCGAGAGGGAAAAAAAAAAAGGGCCACGGGTAAAGACGGTGTGATGCAAGAAAAAAAAAGTGGAAATGAAAGAAAAAGAAGCATTGACTGACCTTTTTCGTCCCTTTTTATATCTCGCATCACGCATGGGGGTGTCATTGTTGTAATCACCTTTTTTCCATTTCATTTGACACCGACGCCGCTCCCCCCTTTTTTTGTGTCTTTGGGAGAGGGAAAAAAAAAGTGGGGGGAGAAGAGCTATTGGGCCATGGCCAATTCCATCCTTGGAAACCGTTGGAGCCAAGACAACAAGGCCGGCATCAAAGAAAAAAAGAAATTAAGGTTGTGCGTTTGCAAAGTGGTTCGATTTTTCGTTCACGTTGCACCAAGTAGGGTCTCGGTCAATTGCCACTTGCCTTTTCCGGCGGCCTACTTAATGACTGGCGTTCAATCTAAACAAGCTAGCTACACAGATGTAATAATGACAAGATAATTGTCGAAAATGCAAGGCAATCAAACAGCGCGTGGGCCTTTTTGTCTGCCCTTTTTTTTCGTGGTTAGGTAAAACGTATGCACGGTGACGGCGACACATCACAAAAAGCCAAAAAAAAAGAAAAAAAATCAAGCTTCAATGTCATTTTAATTCAACACCCCCAAAAGAAACCGACGAAAAACAATCCGTCACCCCCCATGCATCGTCTTTTTTTTTTTTTCTTTCTGTCAGCCCTTTGTGCAGCAAAGAAAAAAAAAACCAGGGGAAAAAGGGGGGAGAGACAAAGGATGATCGCCATCGCCACGTCCATTTTTATTCATCTTGTCGCGCATCGATGCAAAAAAAAAAAAAGAGAAACATGGTGCGCGTGTTGTTTATTCCCTTTTGCCACGAGCAATGGCCATGGACCACCAATCTCGCTCGTCATCCCATCCATGGCATGGCACACTTCATGCACACATGCCTTTTCGAGTCAAAAAACGTTCGACCGAACTGGGCCCCACCCTTGGAAAGGCGCTGCCTGGCGGCCAAAAAAAAAAGAAGGTTAGGCAAAGGATTTCAACGTGCAGGTGGATGTCACGATAATGGCTACCTTGCCTCGGCTTCCAATGCCTCATTATCAGCTCGTTCATTTATTTCTTCTCGCTTCGACGTTCTCACAAGGAGCTTTTTTTTTTTTTTTTTTTTGCCCCACAGTCGCACGACATGGTGCTTTCCCTGTTGGGTGCGATTGCAGCTCGCGTCCTAAATCTAAGCGCCATGGAGCATTGCCCCGCCCGGCCGGTCCGTCCGCGCGCACCTGCAAGAAAAAAAAAAGCGTCTTTTTTGCTGGAAGGGCAATTGCTCTATCCTTTTATGGGCTGCCAAGGCCGATGGTCGCTCGCGTCCACCCCCACCCCCCAGAAACAGTCTACAAAGAAAAACATTTCATTAGCCCAATTGCTTGTTCCAAAAGAAAGAAATCATTTTTTCATTCTAGACCTTGGTTGTATTAATTGAGGCAAAAACGCGTACACAAGGCTTGTTTTTTGCCACTTTTTTTTTTCATCCAGACCCCCATTTCATTTCACAAAAAAATAGAGAGGTTTGAGCAAGCGTCTTGTGCTCCAAGAATAGCTGCAAGCGCGTCGCAGGGTAAAAAAAAAAAAAAAAAAAGAAGCTTTTAAGATCTTTTCCCAGGTGACACGATCCATGTTGGCTTGCATGCATGGGCTGCACCCTTGGAGCGGGAGTTGTTCGCCGTGCCGAAAAAGGCAATGGCGATGGTTTCTTTTTTCATAATTTCTGGGGGGATCCCGTCTTACCATTTGTCCGCCACAACAAGGCACACAAAATGTGACCTAGGTCTCATCTTGGCCGCCTTTGTGTAGCCAGTCTCGGGATATGCCTTTTTCGAATTGCATAGAAACCAGCTTTGTAAGGAACAAGGCAAGATGCTCAACCCAAGCTCCGGTCAACCTGGAAGCAATTGGCCACGCGCTCTAGCAAAAACACAACCTTGGAGCCCGGCAATGCCTATTTTTGACCATGTCCAGCCCAAAAAAAGGCACTTTTTTTGACTTGCTTGCTACTTTGGGCATCTTGCATCGGCAAACAAGGGGGAGCCGCCGCGGCGGATATCATCTCTTCGTTGTTCCGCGCGCGCGCAGCTTTTTTTTTTTTCGTTTTCTTTTTTGATGGATCCCATTTAGATTTTTGCGACGTGGCACGTTGTAGGTTTGAGAGAGCGCGGCTCAGTTTTCGCATTCTGCTCTGTGAGAGGGTGACACATGTTCCTTCATATGATGCGGGCACACACTCAAATGGCGACGCGGCCGCCAATTCATTTAAATCGTGTCATTTTCCATTTCACATGCCCCGCTGAAATCCATTTCATAAATTGATCAATCTTGCAATGGATGCAGACTGACATTTGCAATCGTAAATAATAGGGGCGCCAAGATTGCCCCAGACACATATGAAAAAGAGCGCGCGCAACGATTACCGTATGCCGAGAAAAAACGATTATGGACGAAGCCCTCGGTGCATTTCCATTTTCCTATTTCCCTCTCTTCCCCCCCCTCTACCTCGTGGCGGACATGGCGGCTGTCGAAACGCGCATCGTCGCCCCGTCTTCGGCGACCGGCGCGCGGTTATTGGCTCCGTCCGCCCGCTCCACCCAACACGCGCTCGACGTCGGCCTCAGCCCTTTTTCTTTTTTTTTTTCCCCGGTTGTTTTTAGGTCAAGGTGCCCGATTTGAGCAAATTTGACACCCATCCCCCGTTGATCGTGCAACGTCAATTGGTGTACTTGCCTTGTGTTGCGCGTGCAAAACGGCCACACAGCGTTGTTTCAGTCTTTTTTTTTTCTTTCATTATGACGTTTTTGATGCACGACGCCATGGACCGACGTCATTGATCGTGCCATTGGCCGGTCTAGACCCCGTTTGTGTTGGCCCAGCGATCATGGGCCATTTGAATCCCAAAATGAAAATCAAAAAAAAAGCGTGCTGGGGGGCAAAACATTGGTGATGCGCGGGACGACCTTTTTACCACACACACCCAGCGTTGCCCGACAAATTGCAGCTTATTGCGTCTTGGTGACACACACTTGCCTTTTATGGAGGGCGAGCCTGGAGCGTTTGTCTCGTCCCCCCCTTGTTTTCATATTTCATGTTTTTTGCCTTGAAATGAATTGTTTGGGCTTTTTGGTGGGCGGATGGCCAAGCGCAGCCTCATTTATGCTCATCGTTTTTCAAAAAAAGCAATTTTCATCAAACAAGTGGTCCAGACCCACTTTTATCGCCCCTCGCCGCTCATCTTTTGCACTCGTGGGCACGCTCATCGCCGATGTTTCCACATAGACGGATCCTAATCGCCCCTGATTTCAATAAAAAATGGCGTGGGGGTGCACGGAAATCACGCCGAAGCATGGTACATGTGCAATAACAAAGATGCGTTCCCCGCTCTGTGCGCCCCTCCCCCTGCATTCCAATGGGGGCTCACACGACATTTGACAAAAAGATGGACAACAAATACACGGCTTATGTAAAATGAGAATTCAGGGGGGGTAGCCATCCCAGCATCTTGGAATTGAGCAAGCTTCGCACGCCCACGGGTACAGCTTGGGGGTGGTGATGAGGCCAAAATTGGGCTAGAAATCTTCTTGAACCTGGATTTGTTCGATATGAAGGCGGGCGAGAACAAAAAAAAAAAAAAAAAAAAAATTAAACTGGGGGACGGACCAGGCCCAATCTTGTGGCACAAAGAGGTGTCCAATTTTTTTTTTTTTTCATCTCGTTTCATTTTCGTTGTCTCTTTTTGTTTTGCCCAGATTGTCCCACCAAACCCGACAAAAAACTGGGGGGAGGGGGGCGCTTTTTCGTGAGTGATTTTGTGTTGTCCTCTTGAGAATGGTGAAATCAGAACGTCTTGAAAGCCAAAATGATTAAAAAACGTTGCCTATGAATAGCAACGTTTTGCCTTTTTCGACCTTTTCCAGCAAGTAACACGGATCAAGAAGGTAAAGATGCCAAAACACCAATTAGAGTTGCGCGCACAAGGAAGCACTGGCCTTTTTGCCCCGATTATGCAAGCTCTTCCCATCGATGGTACAACACCACGCTTGCGCGGGCCTATTTTTTACTCGCTTTTCAAGGTACGCAAAATACAAGACGGCAAAACACGCGGCAAAAAAAAAGTGTCGTTTTCAAAGGAATTGGGCAACGTGGACGAGCTCATTGATATAGCTCCTTGTTGTACGGCGTGCCAAACAGGTATTCCCAGCTTTTGGGCGGCGTCCACGACGACGATCCATCTGCAATGGAGTGGCAAAAGGAGCAAATGGATGAGTTTTACGGGGTAACGCGCATGTTTCGACCCTTTTTTTTCGTTTGTTCACGTTACCTTGGGGTAATAAGGTGTAATATGAGTTGAGAACATTGGCAAAGGCCACGCTGTCTTGCACATTATCTAAGCAAAAAAAAAAAGAAAAAAAGAAAAAAAGTAAAATGAGCATGGTTACACCGCTTTTCTTCAGGGCACACCTCACTTCATCTTTTCGCGACCCCTTTTTTTCTTTGTCATCACTCACCTCCTTCCAAAACAAACATGGAAAACAGGGTCACCTCGACGGTACTTGCTTCCGTCAGCTGCTGATATAAGGCTCGCGTCATGCCACCGCCAGGCATGCTTGGTAAGAGTGACATGGAAGGTTCCTCGGACGTCGCCTGATCAGGCTCCATCTCAGGCACGCCAATGCGTGCATGGATCTCCTTGACAATGTCTTGAGGACCAAGCACGCGGAACGGCACACTATAAAAACCGCAAAAAAAAAGTCAGCAAAAAGCCCAATTCGCGCTGAAAATTGGGGATGAGGAGCGCGTGCCTGGAGATTTGTGCATCCACGCGTCGTGCGGCATCCAGGCTCGCCACGAGAGTCACGTGCTCAAACTGGCCAGACACGATAAAAGCCGCCAAAGCCGCAACAAGCTCCTTTTTTCGCCCAGGAAGCGTGGGTGCGCGTTGTTGCACGACTGTCAGTCGATGGTCGCCACTCTGGTACACTACACAAAAAAAAAAGAGAGAGAGTGTCAACACACCGCATTGACCTCCCTGATATATCCACCCGTCCCTCGTTTTTACCTTCAATTGGCACAGACACGCCATTTTCGCTATCCTCGCGCTGACCCACGACGGGTATCACGGCGTCAGAGTCAATGGCGCCCACACGCGTCAATTTCAGCGTGTGCACAATCAGATCGCACGTCAGTTGAGGCACATTGCCAATAGAAACGGCAGGCTGCAAAGGAAAAAAAAAAAAGCGCAAAATGTGAGTGAGCGACGTCGGACAACGAGAGGGTCTACCAAGCTTGCTTACTATAAACAGGTGGGAGCCCTTTAGCAAGGACGGATCGAAAGCAGCACTAGGTATAAACGACATTTCGTGGACAGGTTTGAAGAAAGCAAAAGAAAAGGGGCGCTCAATGTCCATGACGCAGCCGGCTGAGTTATAATTCTGTGTTTGCACGCTGACGCGGCCCAATTCATGCACGCGACCCCACGGTCAAAGATCATGACGTGGCCGACCTGCACGCGTATTGAAAGCGCACAATCTTTTTAAATGCGTTTTTCACCATCGAGGTCGCCGTCCATGTGTGCCAGCAAAATAAACATCAAAAAGGCAGAGCAAAGCACCGGTCGTTTTATTTGGTAATATCATCCAAAAGCAAGAAAAGGTTGTGGGTCTACGACGAAAACTGCGCGAAAAGAACCCAAATCATGGCTTGCTCGATAATGGTCTGATCCACTCCCAATTATTATTGCACCAAACGCGACAAACACCTTCGTTTATCCTATGTTTCAACTTTGGGGCCATTTGCGCAAGTTGATCAGGGGGATTGCACCAGGGCGTGAAATCGCCTTGATATTGCCAAAATCCAAGAATTGAAAAATCGATGTTCGCCAATTGCCCTGAAACGCAAACACAAGATAGTCCATGCCTAGTTTTACGGTAAAAATGATATAAAACGCGGGGGTCAGCTATCTCAATTCCGCACTGGCAGCCGTGAAAGAATTTTTTTTGGGGCTGGTTTGCTCGATCAGAACGTGGCCTGGAGCGCGTCTCAGAGGCTCTTTGGAAAGGCACGCGCAACGCGCATCAATCATGGTGCCGGAGAAGACAGCGCTAAAAGACTGTATCGCGAGAAATAACGCGTCGAAAAATCGCGCAAGCCTGGGGCGTTGTTCGGACCGCCCTGAGCGCATGACCCCTGCGTATTTTCTTACGATCACTGCACCAGCCAATTGAGCAGGATCGTTTCTCTCACTTGATGCCATTTGCAAGCCTCCAAATCCATTTTCCATCGCGCGGCAGCAATTTTAAAACAAGACCTCAACCTTGGCATTTTCACTTTTTTCGCCAAAACGGGCTAATCAACCCTGGGGGTTTTCTTTCCTTGTCACGGTTAAATGAATGTGCTTCACTAGTGATGCCTATTTCCCGGCGATCCGAGCAACTTGGTTTGGCAATTTGTCGGCCATCGACTGGACCCCTTACGGTTTTTACGATTTTTGATTTGCGCAAATGCTCACGACTCAAGCATCGCTCCTCCACGGAAAAGAGCTCATTTGAACCGAACGCGTAAACAGCGTCGACTGAGCACACTTGAGAGGATGGTTCTATTGTTTGTTTGGTCTCATTTTTGCAGAAATCGATAGTATTGACATTTTCCTATGCCACATGTCGACTAGTCATCGTACGGGGAGGGAAATAGCGGCTCATTGGAACCGGTCAAGGCAGCCCATTTTTTTTGTTAAAGAATGAGCGCCGTAATGGGGTAGTTCCCAAAGAATATCAAAAGAAAAAGACGGTTTGGTTGACTATGAGGAGTATTTCGACAACCAAGTGACAAATTGTTTATTTTTATTGTACGTACAGCGGTGCGACCAACATAGCGCTATGACGCCTTCAATGTGTTTGACGTCGTGTCAGATCCCGCAATACGTAGCGAGCCAAAACTTCAATTTTGTAAATAAAATACGCCAAACGAGAAGAAGTGTACCATCACACACTGATACAATATTTGTGAACTAGAACGCACTGTTCTTCACGGATGTTGAAAGCATGGGGTCACGCTTCAAATGCCTTCTTCAGGAGAAACGCATGAAAAGCGAGGAATTGGCCAAAGAGCGCTTATTTGATTATGTCTTCCGAGAATACACAACTATGGAGCTGTGACAAATAATGTGCAATTTCTATGCTCTGTCGGGTGAACACATTATACCAGTTTCACGGACGCCAGACCAAGGCTAACGATCAAATTGAGGTTTTTTTTTGAAATCTAACATTTATCGTTTCTTACTCGCCAACTAGTTGTTTTTAACTCCAAAGCGCGTCCCAGCGTGAAAAGGCTACCCAGAAACCCCAAACGGAACTCGAGCTGCAGCCGTCCAAAGTCATTGGAGCGCGCTACGTGGAAATCAAGAAATGGGCCATGTCGAGCTCCAAAACCAAGAATGAAAAGCAGGGTTCTCAGAATTGCCCCAAACTTGTGCACAATGTGAAGCGCAAGGAGAAACCACGAAAAATGCCAAAAAGAGTAGGGTTCATCTACTGAGTGATGAGCACTTCATGATTTTAGATCTAACTTCAACGGCGAATTGCAAGGGGAAACACGCCCATAGAGCCGCACCGACGCGTCCATTAGCAAGAGACGGCCAAGGTGCATGTATTTGACTAGGAACAAGACGCGTGTCACTCGACGACGGACGCGGTTTAAGACGTGTCGAACCCGTAGGCTTAAACTTGCTGTCGCGTCAGTTCCACAGAAACTCATCTTTTCCCACTGATTCCCCATAATACGTACGCGCCAAATCGCGCTCTTTTTGATGATATGTCTTTCAAGGCGCAGCGACCAATCCCCGCTGAGTTCACCTTGGGATGAAAAATCGCCGCTTTTCGCGTTTCACGCGACAACCGTTCAATGGACCCCGGTTTTTTACTGCATTGCCATCGGTGAATAGACGCCATTCACCATGTGTGTGAATGGCGTGGTGATCTGAGAACCTAAATTTGTCCATTTTCAGCGCCTCGACTGTACCTCAGGCGATTTTGGTGATTTTAGATTTGCGTGATTGCTCGCGACGTAGGCATCCCAGCGCCGCGGCAAAGAACCCTTTCGAACCGGACGCGTCAACAGCGTCGACTGAGATGGCGCAGAAGGTTTGTTTTGCTGCTTTATGCCGTCTCAATTTTGAAAAAATCGACCTTTTTGATTTTTTTTGTTACAATTAGAGTAGGCATCGTACGTGGGTAATTGAGAGCTAGTTGAATAGAGCAAGGTTTTCAAAGTGCCCAGGTTGGGAGAATGGTGGCAGGCTGTGGTGAATTTGTTCCATAAGAGGGAAGCGATAGAAAACTTGCGATTGGCTAAAATGAATAGACTCTGTCACTTCCTAATACGGTAGACGGCCGATTTTATTTCACAGCGCGCAAATTATCTTCTGCAGGACGTGGAGTGCAGTTTTTGACGCCCATCGTGCAAGTAAACCCCGGATAAGAGTCATTTTGGCTTTTTTGCAACATAATTTCATGTTTATTCGTTGCGCTCTTGCGTCCAACTCCCTTTTAGGCGAGCTGCAGATGCAAGGCAGCTGATTTGATGTTTTTAGGCAGGGGCCAGAGACAAATTGTTTGTGGCAAACGCAGGCTTGAGAATGCAAGATCAGCCGCCACTTGGTCATTTTGGCACGCGGCTCTCTGAAACACGCACGCGGGGCCAATCGAAGGTTCTAAAATACGACCCGAATGCCTAACGCCCCCCTTTGTTTTATGGTGTACCACTGTGGCCTGACATATGTGGCAGCAAGCGTTTCATGATAATGCCATGTCATGCGTGGCAATGGAACTTCTACGATAGGAAAGGCAACGGCTCAGAAAGGACCGGCAACGCTATTGGAGGACGTGTGGGGTAAAAGTTCGCGCGCGGCTAACCCCGCGATATTTTGCCATTTTCCCCCATCAAACTAGTGCAGAAATCAATAAATCGTTGAAAATCTAGGCCAATACCAATCAGAGGGCGAAATTCATGATCGTTCGTGGAGGGTGGGGAAGGTGTGTCAGCAATGACAAAGCTGGGTTGACTTGGCGATGTCCCGTTCGTTGGGAATCTTGAGGTTGTGCAGAGGGAAAAAAAAAAAGAGTGGAGGGGGCCGAGCACTGTAAAAGTGGGTAACTCTAAACCTTTTTTTCATTTTTTTTGACCGAGGGGCTCTCGTTGCACAAGTTTGGCTTACATAAGGTAGGACAGCCTGCATTTCATTGTCGTGTACGACGAAAATTCCGCGGAATTGATTGGCTCAGCGAGCCTCATTGCAAAAAAGGCGATTCCTCCTTACAGCGTGAGCTCTTGTTATGTGCTCATGCAGCTGCATGGCGAAGAAAAATGACCTTCTGCCAATGACACGTCCCAATCGATGGCCAACAGCCCTCTCGGTGACTTTTTCTTTAAACTGACAATGTTGCTTGTAAAACACTAAATTCGTGCGGGAATTTTAGCTAGCCCTGATTTTTGCCCCTGATTGGCCGTGCATATCAAACGCAATCGGCGCGGGGCAAGGACCATCTGGGAAGGTGTGGAAAATGAATGATGGAGGCTCCCAATCAGGTCATTCTTGTTTCTAAATTCAGAAATGGGGCGAAAAACAGTGGAAAAAGTGGGGGAACCGGGGGGTGTCGCCACGCCACGACCCACCACAAAATAAAAAACATCGAGACAACCTGTCTCGTGGGCATGGGTGCGTCATTATTATTGTCGTGCGTTGTGGGGAAGAATAAAATGAAAAAAAAAAGTGGCATAAAGCTCATAGATCTGATTTATTAAAGGAACAATGCAAAGAATGAAGAACAACATAAGATCAAAAAAGCGTAAAAAGGGGTCATGCCGACGTTCATTTGGCCGTCGCAACCTGTTGCGGAAATGAATCAGTCAGCCATGAGAGCTGGAAACGAGAAAAAAAAAAAGAGGTCAGTGGATCATGTGGGATGCATTTGTGCTCGTGTGCGAGATTTTTTGTTGCCTTACCAAGGTATCCGAGTCTTGGTGATGTGTGGCCATGTTGGATGGCTGTGTGTTGCCATAGGGTAGAGACATGATAATTGGGGAAAGTGCCTGGCTGGTGGTGACGGGCACGTCATTCATGGAATTGGACGGTGGTGGTGATGGAGACGCGGACGAGGAGGCGGACGGCGAAGACATGGATATATCGAGGGAGGGGGCGGTCGACGCGTATGTGGAAATGGACGAGGATGGGGGCATGAGAGGGTGAACTTGAGAGAAATAGGGCATTTGCATCGAATCGATGAACATGGCGTCTGCCGTCTGGACGGGCGGCGCATCAAGCGGCGCACTTGTGACGGGGGCAGGCGTCATGACCATGTTTGCCGTTGTGTTGGGCGTGAGCATGATGGGGGACGGCGCAGACGGGAAATTCGCGAGGAAATCGGCATTTGACGCGGGTGTTCCTGAGGAAGACACGGCGGGCGTGGCTGACAGTTGCCTGCTGACGCGTGGCTGTTGATAAGACACGTACGATTTGGACAAGGTAAGCAGACCGACAATGTAAAGGCGGTCGAGATTGGAAAGCGAGCACAGATCGGCACCGAGACCGCCGCCAAAGTAAAATTGGGCGTCCATGACTGAGACCATGGCAGACTGGTGCTGGTCGATGCCATTGCCTGCGGTGTCGTGCGACATGGCCGCCGTCTTGAAGACAAGACGCGTTTTGAACGTGCGCGATCCATTGGCAATCTCCAAAAGTGTGGCCGGTGACGATTGAAAGTGTTCAGAGGACCCGGGAAGAGTCGTGCCCGCCGGGGGCTGCGATGAAACACATTGTTGGTAAGACTGTGTCAATTGCTGGTGCACTTGTCTCAGCTCAGATGGATTGAGCAAGAATTGCTCCAACGGCTTGTAAGCCAGATCTTGGGGATGATACCCCAGCAATTCAACGCACTCATCAGATGTGCGGGCGCACAACATATCCAAGGTGAGGAACATCTATCATCAAAAAAATCATAAAAAAAATGTCAGTTTCGGTTTTTTTTTTTGGCCTATTTGCCTTTTTTTTTTTTTTTTTTTTTTAGAAAAGTGCATTTACGGTGAGGACGGTGCGCTGCATGGGAGATGGTTCCATTTCGGTAGCCAGCTGCTTTGTCATTGAAAACGAGGATGCAGGCGGCGATGGTGGCAAAAAGGGGGCGAGCGTGGGCAATGACGTGGCCGAGGGCCTTGTCAGGGGGATGGGGGCCGTTTTTGGCGTGGAATTGGTTGCACCGGAGGCGGCCGAGGCCATGGGCATGGGCATCACGAGTGGATGGCGCGAGGCAGAGGTCGTAGGGATGCCAGAAGGGCGATGTGGGTGATGGTAATAAGGTGAAGCGGGCGTGTGGATGGAATTGACGGGCAACGAGGCCATGGACAACGATGTGGCGCCGCTGGGAAAAGGGGGCCGCAACTTCGGCCTACCCCGCTTCTTGTGCTGGATGTCGTAGCACGAATCTGCTTTTCCAACTGAGACACATCGCTTGCAAGGTCGCTCCGCTAATTACCAAACGGGGAAATGGATAAGCGATGGGCCAGGTTTCGCTCCCAGCAACCCTGATTTTTCTTTTTTTTTTTTTGAAGATTTAACTTACTGTCACAGGCCAAATGCGCTTTTTTGCAGTTTGACTACAAAAAAAAAAAAAAAAGGGTAAGCAAAGACAGCACAAAAGATGGGAGCAGTGGAAGGCTCAAAGGCCAAGGGAGGGGGTTGATTTCATGGGGGGGCATTACACAGGCGGTGCGCACATGCGGCTTGTTTGATTTCTTGCGCTGGCCAGGGACGGCGGGCGGGAGCGAGGGCTCGGGGGAATGTGTGATATGATTATTACAGGGTGGGGATGCCATGATAAAAATTTTACAAGAGGAAGGGGGATAATCAGCAGCGAAAGAAAGACAACAAAAGAGAGATAACAAGGGGAAAGAACGAAAAAAGACAGGGGGTAACAATAAGGGCCGATTTGTAATGATGAAGGGTAAAGAAAGAAAAAAAGAGAAAATAAAAAAAAGAGACGTGCCCCCCAAAAATAAGATCTGATGTGGGGACGCGGACGATTTACCAAACGTGAATGAATTTCGCACACCAAATAAAGCAAAAGGATATCCCGATTTGGATAATTCCCCTTTTGTTCACGTCGATGAGCTCAACCTTGCCTCCAGAGCGTTGCAGGCTTTACCCAATAGGGACGCCTCTGCACCCGCTTAGTGGATTTTTTTTTTCTAGAATACGGTGTATTGGTTCGATCACAATTAAAACAAAAAATAACGAGAAAAAGGGACTAGGGGGATGATGACGACAGCGTGATCTTGTAAGCCTTGCCCACACGGATGAGAAGGAGGCGAAGTGCAGATCGCACCTGCGACACCAAATTGGGTTGGCCCAATAGTTCCACAGCAGGCAAATAGAAATGAGGAACATGTCTAGTAAACTAAAAAAAAAAAAAAAAAATCGGGTTAGTCCGTGCCTTGGGAGTCATCGTGGGGCAGCGCGGGGGAAAAAAAAGGAGGGGGAGGGATAAATCGGCCCGCGGAGCACATGGTGCGCGCATTCGCGTCCCAACCAGTCATGACGCTTCCCGACCTTTTTTTTTGTTTTGTTTTGAGCATGATTTGGCACTTACGTCTTCATCTTGCAACTGCGCCAAGCCATTGAGGATGGAAACAACCACAGGCGTCCAAGCAGCAATGTTCTTTGGCTTGGTTTCGTGGTCCAATTCCATGTACAGCGTAAAAATCTCGTTGCAAAGTCTGTTTTTGGAGAAAGAAAAACATGAATTGACACAAAGACTGGGTCGCGCGTGGCAAAAGAGTTGAAGAGCAACTTACGGTATCAGGGTCTTTTCAATGGCATCACGGTGCTCGTCGCGATCGGGGATGTTTTCGAGGTTGGAATACATGCGCATCAATACAGATACGTAGCAGCCGCCGCTCGATGTCTCTTGCTTGAGCAGGTTGGGCAATTGCTTCATGAAGCCTGCGAAAAAAAGAGGATGAGAAATGCACTCAGGTGGGAGACCATTGGGCTTTTTTTTTCTTTACCGAAATGCCAGAGTGCCATGCGCAGCTCGGTGTCCAAGTTGAATTTCTTTGCAAAGTGGAACGAGTGCTCGAGGCAGGCCATGAGTTTCATCAAGTGGACCGAAGGGTAGGCGCAATACACATTGTCTTTTGAAAGGAGGTCGTGGACGGTCTGAATCAGCAGCAATTGTAGCACACAGCGTACAATGACCTGCTGGAAATCGCGGTGTCGTTCGGCACTCACTCTCCATTGCGGGTTAGGTGGGCTGGCAGCATGGTTGGACAAGGCGTCGTCCACACCATTCGCTTCTATTTGGGACAAAGTCATCCCACCCAAAAAGAAAAAAATATCCTTGATCAGAACATAAATTGCCCAATGTCTTGCATATTTCCCATGCACAACTGCCATTTCTCAAAGGATCGCCTTTCTCATTGTTCTTTTACCTTGAGGCGCGGTCTTGCGAATTTCATCGACAAGGTCCTTTGTGTCGTCAAACAGGCCATACGCCGTTGTTTTTTCAAACAAATCGGTAAAAAGCGCCGTGACCTGGTCCCAGCACGCCGCGTCAAACTTGTCAACATTGGCTTCAATGTATTGCTCGAGGCATTCGCACCCGATCCGCGCGAGAGTGTCATTGTCTGAGAAAAAAAAATAAAAATAACAATGAGGCGGGGGGAATTGAGAAATTGATCAGCCAATTTCGCCATTTGTGGGTGCGCGTCATCCTATTTCTTTTTATCCGATAGGTTCACTCGCCAGCCAACCGGGGTTAAGCAAACTTTACCTTGTGTGATACAGACACCAAGCAGTCCAAGAACATGTTGCATCATGTCCTTCATGTTGTCAAAGTAAAAGGTATACAAACTGACGACATTGCGCAGCGCCTCAATCATTGTCGTGGAAATCCACACGCTCAGATCCTCGGGCGACATGTTGCGCTTGTGCTTGGACTGCGGATCGTCGTTCAAATCGTCAAAAAGCGGAAACACAATCTGCCGCGACACGGTGGACCAGAATTCGGGGGTAAACTTGTCGCCATGCTGCTTCAATGTCTCGAACAAATAGCCCAATGATCTTTTTGGAAAAAAAAAAAAAACAATAAAACAGGTAAGGTGGCTGCAAAATAAGAAAAAAAAAACATTTACCTCTGTCGCACCTCGACATCGTCGCTGTGCAGAGTGATCTCCTTGAGGCCAAAGAGGACAGCGAACCAAAACTTGATGCGGAAGTCATCCTCGGTCATGGCAGCCGTCGCGGGCACGTCATCGGCGTCCAATGGCTTGGTCTGGCTCTCTGCAATCTCGAGCATGCGCGGAATCGTGGCTTTGATCATGTCCAACGCGGGCAAGCTGATCTTTTGGAACTTTTTGTTCTTTGCAAACTCGACAAGGCACGAAATATAGTCTGGGAACGTGCCATTGGCGACCAAGTCAGCAAAGTGCTCCTGCGTGAGGTTGCGCACAATATCAAAGGTCATGTGCACAATGGATTCTAATACCAGAAAAGAGGGAATTGAGCATCATGGCCCCATTGGCATTGGAAAAAAAAAGGGCGGTTTACCTGACGTTTCGCGCGCACCCATGGCAAAAACGGACAACATGGTCTTCCATCCCGAGCGGATGTGATGCGCGCGAGCGAGAATCATCTGCGACAAGCAGCGCAAGACCATGTCCTTGATGGCGACATTGGTGTTGTTGGCCAAAATGTCGCGGAAGGGCATCAAAAAGTCTTTTTGGAACTTGAAATGCGCGAGTTCGTCCTTTTCCAGGAATTTCATCGACAATTGGCGCAGCGAGTCCAGGGCAAAGAACGCGACGTTGAAGTTGGATTGGCAGCCCACCTTGTTAAAGTACTCGCCAAGAATGGCCCAAATGTTGGACCATTCCATACGGATACGATTCATGTTGTAGTATGAAATCTCCACTAGCTTCTGCAGGCTATACATGCGTGGGTGCTCCAGGTGGGCCGACGACACAATCTCCTCCCACGACGTCTCGCACAGCGCACGAACAAAGTCGACAATGGCCACCTGGCATTGCAAAAAAAAATAATAATAAAAAATAGGGCGTCAACTGTCTTTTTCCATCTTTTTTTTTTCTTTTTTTTTCTTTTTTACGCCATTGAGATTGATGGTCGATGTAAAGAGACGATCGACAGCGACAACGAGCGACTGGGAGCTGCCTGCGGACGCGACCTCGTCAGTCAAAGACAATTGCGAGCGTGGGGCGGTGGAGCGGCGCAGCATAGCGGACGAGCGGCGCGACGCATCAATGGAACGCTTGGACTGGTCGATGGAATGGTTAGATCCTGGCGACGACGATGAGGGCGCGCGTTTGGTGGCAATGTCGGGCAATTGGACTTGGTCGACGCCGCTGGTGATCAATTGGAAGCGTTCGAGCTGGCTGACCGTGGACAGGATCTCCTTCCAGCTACCCTTTAGGTAATTGCCGTCCTCGGCAGCGACCTCGAGCAATGTACGGATCGCCTCGACGTTTTTCGGCTTCATCTCGTTCAAATTGGACAAAAAGGTGAATTTCGTCAGTGTCGTGACAAAGGCGTCGCGCTGCAGATCCATGTCCTCGGATTGGATGGTGTGGAAGAGGCAGATGATACGGATGGCGTGCTTGAAGCCCTCGAGACAGAGCAAGACCGTGTCCATATCGTCGGATTCTTGCAAAGGGCCCGACACACCGGCCAAAAACGCCATCCACGCGACTTCAAACATGGGCCGCACGTGTTCGACGTGCGACGCACTGTAAAAGGTAATGGTCTCCTCGTCGCCATGTGCACCGGCGCGTTGGCGGCTGACAACCATGTTTTTAAACACGGCCTCGGTCTTTGAGCCCATTTCCTCGGTGGCCGCCTGGAACGCGTCGCGACGCGCGTCGCGTGTCAGACCTGCGCTCACAAGGGCGCTCTGCAACCCGGTCATGTTGGCCCCCGTCGCATTCGCAAAGAGCGCGTCCATATTGGCCGCGTCTTCGTCCTCCTTCATCTTGATTTCATTCGTCGAGATTTCGTCGTAAATCGCGCGCTGAAGGTCTTCGGAAATGTCGTTGCCGTCGTCCTGGCCGCGATTGTTCTTGAGAAAGTCGTCAATGGTCATGCGACGCTTGTTGCGCGGATTATGCAGATCCGTATTGAGCATGATCACCGAATAGGCCAAAAAGTACGCTGTGTCCGCATTGGCAAACACGCCCGGGTTGCCGTGCACGTACCGGTCGGCAAACTTTAGCATGAAGCGATCGATCTTTTGACCTTCGCCAGGCAGGCGGAACGGTTGCAAAAAGTGACGCAGAGCATCCGTAAAGATCATGTCCGTGAAATCCATCAGATCAACAAGGGCATGCATGATGGCAATGTTCTCTTCGTCGCGTTCACCGAGGAAATCGCCAATGACGGTCTTGTCCAGGCCTTCGGTCTCGAGGAAAAACTTGGCCACGCTCGGATAATCGCTCATATCGATGAAGCCGTGCTTTTGGAGGAGGGCAAGGCCCTTTTTCGGCTTCCAATTGAATTGCCGCACGCCCTGTTGCAAAAGCTGCTTGCGGTGCTTCAAATTCTCGAATTGCTCGGGGTCGTCCGCATTGTGAGGCGCAGGCGACGGCGACGCGGGTGTGGGCAGGCGCGACGAAGACCCATTGCCGTGCTGCGTGAGTCTGTCCGTCGATGCATTGCGCTGGTCCTCACTGTCGCGAGGCGTGGACACGTCCTCGTGCGTCGTCACAATCACCGCATTGTTCTTGTACCACGCGACCAGCGACCGCAGCACCGCCACAAGACACTCGAGCGATTTCTGCTTGATCCCGGCATCCGTCGGGCCCGTCATCGGTCCCTTGTCCGATTGCACATTTGCCGTCGTCAGCGGCGGTGGAATCATCACAGAGTGCGCATGCAATCCGCCATGGTGCTGCGATCCAGGGCTCGTGTGTGCATTACCATGCACGCTTTCCATCTCCTTGGTGGAATGACTCGCGTGCGACGTCGTGATCTTGGAGAGCACATTGACCAGTCTTTTTTTTTTTTTGAAAATGAGAAAAATGGAGAAATTGAGAAAATTGGACGAAAAATAAGAAAAATGGAGGAATTGGGAAAATGGGGGGGGGGCAAAATGTCTCTCTTTTTTCTCTTTTACCTTTCGTAAATGTTGTCCAAGGCTTCGCGGTCGCAGTCGTAATTGAGATAAATGTCCACCAGGGTCTGGGGGTCCTCACACATGCGCAGCACCACCTTGAGCAACGCATGCTTTTGCTGATATGACGCCGTGCGCAATTCCAAGATGCGCAAGAAAATCTCGCGGAAAAACACCTCGACCTCTTTCTACTCGATCCCCCCCCCAAAAAAAAAAGAGTGAGTTTGATATGAAATTAAACATAAAAATGACCAAACGGCCTATTTTTTTTTTTTTACCTTGAGGAAGGCCTTGAGGCCCTGGACAACCTTCCAGAGGATCTCCATGGTAATGTCAAACACCTGGGGCACGATGGAAAAGGCATTGCGGCCGAGACTCGGGCACAGGTACTGCTTGACCTCGAGGATAAAGGGGTTGACGCGGTACGTGGAGCCATTGGCGGCCGACAGCGTGATGGTGCTGGAGGTAAAGACATCAATGTGCGAGTTGAGGATGGTCAGGATCAAGTGCAGTGACAGCAACTTGGATCGCATCGAGTACGAGCGCACATCATTGCCCCACTCGGACGAAATCGGCTTTTTCGAAAGCTTGCACAACGCGCGGAACACAAGCACCGCGTCCTTGATGTACAAATCGGCCTCGGATTCGACAACAACCGCATCCTCCTCGTGTGCAAACGACTGGTCGTCGTCATCTTGCTTGTTCTTGGGTGGTGGTGTCGGTTTGGCCACATTGGCAGTTGCCGCAGCCGCAGAAGCAGCAGCTTTGGCATGGTTGCTGATGGCCTCCTCCTTGAACACGGCCGCCGTGTCGTTCAAAAGCTCCTCGGACGTATCCTTTTTGTTGGGCAGCTTTTGACGCAGCTCGCTTTGCGCCATCGTCGCCTCCGCCACAATTTGATCCTGATACTGCTCATCCTGGCCATCGTCGTGCCCATTGGTTGCGGGCTTGGCATCGTCGCCTTGCCCAGTGGCGGCAGAACCTTCAGCCTGGGTGTTAGCCGCCGATTCATTGGCTATTTCGTCGTTTTTGTCGTCGGAAGGCGACGCGGCAGCATCAGGTGACGATGCCGCCGAGGGAAGAGGCTGAGGATGCGACTTTACGCGTCGGAAGATGTGATCGACCATCTGCGTGAGCGTGACCTGCGCCACGTTTTGATTCGCACTGCTACGCGAAAGCAAAAAGATGTTGTACGTCGTGCGCACTGCCTTTAACAGCGCAGACTGGTGCAGCGGGTTGCTCGTCGAGTACACCGCGTCAAGCAGCGCCTAAAAATAATTAAAAAAAAAAGGAGGGGTGTCACGCGCGTCACGGTCGTTGTGCCACGTTTGATTTTTTTTTTTTTTTTTTTTTTACCTTGACAAGCTGCAATTGGACCTTGTCGTCCGTTTCCTCGCCGATGAAGCAGTCGCAGATGCCGTCCACAACCTTCTCCATGACCTGCGTCTGCGCCTGCTCATTCTCCATGTCGCCCAGGTAGTTGTACGTGATGAATTTGCCCAGGCAGTCGAGCGCCACGGTCATCAGATTCGCGGACCGCGTGTCAATCGCCATTTGCAGTGCATTCAGGATAAGCGTCGAACGTGTCTCGCCACCCTGGCGCGCATCCTCGCTTTTCACGGCATCTATCATAACAACACAAAAAAACGTGAGCAAGCCAAAATGCAAAAAAAAAGTAACCTTTTTCTTGATATTTTTATTACCTTTGGCTTGCTGGATTGCCTCTTTGAGCTGCTTGTTGCGCTTCGCTTCCTTGGCACTGGATATCTTTTCCAAGGCATTGAGCACAAATACATTGCTTGACGTCATGCTCGCCGGCTGGCTTTCCATGGACGCCATGTCGTATCTACGAGTCGTCTAGCAGCACAAAATAAAAGGATGAGCACCACCACCTTGTTTGCCTCAAAATGCCTTGGCGGTGCCTGGACGAGGTTTGCCCTTGTTTACCTTTGTTGCTTGGACAAAGGGGCAATAAAATGAGGGAACCGCTGGGTTTGCCGCGTGGCCACAGGTAAAAATACAATCAAAAAGAGTAAAAAGAAAAGGAAATGGCCAACGTTCGTTGACACAACAGAAAAAAAAGGAGCGCTAATCTACGAGATGGGCAGGAGGAAGGAAAAAAAAAAAAGAGTGTCAAGAGGGGCTCAAAATGGAGCCTTTTATGAACTTCCACTCGCGGGGCTTCAATTGCTCGAAACCCGCATTGTTCATTTCCCTTTTTTTCTACCTCTCTGCACCCGAGGCCATCCACGCGCGTGTTCGAAAGGAGCTTGATGCTTGGCAACTTCATTCAGCTATTTACATCCATCACTGGCCCACAATATGCAACCGCTGACGTGATGAAAATGCACACACGACGGGACTATGATAAGTTCAAAAAAAAAAAAAAAAGCGCAGCAATCATACAGTAAATGCAGGCTATTTGTCGTGTCCCATATCATAAATCACTTCGTTTGATTATGATATTTTATGATACAGTATGATATCATATGATATCATAGCGCTTTTAACGTATCGAAAACAACTAATGAATCTCTATCGAATGAGACCAGTTTCACCGATGGATGACCAAAACTGGCAGAGAAAATCCATTTTTTCAACTAATTAATCTTTACAGTAATGGCAATTTGCTGGACAATGGTCTAGTCGACCTGTGATTTTTATTCCAGATTTACTAACAAACAGGAGGGCAAAGCATCTAATGGGATGACCTGTCGTGCGATCCGAGTACCTAAATTTTACTGCCCTGAAAAATTAATGCCGACGGACCCCTTGCAAAATCACTGAAAAATCCTTATTTACTAAAATCAACACTGCTCGCCATCAATTGCTCGCCCGGCCTTGAAAATTATTGTCATTTGTGCGTTTTGGCTACTTGCCTCTCGAAAACAAAATAAAAACCGGGGATTAATTTGACCGTTGACGAGAAATTCGATATTTCTCCAGAAATTCACCATTTCGATCTTGGCGCGTCATCTTGAGATTCGATCAGTCTGAAAAATTACAAGTTGAAAGAGACGCGCACGGCGGACGTTTTGTTCCAGCCTGGCAAAGCAGATGCGCAAACTTTGTACACCTGCGACGCCAGATTTAAAATTTCGACTCCAATTTTCTCGAGAAAGAACAAGGTGACCCACGGCAAGTTTGCTGTGACAAAAGATGCTGATGAATCTGATTCTCTGTAAAAGGAGACCTGTTTCTCTGCCGTGCGATCAGAACTGGTCGAGAAATTCAAGTTTCTAACATTTGTCTTTGATTGCGTTTTTCTCGCGATCCGTCAAGCCAACCCCCGATTTTTATAGCAGATTGCTTAGAAAAAGGTAGTTGTTGCATCCAATGACATGACTTTCCAAGCGCTGGTGTGTAGGTTGCCAAACGGATTTGGATTTTCTGGTTGGGCTGGAACCTCTCAAGCAGGGGACCCTCCTCCAGATGCATTTTGACCTGACCAACAACAATTTTTTTTCCAAATTCGAAAAAAATATGATACTTCACCACCAAAAATTAATTACAACGCCACGAAACTTTCCCACCTATAGGATTTGGCTCGTCTCTTCTCAGAAAAAAAATTAAAACTCCAATATCAATCGGCTGGTCTGGCGACAAAATTGACATTGCTGAAAATCTGGCTGTAGCGCGTTTTTTAAGAAATCATTTCATTCGCGGTGAAATCATGCTTCAATCACCGCGAAATTTTACCACAAGGGTGGTTCGTGCCTCTTTTTTCAGGAAAAAAATTGAAAACTGGAGGTCGACCAGCAGGCCATTGTCGAGGCAAGATTCGCCAATATCACGAAAATGTGCAATTCAATCTGAACGCCAAAAGCAAGGGTTGGATCATCGCCAAAGCAGTGCCATTTTGATAATTACAACAGCGCGTTTCTTTTCAAAAATCACTAAAAATCAGTATGTATCATAGAGATGTCGACAATTTAGAAAATTTGGCAAAGCAATTTTACAATGAATTCTACAAATCCCATATAAAAAGCCCAAAATAATCATTACTGTACGGTTGGATCGCATTCAAAATCCTTGTGTTGATGAGCCATTTCGTCGCGTTTTTTTTAACATGACGACGTTGAAGGCCTGAGGTCAGTTGAGCCGTGCGTTGAGCGGATAAATCCAAACTATAGACGTTTTCACCACCATTATACTGTAACAATGCCTTGGTCAAATTATTCTTCTTCGATCTCAAAAAAATTGCATTGCTCGAACCAGACGGGCTCGAACGTCATTTTCAGAATGTTTGTTTGCCTGATGCGTGACCTGTGTACGCTTGTGAAATTTGTTCAAACATTACAAAAATTTTCAACCTCCATGTTCTCGGTAACTGACAGAAAGGCACACGGTGCTTTTAACATGTCGAAAGCATCTGTTGATTCTCTTTCGAATGAGACCAGTTTCATCGACGAATGGCTAAAACTCACAGAGAAAATCCACTTTTTCATCAAAATCTTTGATCGCAATTTGCTCGTCAACGATCTAATAAACCTGCGATTTTTATTCCAGTTTTACTAACAAACAGGGAGCAAAGCATCTAATGGGATGACTTGCAGTGCGCTAGCTTGGGTTTTAACGTTTTGCATCGATCATTTCACCTGGCTGCAGACCACTCAGCGCATAAAAATGTGCAAAATAAAAAATTAAAAAAAAGAACAAAAAAGAAAAATTCCATGCAATCCACGCACTTAATATTTTGGAATTGTCAAACCTTAAATTTTGCAAAAAAATTCGCACCAAAGTAGACAATTTTCTCAGTCGATCGCCGTTCATGCGTCACTCTTTGGAAAATTTTTCTTAATTTAGGGCGATCTGTCATTTTGTCTGTCAATGGCAAAATGTCGAAGTTACCTGTTTGGGATGCATTGATCACTCGGAGTTCGAAATCCCCCAAATTTGGCATTTTCTGAGATTGAAATGTGTGACCCCTGAGTGACCCCTGAATTTTTCAAAAGTGGTCGTAGCACTTTGGTGGTTTAAGCTTTTTTGTTGTAAATTTTGCGCTGAACGCGGTGCAGCTGTTTTTAAGTGGGGTCGACCATACAGGTGGCGAGATGAATGCAAAAGAATACAAATCTGAGGTTTTTGGCATTTTCGAGTCCAAAAAAAATCGGGCGGGTCCGTCTTGACCACTGGGTCATAGTTTATACCGTGACTCATTTTTTATTTGCGGGCAGGTAGGCTGTAAAAAAATTTCTGGAGGCACGACAGGCCGGCAAAGTCTGAAAAACACGCCTTGTCGTTTTCCAATGGCAAATGCGTGCATTTTTGTGCAGCATACAGCGCTGCAGCAGCGAGTATTGAAGTGGCAGTGCACATCATCCTGATCTGTCCGCGGAGAAAAAAAATGGACAAATCAACCACTTTATGATACAGTATTATTTCTGAGTAAATCAAACAAAACGGATGAAAATCGTGCTCTGATCTTGTTGTACCTTTTTTTTTTAGGCACTGTTTAAGCGTTTTTTTTTCAAACGGATATACGTATCATACTGTACGTATGATACAGCACTGCGTCTTCACGCATGCAGCAATAATGCTCGCACTTGCAGTAATTTACGGTAAGAGGCATTGAATCAGTGTCATGGAAAAAGCAGCGCATTTTTTTGAGATTTTACAGTATCATACGGTACATACTGTATGATACTGTAGGTCATCGGCTCTCGCATCATCACATCATACAGTATCATATCATAGCCCGTACCAAATGCCACGTAAAGATGATGTCTCCAACTCATTATCCTGCTCTGCCTTTTGTGCGTTTGCAGCGTCAGTAAGTCATCGGTGTCTCATACACAGATGTTTACATAAAAAAAAAAGTCGAATCAAATCGTATGATATGATAGGGTAAAATGCAAAATATCATAGACACTCAGTTTATTTTTGGTGATGCATGATGATGAACAAGGAGGGGGGCAATGCAAGGGTCTTTTTTTATTGAATGAAATGTCTAGAGCGGATATTGGGACTGCAGATGTTGGACCCACTTTCTATAATAATTTGTCTGCGAAGGGACACGGGGAAGGATGTGATGGGCGAGCCATGCCATGTCGGCGGGGGAGCGTTGCTGTTTGGCCAGCTTGACGATGTGGCCGGCGGTGACGCGTGACAAGCCCAAGGTGTTTGTTTCCTCGGCGAGTGTTTTGAGCACGTCAAAGACAAGGGACAGATCCTGGGCATCCAAGAGGCCTGCAACGTACATGTTGATCATGGCCATGTCGCCGGCTGAGTAGGGCGCCGATGGGAAGGGCACGACGGGCTCGTCGCGGACCGGGATGGGGATGCGGCCCAGGTGCTGGAACCGCTGCATGGTATAGCTATTGAACGTCTGTTGCAGCTGCGAGGTGGATGCGCCCGAATCGTCGTGCAGCAGGTGGTACGACATGGTGTATTGCCAGAGCATCGGGTGGTACGGCAGCTGCTTTTGCTTAATTTCGTCCAGCAGCGGTGGCAATTGCGCCGCGAGCGACGGCAACGACGTGTATGCCCTCAAAATTGGGACGTATTTGTCGCTGTCGGTGCAATCGTTGCCGACGTGGTGGCGGCGCATCTCTTGGACGACGGCCGACGCCATGGGCGCATCGTGCGCGGCAACGGCACAATCCAGCATAGCCACGTGGACCGACCAAGGTATAAGGTGATGCTGGCCGCGCACCTCGCGGTCCAGCTCGCTGCGCGTCACCGACAAGGCAAATTGTGCCTGCTGCGCATCCATGGAAGCAAGCGCAAAGATGTGCTGATAGAGTCCCATGTCGCGGCGGACGCCCGACGCCTTTAGCAGATCCCACCGCTTCCACATGGCCTTGTACTTGCCTGTGCACCCCAGCGCCGTCAGCATCAGTTGAATCGATGTGCGGTCGTGCGGAATGCGCGCATCCAGCATGATCGACTCCAATTCCAGTAAACGCTTGTCCAGTGCCGGCCGCTTCGTGCTCCGGTGGTGCATCACCGTCGCCAAATCCGAGCTTTGGTGGAAATAATCAAAGACGAATCCCTTGGAAGGCACATGCGGTAGGCACGCCTTGAAAAGGGCATGGAAGCACGCCTGATCTGCCGTGTGGTGACCGGCCTGCTGCATGCGCGCAAGCACCTGCAGCGTCGCATCCAGACGGTCGCTGCTGCTTGCGAAATCGTGCGATCGCGCGTACCCAAGCAGCAATGTCATCCACGTCATGTCGTTGGGCTGAATGCTGTGCTTTGGCATGGTCTCGTCCACCAATTGCTCGGCCATGGCGATCGGGAAACGCTTGGGATCGATGCGATTGGCCAGCGTCAGGTACTCTAGCATCACATTGCATTGTGTAATGTCCAGTGGTGCGCGCGCCGACGCCTTGTCGATCCATTCGCGCCACGACGCGTGCAATTGATCGATTTCCGGCGTGCTGTGCGGTTTGAGCGGCAAGCCCTGTGCACCGCGCGTCTTGGCAAGGTGGCGGTAGTGCTGGGCAAGCGCCGATTTGTGCGCGACAAGCGCCATCGTGTCATTGTTGGCATCGGGGAACTTTTGCTCGCACAGCGCCAAATACTTGTTTGTCTCGGTCAGGTTGCCGCTGAAGCCGTACACACGGATGAGCTGCTGCAGAAGCGTCTCGTTCACATTGCCCATCGTGTCAAGTTCGGCCACAAGTGCATCCACCTGGTCATGCGCTCCAATTGCAGCGTACGCCAGCGTCGCATTGTGTCGCAGCGAATGCTGCCGCAATTTCTCAAATTGAGGCTCGGACATGAGCCGCGAAAAGAAATTCGCCACCGTGTCCTTGTTTTGCATGATGCCGTAGCCCTGAAAAAAAAATGGGAGAGAAATGAGAAAAAAAAGTGCCGTTTACGTGAGAGACGGCTTTACGCGGATCAACAATTCCCAGCATGTCTGGTCCTTTAGCGTGGACAGATCAAAAGTGGTGACAAAGGTTTCGAGGAGTGAATTGAGGTCGTCCTTGCGGAAAGTGCCGCCCAGACGGAAGCCAAGCTTCAAGACGGCCTTCCACACATTGAGATCCTGGCGAATGGCCTCTGGTACGGTCGACTGCGGATGATAGAACCATGCGGCAACAAGTGAGCTGGCGTCGACGTCCATGGGGCTATTGAGTAGGAGATCGATGGTCTGCGTGTACATTTCGGCCGTGGCAATGTGCTGGGCCTGTGCCTTTTTGAGCAGTGCAAGCGCCCCCTTAACGTTGCCGACCACCTGATACTGCTGCAGCGTGTCGTGCACATATTTGGGCGTCAACGCAGGCTTGCTATGCGCCGTCAATGGCGGTGACGTCGTGCTGGCCGCCGTATGATCGATCGACGTCATGGAGACATATGTGGACACGGACACTGGACGAGCCCATTGATCTAAAAGCAACAATATTCAAGTGATAAGCAACGATCGGCTCGATTTCTAGTTAAAGTCCCCCAATATAGCCGCTTACAGTTGGGAGCAAGGCGTGTGGCTCGTCTGCTGGCGCTTTTGAGTGCCTGTGTGAGCTTGCTTCTATGCATGAGGGGACAAAGGGACAAAGGGACGAAGGGACAGAAAAGACGGAATAGCTGGAGAAGAAAGAAAAACAACACAATTCAGCCCCCGACCCCCCTTTTTGACCATTTTGGATCTCCAATTTTGCATGCATGGCTCGAAAAAGGTCACAGACCAACCATGACCGCAGCCCGCCCTGGCTTCCTCTAATTTTTTTTTTTTTTTTTTTTGCATTAAAAAATAAGCATGTTTTGAATGCATCAACGTTTCTTTTTATTGTTTATCTGCCCAAACAATCAAAAAAAAGAAAAAGAAAAAAAAAGAAAACAGCAGGTTGTCGGTGCGCTCCCAGGGCAGCGATAGGACAGCCTACATCGTTTTATCCATTTCTGCTCCGAATCAATGGCATTGGACCGTAAGAATCCCGTCCAATTTCCTCAATTTCACATTTATTTCTTTATTTTTGACATCATGACCACATCTCTGCCAAATGTTTGGTATTGCACATCATCCAAGGTTGCTGCGGGGGCGGAGATGCCTAGACCCTGGTCGCCGACAAAGACGGGGCACAAGGTCACAACGAGCGCGTCGACAATGCCGCTTGACAGGCACGATTGAATCACACGGCTGCCACCTTCCACCATCAGCCGATGCACGCCCTGTCCTTGAAGCACATGAAGAACAGCTTCCCAGGGAACACGCCCATGCTCGTCCGCTTCGACTGCAAGCACGACGGCCCCGGCCGCCTCAAGAGCCGCCTGAAAAAAAAAATTAAAAACGAGGTAATGGAGCTAATTGTGCTTAGCTACCGCGCCCATCCCACACTCACCTTTTTGGACGCGTCAGCACACGTAGTTGTGATGATCCATGGCTGTTTGCCAGCATTGGCTTGGTAATTCTTGAAAAGCTTGCAATTGAGCGGCAAATCGAGCCGCGCGTCCAAAACCACAGGAATTGGCTGCTTCACGGCCTCGCCAGTCGGTAAATACCGCGCTGTCGTGCACCCCCCCCCCCCGAGCCAAAATAAAAGATCAATGCTGTGTCGTGTCGTTGCGTCGCGCGTCATTTCTTACCATTTAATTGTGGGTCGTCAATGCAAGCGGTGCCGCTACCAACGAGGATCGCGTCGTGCATCACGCGCAGCCGGTGCGTCATGGCCATGCTCTCCTTGCCGCTCAGCAGAAGCTGCTGGCCACGTATGGAGATCTTGCTGTCAAGACTCTGTGCATAGGTTAAAGTGACAAAAGGGCGGTCTGCAGGCACCTCCACCTGCTGATAACCCGTTTCAAGAAATTGTTTAGCAAGAGCGTACATTTTGGCAGAAAAAAAGGAGAAAGAAAAAAAACGAAAAAGGCAGTAGTAAATCTGACCTGTGCCTGAATTTGGGAAAAATCGGCCTGATCATGGGCAAAATGGTGCTATTTTTTTTTTTTTCCACTTGAGCATTGATGTCCTTTTTATTTTCTGGGAAGCGGGGGAGGGGCGGCTATGTACAAACTACCATGAAAACAAAAGTGTCATCAGGTCAAAGTGCGGCCATGCAGCTTCATTTTGACCAAAATGCCTTCTGCATCGTCCAATTCCTTCATGTCCAGTGGCTGTGTAACATTGAGACCAAGCGCGACGTACAACTGTCGACACTGTTGAATCGCGTTCATTGCGTCCTTGAATCGGCCACTAAATTGCCCCCAAAAAAGCAAAAAAATGAGCCAAACGCGTCGTAAATTTTTTTTAATGCTTACGCTCCAGTCAATGCGCCGACCACCTGCAGCAATTCCGTGGCCGCTTCAGTGCTGTATTTGCCAAAGGTGTACTCGGCGATGCGCAGACAATTCATCGCGCATTTAGCAGCCTTTGCGGGGTCGCTGGCTTGATATATTTCACGAAGCTCATCGTAGCAACGCTCCTTTGGCAGTGCAAAATCGTGATAAATGGTGTTGTACATCTTCAATGCCTTGTGCCACTGCCCCGAAAACCGGTATGTATCCCCCATATTGCGCGCCTAGAAAAAAAAAAGCGTTGATGATTTTCGTCGTTTTAGCGCTTTTTTTCTTCTTCTTCGTCTTTTTTTTTTTTTTTTTTTTTTTACGAAAAGCATCTTTTTCCAATCAATTGGGTTTTTGCACTTGGGGCACACTTTGTCAGTCTCCAACAAGTTGTAATCCTTGCAGCTTTGACATTGGAAAATGCGATCGTAAGAATGGACACTAAAAAAAAAAACGGATCAATCGCTCCAATTCTTCTCGTTTGTGTCTCTGTTCGTCTCTTTGTGTACCTTGGGTCCATGCGGCACGCAGGGCATTGACATGGAATTCCTTGATCTTTCAATTCCTTTCTTCTTTCCACGGTGGGTGTCACATCGGCGCGAGCTCCGTAGCTGATAAAGATCTGCTCGCCTTGTTTGATTGGTTTTACGACGCGCACTTCGATGGTACTTCCCACGAATCTGAAGAATGCATTGGGGACGCAGCTGTGGTTGATCTTGCTGGTGTTCATGTACGCGACGAGGCCGAGAGTGTCGGTCTCTGTGTATTTTGTCACTGCGTGCTTCTTGGGCGGCGCAAGGACGATCTGGCGAATGGCAAAGCTGTTGCCGAGGACGACTCTTGTGCAATGGCGCACGGCCAATTCCAATTTTTCGCGGTCGTGCGGCGAGAATTTGAAGATGGAGCTAAAGAGCATCCCACTGACGGCCGTTTGCTGGCGCACTTCAGCGTTGCCCTCGCGTTCGCAAAGAGGTAACCGGTCCAAGTCGACTGCCAGCGTCGATGGTGACATGTATGCCTGACACAATTGAAGCCCGCCAAGCCCTCGCGACGAGTTGCCACTCTGCTCAATGGCGCATACCAAACGATGCAGCAAAAACCACGCCTCGGACTCACATCGACGCGAGCAATACACCAGAGAGCGCCACGTGCAGCTTGCCTGTCGGCACCGCGTCGCAGGCTTGGACGCGTCCAAAACTTGGAAACATTGATGGCAAAACGCATCAAATTCGGGATAACAGATATTCACCATCGGCTCCTCGCGTAGAATAAGCGTGCCTGGCTCGAGCGCTTGCGCAGCAACAAGGTGGTCGCCATACTCTTTGTTGTGTTTCAGCTCGTAGTGTGCTGTCGCTTTGTTCAAGTGAGAAACAGGCAAATGGTCTGCCGAAAGATACAAATGGCTGGGATTTAACCGCTTCCATACGGCGCTTTCGTGAATGCCGCGTGGGATCCCGTACATGGTGTAAACCAAAAATTGACAAAAAAATGAAAAAAGCAACAAGAAACACGACCAAAAAACGAGGCGGCTTGTTGTTATGCGACTTTGAAATGTTTGAAAGCCCGATTTTCCCATTTCCTCCTTCAATTGCGTCCCCCCTTCCTCCCTTTCTCCCTGTGCACCCCCCCTCCTCTCTCCCCTCTCACCCCTTCTTTTTTTTATTTCAATATTTGGTGCAAATGACGACTGTCGCCTTTTTCTTTCTTGTTTTTCACACTTTCTTTATCATTTCTCGTCATTGACCATTTGCCCTTTTTTTCCCGTTTCATCTTCAGCCTAGCGGCTCTCGTCTTGATACCCTCACCTCTTTTTTTTTATACACAATTGTCAATGCGTCTCCGATCACGCTATAATGAGCGATCGTATTTGCTCGCCAAAAAGAAGCAACACGCCGACGACCACGCCCATTTGCCGTTTACAGCCAGCCTGTTGATCGCGACGTTTGTGCCGGCCATGGGCGGATTGCTGTATGGCCTGGACAATGCGCTCATCCAGATTTTGCTTGCGGCGCCGTCATTTCGCCATGTTTCGGCGTCGTCCGTTGTGTCGTGGGAGACGCTGACCTTTGGGTATCACGCTCTCCTGCTGCTGGGCATCTGGCATGCTGCACACCTTTGTGGTAATGTTTTAATTGACAAACAAAAAGCGCCCAAAACATCAAACACATCTGCAATGACCGCATCACGTGCGTCGTACTTGACAAGTTGCCTTTTTACTCACGCCCTTTTTTTTTTATTTAGATGCGATTGGGCGCACACGATGCCTTGGGTGGGCGTATGGCGTGTTTGCCATGGCCAATGGGCTGATGGTGCTTCAAAACGACGAGATGGCGTTGCTTTTGGTGGCGCGGTGGATGATTGGGTGGTCGTGCGGGATGATGCTGGTGGTGTGCCCCTGCATGATTTTGGAATTGGCGCCTGCAGACTTGCGAGCTTGTTTGGTTGGGTTCTTTGCGCTGCTGATGCTGGCCGGTCAGCTGACGGCGCAAGTGTTATATGTGGCCGTGGGTGACACAACGATGACATCCAACACAAGAAAAGCATTGGCCGCCCTCGAACTCGATGACATCTTTTTTTTCGTCGGCATTGTCGCGCTGTTGCTCGCTTGCATCACCTTCCGATTACCCGACGCGCCCCTTTGGCTCGCACATCAGCGGAAAAACGCCAATGACGGCATCCACGCGCTGGCCTTTGTTCTGGATCGACCCGCCGACGACCCCTTTGTCCAGCAGCAATGGAAGCGGCTCAATGACCGCGTCAACGACGAAACAGACAACGAAGACGACGATTCGCCAAAGCGATTTTTCTCGTTTTTAGGCCATTTATTGACGAAGCAGCGTTCACCGCTGCGTGCGTCCTGCACGTTGGTGCTTGCTGCGCAGATGCTCGGTGCAGATGCATGGGTACGTGATTATGCACCAGCCCTCCTGTATGCAGCTGGGCTGCTGCAGCCACATCCCGCGTTTCCTGACCAACCATTGCCCCCATCACCCGTCCTCTCGCTGGAAACCTCACGTACAAACGACCCAATGGGCGCCAACATCGCCTACACCAATCCGCGCATGGTCGACACCACGTCGCTGGCCCTGTCGCTTGCAGCCATGGCCATTTCGCTCGGATGGTTCGTCGACCACGTCAATCGGCGCTCGCTGTTGTCTATTGGCGCGTTTCTCCTGTCGCTCTGCCAATGGGCTGTCGGCCTGCTCGTGTATATCGGCGGCCTCGTCGACATCACCACAGGCACACTCATGCTCAACCCACAAATGCGCCCCGTGCTGCTCACTTTTTTATACTTTTTCATCGCCGTCTATGCATTCACGTGGAAATCCGCATGGCTCGTTACGTGCACGGAACGCTTCACGACGCGCCATCGCGCAAGGGGCATTGCCGCCATTGTCCTCCTTCATTGCCTGCTGCAATGGCTCGCACAAGCGTGCCCGCCTTGGCACCAATGGTACACACCGAGCTTCATCTACTTTTTCTACGGCACCACCGCCCTCGTCACAAGCTACGCGATCTCGCTCAGCTTGCCAAATACCAGTGGGGTGTCCTTGGAAAACATCGCACAAATTGCATGAAATTCTACTTTATATTCCCCTTATTTCCCTTTTTGCGTAATAAATATAAAGACATCAACGCGACTGGTGGCGCGTACGTCTCCCTCTCTCTCTCTCTTCCTCTCGCTCATTTTATTTTTATGACGCGCGTAAAAAAAAACTCGGCCCCAAATAACACAAATCGCGTGATTTCGCAGAAACGCGTCTAGCCAATTGTTTCATTTTTATTGGACAGCGGCGCACCAACAGAAACACAATGGCGCTCTCCATCTGATTGACGACATGCCAGATCCTGCAATAGTGAGCAAAACTTCAATTATATAAATTACAAAAAAACATGCCAAATCGAGATCGCCGGTCCCATCACACGGTGATTTGATTTCTATCAAATAGAACCCACTGTTCCTCATGGATGTCGCAATCGTTGGGCCACGTTTACGAGTCTTTTTTCAGGAGAAAATGAATGAAAAGCAATGAAATGGCCAAATGGCGCTGAGTTGGTCAAGTTGCCTTTGCTTGCTCGCCAACGAGATGCTTTGCAACCCCGAAACGCGTCCCAGCGTGAAATGACCATCCGTAAACCCCGAACGGGACTCAACTTGCAGCCGTGAAAAAATCATTGGAGCGCGCTGCGCAGAAATCAGAAAATCGCTCCTGCTGAGCTCCAAAACCAAAATC
This sequence comes from Gongronella butleri, assembly GCA_025201375.1. Classification (NCBI taxonomy): domain Eukaryota; kingdom Fungi; phylum Mucoromycota; class Mucoromycetes; order Mucorales; family Cunninghamellaceae; genus Gongronella; species Gongronella butleri. Next base: position 233,871 of record JAIWZP010000030.1, on the reverse strand, counting down.
GAAAATTATGGTTCTCAGAATCGCGCCAAACTTGCACACAATGTGAAGCGCAAAGAGAAACCACGAAAAATGTCAAAAACGGGTGGGATCCATCTACTGATTGGAGAGCAATTCATGATTTTGGATTTAATTTCAACGGCGAATTGCAGAGGGAGAACGCGTTCTTCGAGCCGCGCCGACGCGTCCATTAGCAAGAGACGGCCAGGGGCATGGCTTCAACTAGAACAAAGCGCGTATTACTCGACGACAGACGCGGGTTTTAACGCGTCGAACCTGTAGGCTTAAACTTGCTGTCGCGTCAATTCGGCAGAAACTCATCTTTTTTCACTGAACCCCCATATCCACGTACGTGCCAAGTCGCTCTCTTTCTGGTGATATGTCTTTCAAGACGCTGCGTTCAATCCTCATTGACTTTACCTTGGGATGAAAAAACACTGCCTTTCGTGTTTTACGCGACAACCAGTCAATGGACCCAGATTTTTTACTGCATTTTTATCGCTGAATTGGCGCCATTTACCATGTGTGAGAATGGCGTGGCAACCTGAGAACCTAAATATGTCCATTTTCAGCTCATCGACTGAACCCCAGGCGATTTTGGCGAGTTTTGATTTACGCGATAGCTCGTGACTCGGATATCGCAGCGACTTGGCCGACGGATCATTCGACTCAGAGGCGCGGCATGCATGAAGATGCCTTGTTTTCATGACCTGTGGACCTATTGTTTTGGGTCTCATTTGCAAGAACCAATGATTTTCGCGTTTTGCTTTAAATTGTCTCGTCTAGATGTTGTTCAGTCGTTTAATGATTGCTCATTGGGAAGCTTAGAGACTGCAAAAGTGCCTTTGAAGAAGATGGGGCGCGCTGCGATCAAGGGACCCAAACGATGGATGGAGAAAAATGGCATTTTGATCGGTTTTAGGGGACAATCTCGATAGCCACGACAATTGAATGCCAGTATTTTACTGCGCTGCACACTTTTAGCATAGCAGAGGATCCATGTTTACATTGAATGTTTAGTGCCTCGTCGTCATGTTGGCAGCGATTGATGCGTGAATTGCAAATTGCACTGTTTTGCTGCCTCTCTCCATTTAATCCCAGCACGCGCGCTCTATGTCCGCCATCTACTTTATTTTACGCGTTCCATGTCATGATCATCCGATGCGCCGCAATCGACTGCTCCAAACAAATCCAGTCATTCATAATAGAAAATGGTGATTTAAAAAATTTCCAAGGCGCACATGCTCCTGGAGAGGTGCTTTTTTTATTTCTTTTCAGCGACAAAGTTGACGCCCACGCCACGGATCTGCTTGGAGGTGATTGCGCGGTCTTCTTGCGCGAGGACTTGGGCCATGGCAGCGACACCGGCAGGCGTGTCTTGCAATCTAGTAGAAATCGTTAGGAACCCAATATTCTCTCTTTCTTTTTTCCCCCCTCTTCATTTTCTTACCCTATCATAAGGAGCCACATGTGGAACAAGGGGATGTTGTCGACAGTGCGGACATTGTCGGCGCCAAAGGTGTCGATGACGCCTTGTTTGCATTTTTCGGCCGTGTAGCCGTGGCGCATCGAGAGCATAAAGTTCCAGCGGTCCATGGCGGGGATGTTGGGATCCGTCATCTTGAAAACACCGGGTCGCATCTTGGTCAAATGATCGTCAAAGTCGTACGCAAGGCCGTGCATCGAGGGATCCAACTTTTTCTCCTCTTTGCCGTGTTCATGGCCATGTTCATGGCCGTGATGGGCATGGTCGTGGTTGTGGCCATGGTGAGCATGTTCATGGCCGTGATCATGACCGTGATGACCATGGCCGCCGGCGGGCGGGATGATGTTGCCCGTGGCGGCAAGCAAATCAACACGATCCAGGAAGAATTGGGCCGTGGCCTGATCCGCATTCTCGGGGCAGATTTCCTCGGCAATCAAGAGGCCATTGGGGCGAAGCAAGTCATACGCTGCTTGCAAAGACTAGCAAAAAATGAATAAATGAGCCATTCATGGTGCTTGGCAGTCATCAACAGCTGTCTTAATGGCTCCAAGCATTACCTCCTTGAGCTCATGGCAGTGGTGCAGTGACTTTGTGAACAGGACAAGATCAAACGAATTATGATCCTGCTTGGCCGCATAAGAGATGATGTCTTGTTGGAAGAATTCAACGCCATTGGGATCCTCCATGCCCTTGAGCACCTCCTTGCTGGGATCCACGGCCGTCACCTGGACCTTGTCCTTGTAATGCGCCTTGAGAAGCTTGCTGAATTCGCCAGAGCTAAAGGGGGATGTGCAAAAAAGGAGTTGAGTGCGAATAAAGTCACACAAAAAAAGACGCGAAAAAAGTCACACTCACCCGCAGCCGGCCTCCAAGACACGCACAACACCTTGGTGTTGCTTGCTAAAGTGCTTGGAATCCAAAAGACCCTGTTTCACAACAAGAAAAAGGATGAAAAAAACAAATCAAACAATGGCATTGAGCAATGCCCCATGGGTTGCGCATGGATGCCTGCGACACGATCTTACCGTGACAAAGGTCAAAAAGGGCGTGTGTTGAAAGAATTTGGTGCCGTTCATGGTGTTGAGAGATCAAATTGGGAGAGAATTGCTTGTACTTGAGTAGAGATGTGTGAAAAACAAGGAGAAAAAAGCCATCAGGCATCCTCTATTTATATTTTTTTTCCATTTTCCATACGCCGACCCTTGACAATGAAGGTTCATCACACCACGGTTGGAAGAGAAGCGAAGCTGTTCATGATTCCATGATGGGGCACAAAACAGGAATTTCTACATTAGTGGCAAAAATTTCTCTGATCTGGCCAATGGGAGGCCGAATTTTGCCTAGATCAAAGTTGGTGCAGCTGTCCGGCCGACCAACAAGTGACGTCGGATCGCGCAATTTACCCATCTCGGCTAAAATGCCCTCCCAATCCGGCCGGACAGCCGGTTTGATGGGATGCCAAGTGCCGCTCAATCGGGTTCATGCAAAAGCGCTCCACACGCTGCGCCGCTCTGTTCTTTGAGCGCGTCCATTCGGCAAGCGCTTGGCGCTTGCTTTCTTTTTTCTTATTTTTGGCCTTTTTTTTCTTTGAGCGGGGTTTAAATCCACAAAAATGGAGGATGAGGGCGTCCGAAAAGGGCGCGTTTGTTTTCCCTTTCCATTTGGTTTTGTTGTCCTCTCGTTTGTCGTCCTTTTTGCTCATGTCCAAGGCACCGCAACGTTCGCATCAATACGACGTGCTTAAAAAGTGCGGCCAAGGCTCGTATGGCATTGTGTACAAGGCGCAGAACCCCGTCACACGGCAAATTGTCGCTATCAAGACGCTGCCGTCACGCGACGGCGGCTACCACCGCACGACCCTGCGCGAGGTCGCCCTTTTGAAGCAGCTAAATCACGTCAACTTGCCCAGGTACAACCCGAAAGAGTGCGTGACGCGTCTCTTGGTGTTTTTTTTTTTTTTTTGGGTGGCTGACACGGGGCTTGTGATTTAGGATGTACGACATCATTTACGCAGACGTGACGATCCACATTGTCATGGAATTCTTTGACACCGATTTGCGCAGCTATATCAAGACCATGGGCCGCCCCGGCGTCACACCACAGCATATCAAGGTAGACAAAACGCGAGAAAATGAAAAAAAAGAGAGGTCACGAAGCTAATTTTGCGGCAACTTTAGAGCTTTTTGTTCCAAATGGTGTCTGGTCTGGATTACATCCACGCGCACGGCATCATCCACCGCGACCTAAAGACCGGCAACGTGTTGATAAAGCGCGACGGCCGCCTGTGCATCGCGGACTTTGGCCTTGGACGCCGCATTAACATCCCTCTCTGCCCCTACACGCCAAAGGTAAATGGAAAAAGCGCGTCGCGACGCGTCATTTGTCATCTCATCCCTTTCCCATTGGAATGGTAGATCTCGACATTGCGCTACAAGGCCCCCGAGTTGCTGCTGATGAAGAACAAGTACATTTACACGCTGGCCGTCGATGTGTGGAGCATCGGATGCATTTTTGCCGAGATGATGTTGCTGGATACCTTGTTCACTTGTAAACTGCCACGCGACAAATGGCGCAATTGCTCCAATGATAGCTCACTTTTTTGCTTCCCTGCCATTCACACCTAGCTTCCACGGAATTGGAGCAATTGATCCAAACTTTTAGGTAAAAAACGCGCTTTTTGGCGCAAAATGGCGTTTCTCATGCTTTTTATAGACTGTTTGGCACGCCCAGCACATCCATCTGGCCCGATTACAAGTTTATGGATTACTATCATCCCGGCTACCCTCGTAAGTGGTGATGAAACGAGCCAGTTGGCATGAAAAAGGGCAAAAGGGGGCCAAATCTCACCTTTTTGTCAAACTTAGGATGGGAAACAAAGGACATGCAAGCCTACATCTTGTTGCACTCAAAGTACAAAATGTCGACCAATGAGCTCGACCTCTTTTACGTAAAGAAATTTGTCCCGGAGAGGGCTTTTTTTTTTGTTGTCAAATTCATGACTGATGCCATTTTTTTTTTTATGTAGAAAATGATGCTTTACGACCCTGCGCAGCGGATCTCTGCACGACAGGTAGCTGAACAAAGAGCATCCAAGAAAGAAAAAAAAGGCTCACACCCTCTTTTTTTTTTTTTTTTGGCGGCAGGCAATGGAGCACGCTTATTTTTTTGACGACGCCTCGATGGTCGTTGGCATGTGATTTAAAAGTCCGCCAGCCCGGCGGAGCCGCAGCGCCGCTCGGTGGCGTCAGATTTATGGAGCGGCCGAGCCTTCCAATTCCTTTTTTTCTTTCTTCCTCTTTGAATCCTTATTCAATTATAGTCTTATGTAAGTGACGACGAAGAAAAAGCGAGAGCAAGAGAGATAGAGGCCAGCCATGGATGGATACGCACGGATGGGTGGGCTTCATGGATGGATGGATCTTTTGGATGGATGGATGAAATGGATGAATGGATAAACTCATTTTCTTCTTTTTTTGCAGCAAATGGCTGATCAAGCAACGGCCGATAGTAAGCAGCAGCTACCCGTTCCACCCTATTCGTAGCATTCTGCAAGCAGCAATCGGCAGCTAGCAGCGAGAATGATACGATCACGATTTCGGCACGAATTTCGACGTTTAACCTGATGATTTTTTTTTTAGACAAGCGTGGTGGTTTTGGACGTGGTCGCGGCCGTGGTGGCCGTGGTGGCCGTGGTGGTCGCGCTCGTCGTGGTGAGGAGAAGAACGAGTGGGTTCCCGTGACCAAGTTGGGTCGTCTCGTCAAGGCTGGCAAGATCAAGTCGATTGAGGAGATTTACTTGTTCTCGCTGCCCATCAAGGAGTACCAGATTGTCGACCACTTTTTGCCCAAGTTGACTGACCAGGTGATGAAGATCATGCCTGTGCAGAAGCAGACCCGTGCCGGTCAGCGCACGCGTTTCAAGGCCTTTGTTGTCATTGGTGACAGCGACGGTCACGTCGGTCTCGGTGTCAAGTGCTCCAAGGAAGTCGCCACCTCCATCCGTGGTGCCATCATCCTTGCCAAGCTCTCGATCATCCCCGTTCGCCGTGGTTTCTGGGGCTCGTTGCTCGGTGAGCCCCACACCGTGCCCTGCAAGGTCACTGGCAAGTGTGGTTCTTCCGTCTGCCGCTTGATCCCCGCTCCCCGTGGTACCGGCATCGTCGGTGCCCCCGTCCCCAAGAAGGTCCTCCAGCTCGCCGGTATCACCGACTGCTACACCTCGTCCAAGGGTTCCACCCGCACCCTCGGTAACTTTGTCAAGGCCACCTTCGCCGCCATTGGCAACACCTACGGCTTCCTCACCCCCGACCTCTGGGCCGAGACCGAGTTCGCCAAGGCGCCCTTCCAGGAGTTCACCGACTTCCTTGCCCAAAAGCAGCGCAAGTAAAATGGTTTTCGGTCCCGCGCCTTTCCCCTTTTTTTTTTTTACGTATAATCCATCCCACCTCTCCATCCTTGAAATAAAAGAATTGGCTTGTTTTATGCACAAATCCACTGATCCATTGAGAAATGAAAAGGGCAAAAAAAGACGAAAAATAAAATCGAAATCGACAGAAAATGGTCCAATTGGCCTTAAAAGGACGCCAATGGCAAAAATAGGACATGTGTTGAAGATGCCTTTTACGTGCATTGAGCATGAGAATCAAACATGGATCCGCGCGTATGCGGTGCGAAAGAAAAGACAAAAGTCGGCAAATTTATGTTTTTTTTTTTTTTTTTTTTTTTTTTTTTTTTTTTTTTTTTTTTGCAAAAACACTCGAGGACAAAACTAGGTCAATGTGACAAGAGTTGACGATTGACTCGCAATAGGCAACGATGTGCATAAAAGGGCAAAACGAGACAGCAGAAGAGGACAACAGTGGTCGAAACAAGCCGATTTTCAATTTTTACACGCAAACGTCGTACAATCGTGAACTGGCATGCATTTTGATCCGTTACCTGTATGCATATGAAAGAAGAAGATGCTGGCTTTCATCCGAGCCCCTCCTTTTGTCTCTGGGAGCCCAATTGGAGGACCTACACCTGTTTGAAGATTTATGCAGTGGATGACACGGTCTTTGCAAAAAAAAACCCCCCAATTCGTCAGATCATTCTCAAACTTGGAGGGACGGTGGGTGCCAATGGTTAGTAAAAGCGAGCCTAGTTTCCACAAGATTTTATATGGTAGAGCTTGAGAAAATCACGGTTTAATGAGCTGGAGGCCTCCATTTCAAATGCTCATCGTTTGATGAGAGAGCGAGCTACAGCCGAAAACTCGACATGTCGTCAAAAAGAACCATCCAAAGTTCCATGTGCATGCATCTCGCGGTGCGGTGATTGTATGTGATCCAGAGTATCGACGCGTCGAAAATCATCTTCAAAAACCACGGTTTCGACGCGTCGCCATTCACGCGCAAAACGTGTTTTACTTGCGATCTTTGGCATCCACGTGTGCGCATGAGCCATATGCGCGAGATATGTTCGTTGCAGGCCGCTAAAAGCACGTGGTCGATTCATGGCCTTGAATTCAAATATGGTGTTTTTCGTGCTCTTTCCTCGATATTCTCCTGAACTCATTTTTCAATAGGGGCCTTGCCATAATAATAAATGATGAAGAGAGCGGGCTCTTGCTACATTTCAAGTTTCGTGGCAATCCAGCAATATTTTTCGATTTTTGAAAATTGGCCAGGGTGTCCTTCATGGATTTTGGCCATTTTTGATTCTGGCTGCTGCTCGTCATCTAATGATCGCAGTGCTGCAAGGGTGGGCTCAAACGAAAGCCTGCCGCGACCTTCTTAGCTTGACACGAGAATCGGCCAATAGGATTTGAGGATGTGTCTCAAAAAAGCCGAAATGGCTGTTTTATCGTCTTTGTGCATTTTGCACGCGTCTAATGATGGATCGGCCAGAGTAGCATTGGCGCCACTAGAAAGAAAAAAGGCTCTGTTATCATCCATCCGCCCAGAGCAACGCTAGATTCCTAGTTGCTTCTCGAGCAAGTCGCGGATTTCGAATTAAAAATGAGGCTTTGGCGCCGTGTGCTTGGCATAGGCATTTCATGGGGGCTCAGAAGCGCAGTGGCGTCAAGATGACCACTCTTGCACCATTTTGACTACTGCTTTGTTGGGCTGGCAATCACTTGTAGAGCCACGACATCAGGAACGTGAAATGTAAAAGGCCATTCACGGTCATTTCCATGGCCATTGGCAGTAATGGAGCATCTAGGACCAATTGGTCTCTCGAATGCGGCGCATAGGCATCATTGGCTCATGTTTCACTTGGCCGGGGACACCATTCTATCAACAACACCCATTGAAAAGGAAGCGGGGATCCAGGTTTACATTTTTTTTCCTTTTTCCTTTTTTCCTTTCTCTTCATGGAATCCCCACTCTCTCTTCATGGCTGCCCTCCCCGATAACCTGGAACTTCTGCGGCAAGGTAAGTAAACGAGAATAAAACTCCAACAAATGGGTTCATTTGTCGATCTTTTGCCAATGGCATGTCCAAATTAGGCAAAGAGCCGGGTGGCGGGGGCAACACGGAGTAAAAAAAAAAACAACACGGGCGCTGATTTTTTTTTTTTTTACCTCTTAAAATATTTAAGCTTTTGAGATTTATGACCACGATGGTGATGGGATGCTTCGGATTGACGAATTCAAACATGTGTTGATGAAGATCTATACCCAGATGAAGGCGGATGAGGCGGACCGGCTTGCGCATGACTCTGATCTCAACAAGGATCAGATGATCGACTTTGACGAGTTTAGTGCGGCATTGGGCCCAACGCTGGGCAAGCAAACGCCGACACCGACGAGAACACCTTTAACGGGCACGACATTACAGCGCTGGTACACGTCATCGAGCATGGACAGCGCCGACTGCATGGACGACGAGCTGCGAGCGTGCTTCCAGGCATTCGATACCAACAATGATGGCCTGATTAGCCGCGCAGAGCTAAAACGCGTCATGTTCCGCCTCGGTGATGACCTGTCCGAAGCCGAGCTCAACGACATGATGAACGAGGCAGACGCTAATCGTGACGGCTATATTGATTTCGACGAATTCAAGAGGCTGTGTTGAAACGAGCAAAAATAAAAAAAACAAGTACAAAACACCCATGCAAATGCCTGTTCAAAGTGCCTCCCCCAGCAACCCACACACAACCTGCGCCATTTCCCATGTGAACGTATTCTTGGATTTGGCAAATTGAGATGACGTGCCACAAGCTTTACCATAAACGAGGCGTGCAATGAGAACAAAAAGTCCCAAAAATAAAAAGGAGAACGTACATCATTCCACTGCTTCGACCTATTTTGACAAGGGGGAAGGAGGGGGGGAACATGGAGCGCGGGTGGCCAATTGGGCCTCCTTGGATCTAGGGCGTGGCAGGTCAAGGGCTTGTTTTTTTTTTGCCTTGCATGAATGGGGGTTTGTCCCCATTTTCTCTCTCTTTTAATTCAAAAAAAAGGGACCCTGCTGCTGGTCCCCCGCGGCCGCCAATATTGGCTATGTGCTACCCGGGTACAAGGCCGCTAATGAAGTAATATGAAGGGGATGAAGAGTCTGCTTCGCCGGATTCGCATGTAATCCCGCTATTTTTAGGTTTGAGCGGGGCTTTTTTTCCCTTTTATTTTATTTCTGCCATTGTATTGTACCTTTTTTTTTCACTCTTTTTCCCCCACTCGTTTTCGTTTCTTTCACACCCTTTTTTTTTTTTTTTTTTGTTGCATTTTTGCCTGATTTATGGGGTCGACATATAATGTTTTCTGGCACCATGTGTTTCTGCGCAATCTGTGTACTCTGTTGCTCATCCTAGGCCTGGGCGCGCTGGGCCTCGGTGCGTTCCTCGAGACGTCCCCGGCTTCCAATTGCTCGCTCCAGGCGTCAATGGCTATGTTCGACGTTGGCATCTACCAAAACATCTCGGATTTATCGCCCGTCACGCCATCGTCCGTCACTTTTGGCTTGTGGAGCCGTTGCTTTCACTATCAACAGACATCCTCGTGCTCTTGCACGCCCCCGAGCCTCGGCTATCAGATTGGTAAGGCGCAAAAAAAGCGAAAAAAAATGGCGCTAGGTGCAGGGGGAAACGCATTCCCCTGCAAGTAAATAAGAAAAAAAAAAAAAAAAAAAGAGAAAAAAAACGCAAAATGCTCATCATTGCTCCTTTTTTTTTTTCGGGGATTCTCGATTTGATTAGATGCAGAGCGTGCGATTCTTGCTGCAACGAACAATGTGACGACGATGCCACCAGTCGACATGTCGCAGACCGCGTATGTGCGTTCTGTGCCAATTTTGATGGCGATGGCGCTTGGGTTTGTGGCATTGGTGGCGACGATTGTGACGTCGTGCATGCACGCGCCGCCGTCGTTCAATGCGGCTGCCAAGGAGGTGCCGACACCGTCGTGGAAGGATCACCCATGGACGGCGCGCATCAAAGGGCTGATTGCGCTGATTGCCGCGGTTCTCATTGCCATTGCGTTTGCCGTGACATTCCAAGTGTACCGCAGCGCGATCGTCCACGCATGCACAAGCGTGGCGCTTCAGCCCGTCAAGTGCGCGACCATGCAGCCAAAGATTGAGTCGATTTTGCTGCCTTTGGCGCTCGCACTGTTTGCCGTGGCCGCATTGCTGTTTGCCTGTGTCAAGCCACGTGTGATCATTGAAGAAGAAGAACAAAGAGATCATACCCATCGACACACTACACGCACGACGATGACATCGCACCCAGACACGCACCATGGCGCGTCGCGAAGGCGGTCAACGCTGCTATTGTTCGGTGAAAAGGACAAATATAAGCTAAAGAGCGATGTGGCCATCGATTACCACACGGATGACACCGATTCCGTCGACGACGCGCTCGATCCTTGGCGTCAGGCCGCGCAATACGACGAGCAACTCGCGGCTTTCCCATTGCGCCCGCCGCCAGCGGCCAATCGCCTTTCTGGCGACGAACGACGCCATAATGCATCGGACATGGCCAAACGACGTAGCCAACAGACCCAATCGCCAAGAAATTCAACTCAAAACGCCAAATACGAGCAACAACGGCGGAGCAGGGATTCGCAAGGCAATCGACGCCATTCGCAGCCATTGGCATATCAAGCAACGCGACCAAACACGCATCAGAATCCATCCTCCGAACCTTATCAACCGCGTCGCACGTCCACCCCACGTCTCGGCCAGAAAACAGGTCCAAACGACGAAGAAGACGACGACGACGACGATCACCCGCTTGTCCCGCCAAGACTGCCATTTGCGGCCAAACGACAAAAACGGCCAAACAGCTCAGCATCCGCTAATACCTTTGGTGCAAATGAGGCTCTCAATATGGCCATGGACTCGCCGGTCTCGTCATCGTGCGACACACTGGATTCTCCGCGCTGGAGACAGGCATCCGACGCGTCCTATCGCCGGTCACCCACGCCAACAGGCTCAAACACGCGCAATCATGGCTATTTTGACTCACAACAGCCTCGCACCACCACACAGCAAAGAACTGGGTCCCACGGGTCGCTGTGCTTCACCCCAACATACCATTCGTCTTCGTCTCACGGCTCATTGCACGCGTACCCGTCGCCAAATCCACAAGGACGTCGATCACCGCCGGCGGCATCGTCTCCCTCATCGTCTCGTCGCCCGAGCCACCCACTTGCACAGCCATCCTCCCCAATCCCAACACTCCAATCGCCACCGTCGTCGCGACATCCGCTGAGCAAGAAAGAAATCAAGGACCAGCGCATCAGCGCCTATTTGCAGCAGCCATCCTGAGCACCAATTGGCCTATTTTTAGCCTATTTTTTTTATTTGCGTGTGCCTTTTGTTCATCGTTTCCCCCTGTACAGCTATCCACCCCCTAATAAAAAAAATCCAAGGGGCGGCACGCATGTCGATCCTCCATTTTTTGCATGATTTTCCGGGATGTTCGAGCCTTGTCGGGGTGCGCGCGCGCGCGTCGGAAGCCCACAAGCCACTACTCAATCAAGCCCCGCTTCTCGCTCCATTTGGGCAGGCCGGTTTTTCCGTTTTGGTATGGCTTTTTCTTTCTTTCACACTTTTTTTTTTTTATATAATATAAAACCATGTCCAGCGACGCCGGCTCCGATCGTGAAGACCAGAATGACGTGATCATGGAGGAAGAGGAAGAGGAGGACCATTTGCAAGGCTCCGACGTTGAAATGGAGGAGGAAGAGGACCAAGTCTTGGTCGACAAGGTCGAAATTGTAAGTTTTATGACTATTTTTTCTCCATTCTCTGTCAAATTGGTTGCACTCATGCTTTGGATTCATTTTTTTTTTTTCATGCCAACAGATCGGCGGCGGTGACGACCAGACCGCCATGACATTCAGCCTCAAGGACGAGGACCATACATTTGGCAATTCGCTGCGTTTCATGGTCAACAAAAAGTAAAAAAGCATAGAATTGACACGCGACTCGTTGCATGAAATTCACCCTTTTTATGCTCTTTCTAGCCCCCAGGTCGATTTCTGTGGTTACTCGATTCCTCACCCATCGGTCGCCAAGATGAATCTACGCATTCAAACCTCCAGTAAGCTTCAATTCGTGCAAGATCCACGCGATGAATGGTCAATGGACATTGAAATAACATTTATTGACCCCCCTCTCTTCTCTTTTTGCAGCCAAGACGACCGCTGTGGATGCCTTCCGCAAGGGCATGACCGACCTCACCGAATTGACGCAGCACATTCGCCAGGCGTACATCGCCGAGTTGGAAAAGGGCAATTTTGAAACCTTTGAAGAGATCATTTAAGCGCGCCATCCATTTCATTTCATTCCCTCGCCAACCTTCCATCCCATCACCCCTCATATCCCTTTGTGCATGCTCCTTCATCCTTGCTCATCCCCCTCACCTCTTTCTCTCTCTCTTTGCCTTGTATACTCTCATTTTAAAAATAAAAGCGGTTCTGTAGATTCATGTGTTGCACGAAGAATGGGTTCGGCGCGACGCGACGCGCTCTTGGAAAAAAAATTGGGGCAAATTCAGGAAATGCCACTTTGGCGTGATCCGTGTGCTTGCGCATCGTGTGAATCTCGGCTCGACGCGATCCATGGATCCACAGTGCACGCATGGACGCGCGTGATCCATAAACACTGTGATTCAATTGCTGCGCGCTGTGTCTTTTTTCGCGCTTTTTTTTAGCATTTGTGGCGGCACTGTCGCGTGGTAACAACGGCCGCCGTGATTCGCTTCATTTCTGCATCGGGCCAGGTGATTCAAAGTGGATGCAAGGCCAATGTAATCGAAGTGACCATAAAAAAAGAGCCGCGGAGCCGAGCATCTCATTGCATCACCTTGCTTGCCCTTTTTTACTTTGTTGCCATGGCCCGTTTTGTGATTCCTTGGGCACACCTGGCTTAAGTAAGCGCTAGTGGCAAACAATAATGCTGCAAGGCAAGTGGGTACATGCATGCATCCCAATTCAGCAAGTTTGCTAAACCTGATCTGGAAGAGCAAAGTGGCGCGTGAAGCGAACCCAATGCCTTGGTCCTCTTATTTTCCGCACGAATGACGCGTGATGGCGCGCTCAGCAACATCAATTTCCTTCCAGCCCGAGGCAGAAATCACGTCGCCAATAACCTGTTGCACAAGTTCCACCCCCCCCGCCACAACGGATGTGCACAAAAGTTATTTGATTGGTTTTCTCGCATTCCCATGCCTTGTAGCCGCGCTCAGCTTCCAATTACTTGCTTTTGTTTGATCCACTATCTGTGCAACCGTGTCACGGCGCGTCGCGGGAACCCCACAGATCAGTGTGACGCGACTCCTTTTCGGCGCATTATCACCCTTTTCGTCCATTTTTTTATTTCCACACGATTCTCAGGATCCATTGCTTATCAGATGGTAGAAAAAGAGCACAGGCGTCAAGGCCACCGTGACAGTTTTTTAATGTGAAAATGTCATCATCATACGATTTCGACCATCATCAGCCGAGATGGCCGTGACATGGACGAGAAAAAGGGGGGTCTTCCATTACGGACAATCGCTGCCTGCCCACCAGCTGTGGCTATGGCAGTTGGTCATGCCAGGGCAGTGCACAGAGGTCTCTGCCGAGCCCTCGACAGTACAACTAAGGCAGAAAAAGAAAAAAAGACAATGAAATCGCGGTTTTTCTTTTATAACACGCCCTTTGGGCAATGTTTTTACCCTTGGCCAAGGGCATCCTTGAAGTTGTACGCATAGTCTGTGCCCGAATTGTGGCCGCCAGAGTCGCCTTGGCACCAATAGTCGCAATAACCTTGACCGTCGCCAGCGCCATAAAAGCAAACTTGCTCGCAAGCCAACGTGACGCCCGCCATCGCCGCCAGAGTGATTGTAACAGCCAAAACCTTCATTGCTTGTCAATCCAAATGATGAAGACTTGGGGTAAAAATGCAAGAAGCTCTCCTTTTATATTTTTCGAGAGATCAAAATCTGCAAGGAGTCAGCTGACTTGCTAGCTTCGTCCCAGAACATGTACCCTCTGTGCTCCCTTGAACCAATTCTCCTCCTTTTTTTAATCCTTGGATCCTTAAAATAAAAGCCAGCGCAGCCACATTTTCCCGTCGGTCTAAAGCGGATCTGGTCTCTGACGCAAGCTTCATAAGAATCTGGTGCTAAGCTTGAGGTTTCTTGCACATGATGCGCCCTAGGCAATGACCTTGGTGAGGCTGCGCACCCAATGCGATCATCGTGTTTCAACCGGGATCAAAGTAAAATGAATGTTCATGCTAAGAATAATAAAAAACAAGAAAAAAGGGACAACCAAAAAATTTTTTTTTGATGTCTCACGCCGATAGAATGGATCAGCAACGTGTGCCAAGGTCCCTGACGCGTCGCGCCAGATCATCAAATACAGATTGTCGTCCGGAGTTTCAAACGCGGTCCATCGTCCATTTAAGAGTACATGCGCGTAAAATGAGGACAAAAAAGGGCGATAGCAAGCCATCCCTTTGGACAATCCTTTTTTTCATCTTTATCCAAGCGTTTCTCGTTATCAATTGGTAAGAATGGGCAGCCGCCAAAGGCAGAATTTAATCAACTTTGGAACAAATTGGCCAAAATGGCTCTTTTGCGTAGAAAAGAAAGATCATGAAGGGCAGTCATTGCCTGCTAACCATTGGTGAGCACCGCAATCGGTCATGCCTTTACAGTAAACAAAGGTCCTTCCCGAACCATCGACCAAACATCTAAAAAAAAATAGAAAAAAACAACAATGAGACTTTTTTTTTTTTTTCTGCCGAGCATTGCGGTTCATGTGCAAAAAGTTACCCGCGGCCCAGCGCGTTTTTAAAGTTCTCGGCATAGACTGCACCCGAGTTGTGATTGCCGTTGTCCGATTGGCACCAAAATTCGCAGGCACCTTCACTTTGCTCGCTTTTGGGAAAACACACTTGCTCACAAGCCAGCGTCATCCCCGCCATCGTTGTCAGGGCAACCAGTGCAGCCAAAGTTTTCATCGTTGCCGTCAATGGAGAAATTGAGCGGATGAAAGCAGAAATAAAAACTCACATTTTATACCTTTTGCCCGAGAGCACGCTATAAGGAGGCAGAAAGCACCTCTTTATGCTTCAAGAGCAATGACACTCCTTTTTTACTCCCTAAAAAAACAAGCCATCCAAATTTCTTTAGGAGCAGACACAAACTAAACGTTGCTTTTATGGCGTCGCACACCAAGTAGGTGAGTTTTTAGCCTTTTTTTTTTTTTTTTTTTTTTTTTTTTTTTTTTTTTTGCCAAGAAGCGAGCTTGCCATGTCAAATTTTGTAAGCTGCTTGCACTGCCCCAGGCAAAAAAAAAAAAAAGGTATAAGTTTGACAGAAATCGAATCATTGTAATATTCGTAATATTAAAATTATACGTTTTTTATAGTTTAGATCATTTGCTCTCCGCCTATGGTTGTGCAGATGCGCCTCAAACTTATAGAGAACACTTGAAGCTCCTGTTAGTCGCGTATTCTGGACAAAAAAAAGAGGAATGAATTCAGTGCCTGGGGAGATGATTCCCGTGGCCAATTCTCGTGCCCGTTTTCCCGTCTCTCTTCGACAAAAAGCAATCGTGGCGCGTTCAGCACTGCACCATGGGGCTTTTACAGTCTTTGCCTATCCCAAGGAACTCTCGAACAATGACGTGCCAAGTCTAAACGAGTAATTTTAAAGAAAACGCGAAATAATCAATCCTTGCAAAATAAAATCCAAATCAATCTATTAAAAGCATTAAAAACATACTGGCTTATGCAGGCCGCTCCGACGATTCAAACGAGCCTACTGCCGAGATCCTGGGTTGCCTCACTCGCGAGTAATCGCTCAAAACGAAAATCACCAAAATCGCCTGGGGTACAGTCGAGGATTTGAAAATTGCAAAATGCAAGTCCCCAGATCGCCGCACCATTCAACCACATGGTGGACGGCGCTTGTTCACCGACAAAGAAATCCAGGAGTCCATTGACTGGGTGTCGCATAAATCGCGAAAAGCTGCGATTTTTCATCTCAAGGTAAATTCAATGAAGATGGGCCAAAGCACTTTGAAAGTTAGTTCATCAGAAAGAGTGTGACTTGAAGTGTGCGTGGACACCAATGATCTCTGAAAAAAGTGATTTTTGGCATCTTTGACACGGTTTCAAAATCATATATAATTTTCGACGCGTGAGAAACCGCGTCAGTCGCCAAGCCACATGCGCCGATTTCTAATATACTCCATGCACCCGTTGCCTTTCTTTGCGATGGACGCGTCGGCGCGGCTCTATGGACACGTTTTTCCCGTGCAATTTGCTGTTGAAATTTTATCTAAAATTACTCATTGCTCGTCAACTAGTAGGTCGACCCCGCTCTTTTTTGGCCTTTCTCGTGGTTTCTCCATGCAGTTGTTCATGTGTACAAGTTTCGTGTCATTCTGAGGACCGTGATTTTCGATTTTGGATTTCGAGCTCGGCGCAGTCAAAATTTGGACTTTTACGCAGCGCGCTCCAATGCCGTTTGAGGGCTGCCATTTGAGCTCCATTCGGGGTTTGTAGGTTGCCATTCCACACTGGGACGCGTTTCGGAGTTACAACGCCACCGCGCTGGTGAGCAAATGGGCAATCAACGTCGGATTTCAGAAAAACGTCGATTCCATTGTCCGTTTTTGTTCTGACGTCCGTAAAAATGGAACAATGGTTTCCTTCCCACAGCTGTGCAAATGTCGATGGCCTATGAAAGTAGCAAGGTGGCAAAATCGCACGGATTTCGTGGCAAAACATCTCTAATACTGACATCCCACAGAGAAACATCGCGAACAAAGCAGCCCAGTCAAACCCAAACTTGCGCCAGATGATAGTTGCAACAAATATTGATATATTAGAGTAATAAATACAAAGGTAAAATGGACATGCTAGGTGTGTGATGGGCAAAACATCAAAAAGACGCCTGGTTTTTTTTTTTTTTTTTTTTTTTTTAGCAACCACCACAGCCGCCGCCGCCGCCGCCTCCGCAGCCGCCACCACCGCAACCACCGCCGCCACAATGGCCACCGCCACCGCATGAACCGACGGCGCCTGCGCCGCAATTGCCACTACCACAGCCACCGGCACCAAAGGCGCTAATGCCGCCACAAAAGCCGTAGGTCGGCGCAAACAGGATGGGCGGATATAACAGGAACGTGGCTGCGGCCGCGTTGGACGCATAAATGTCATCGTTGCTGCGCGAGCGGCGCAGACGCGGCTCGTAGCCTGGCGGAGGCACCTCGTTGAACGCCGGACTATAGCTAAACGTGCCTTCCGCATCCGAAAACCGGTTCTGCAGCTTCTTGTCGGACGCCAGCAGCTGTCTCAGCTTGCCGCCAGCGGACGACGTGATATTGCCCGCATAGCTGCGCTTCGCTGACGAGTAAATCGCACTTTTGCCACCAGTGCCGCAATTTGACGTGCCAATGTACCCGTACGATGTGTCCGACATGTTACGCGCCACGAATTCTTGCATATCGCGCTGCCGCTGCTCCTTTTCTTCATGATCAACACCGTGCGCGTGCGCCACATTCATGCCTGGACGAAAAAAAAATAAGAACGGTGAGAAAAAGTTCCAATTGGCAAGTATCCAAGTGCAAACTTACTATGGGTACTGATTTTGATGGCGGCAATGCCCTTTTCAAAGTCGTTGGAGGTCCTGGAGTGGGACAAAATGAATTGAGAATGGGCAATTTTCTTCGTTTTTTAACGCGCTCTTACTGGCTATTTAGCTCGCGTGCAAGCGAAGATGCTATTTGGTCCTCAAAGACGATCTTTCCAGCATAGTAGTCACGCCCAAATGTCGCCCAGAGGGGGGTCAGCTGGCCAACCATCATGCCATCCTCGCGTTCTCTCGGGCGCTGTGCAATGAAAATGGAGAAAAAAATGAGATTTGCACCATTTTTTTTTAAAAAAAAAAATTACCATGATACGGTAGCGGAGTGGGAATTTTTGCCACGCGCTGTTTGTTGAGCGCGCATGTTCGCTTAATTTTGTCTCTGGGATGGTGTCATCGTGGTTGATGGCGCGATTCAGATACTTGTAGCCGAATTGCGTGTAGTTGAACGCAAATAGCATGTGTGTGTGCCACGCGCAGTCAATTTCAATCGTCGGCACAGCCACTAACTGCGGGTTCATCCTCATCATGAACAAAAAGTCGTGGTAGCGGCGCACGGCACGGCTGAAATTGTCGGGCATCTCCCATTGAATGCCTTTGACCGAGTCGTAAAATTTGCGCTGGCGGAACACGGCATGGATCAGATCAAGTGAAAAGTTGCTTGGGTTGCTTTGGTAGCACGTGCGAATGGCATACAGCAGCTCTAAAAAGTAAGAAAAAAGGATGAGCGCTACTTTTTTTTTTCGGCTAAAAATACAATTTTACCATTGGCATCGTGCTCGTACGATTTGCCCAGCCTCTTCAATTGTTCTTCAATGACGCGCTCGTATGCATAGTCAAGCTCTTGCGCGCTGTCGAGGCGCTGCAACGGCTTAATATGTTGAATCAGCTTATTGCCTTTGGTTTTGAACTTGCCATTGGGCTTCAATTGCGTGCCCCTGCATAAGAAAAAGCATCAGATCAGCTGGCCAAATTGGTCTGGCTGCGCAAAAGATTTTACGAGACGGGGGGGCCAATAGGGCCCTTGGTGGTCAAATCGCTCTCCAGCTTGTACCGTGCCATATCGGCCAGGCAGATTTGATCAGTGCCCTTGCACGCGTGCGAGAACATGACCGACATGTTGCCAAGACGCATGGGCACATAATCCGCCCTGATGAAAAAAAAAAAAAAAAAAAAAAAATGGAAGAAAAAAAAAGGTTCAATGAGCGCCCATGACCCCCAGCCAGATTAGGCGTGCCGCGTTTTTACCAAGGAAGCGAAATGTCGCGGCCACATCGATAGCAGGCCGTCGTGTATGAGCCATCTGTCAGCATTGTGGTGTCAAGCGTGTATGGTTCGTCAGGAAACAGCTTTCCCCAATCCTGCAGGGTGTCCTTGGATGGTCCGTGACGCTCGGAGAACTAAAAAATAGAAAATGAAGAAAAAAATGCGGGCAGAGGATCAGCCAATGGTGCTGCTCATCGAGATGCAGCTTGTCTTACAATTCTGTCCAAGGGAAAAGGTGCATTATACATGTGGCGCGCAGCATCGTTTCGCGTCACCAGATCCTCCATGTACCGCAGAGGCGACAGGCAATGCGTATGCCAAACAAAAGCCACGTCTGTGGCAGAAAAAAAAATGAAGCAAAATTGAGCCACACGCTGATGCAAGCACGCTTTTAGCTACAATTGCGATGCATTGGCTTACCGAGCGGCGGTGTGGGCATCCCTATTGTGTATCGGCGCACATATTTCTCATAGCGCTGCTCGGCGCGTGCAAGGTAGAATCGCTGCTGTTCCTCAGAGAGGGTGTCCATGAGCGTCCATGCGCGCTCAATCAAGGAAAGATACATGTAACAATGAAGAGGTCGCACGACGGTGTCCAGCGATGGCAGCATCGTGTCATCCTCAATGACCGGATCCGCTTCAAATTGACGCACGGAGGCATACGAGGGGGGAGCATTGGGTTCTTCTTTGGTCATAGTCGAGTTTGTGGAAAAAAAAGAGAACAAAAAGGAAAAAAGGCTTCTTTTTATACCAATTGAGCAAAAGGCTTGCCCTCATGCCCTGAATGGCCAAACCTAAAATTGGCTCTTGAAAAGAAAAACCTTAATTCACCACTGGCGGGGTTTGTTGAGGCCAACTGCGCAGCCAGCGTTCGCATTGAAAACCCAGGCTTCCGATGTGTGCAACTTGAATCAATGGATCCCGATGCGACAACTGCATATGACGTCAACAACATTTACTGCATGGCCGCGGAAAACAGACACTCTTTATTGGAAGAATGCGTCGGGGTCAAAGGGTCAATTGGCCCGTGGGTGCACAGAGTGCGAAGGCTTTCATGGCATTGTGGGACTCGAACTTGCCAAGACTGCCAGCACCCCTCTGCGTCGATGGCGAATATTACCCAAAGAAGGCACCACGACGCCACTCGGATCTAAGCAGAAGCAAAGCACAAAAAAATACGAAAATGAAACGGCAAACTTTGCAAAATGTTTATCAACAATGCCTCTTTTTTATGTCATTGGCCAACGCAAATACAGTAGCAAGAAAGAAAAGGAGTGACCATGGGAAGGGACGCGCAAGAGCGCAACGTCCCACGATGCAGAGATGCTGCGGAAGTGCTATGTGTCAGCTGCAAATGTGAGAATTATCGCCTGATTTTGCTTTTTTTTTTTTCTTCTTTTTTGTCTAGAATTGAGAACAACTGCTCGTGATTTGGATGTGCCACAAGTTGTGTGAAACGAGATTTTTTGCCCCATTGGCGTATATTTTATACTTTTTCCAAGCTCTTTGTCCTGTTTGACTATTTCTAAATGGTTTACATGCAACAAGAAAGATGGCATTGTGAAAGAAAAAAGTGCTGGGTGTGTATGGGGACGCTTTGCAAGCGCGCTTGGGCAAGCTGTTTGCGACGCCATTACGTTTAAATCAAAGAAAGGAGACATCTCATGTTTAATGGTGCTCAGTGTCCATTGAATTGATCATGAAAGATGCCCTAGGACCTCACGGACGCATCATATCAAAGTCGGTACTTAAAAAAGGCACGGAGAGTTATATAATGCAACACGTTGCATTTTACAAGGTTTTCATTTTATTACGTATTCATGGCGTAGGAGAGGTCATTCACTAGACAATGGGGGGGTGCAATGGAAGAAAATTTTAGCAAGCAGATATCAGCGTCACCACCACCTCAACACCCGACACCACCACTACCGCCACCGCCACATGTAAAGTTTGATCCGGCACCCGAATTGCCAGTGGCTGGCCCAAAAGCGTACCCGGCATTATTGCCGGCACCACAGACGGCCGACGCGCCGCCGCCACCGGTGCCTCCAGCAACAGCGCCGAATGCACCACAGAAACTAATGGTCGGCGCGAACAAAACGGGCGGATACAACAAAAATCCGCCTGCTGCGGCATTAGCCGCATAAACGTCGTCGTTGCTGCGCGAGCGACGCAGACGCGGCTCATAGCCGGGCGGAGGCACGTCCTTGAACGCCGGACTGTAGCTGAACGAGCCCTCAGCATCAGAAAAGACGCTCGGCTTCTTGTTCTTGTCAGACGACGACAGCAATTGCTTCAACTTTCCGCCCTCGGACGACACGGCATTGCCAGCGTAACGGCGTTTTGAATCGGCGAACAATGCGCTCTTGCCGCCCGTGCCGCAATTTGATGTGCCAATGTACCCGTATAATGTGTCGCTCATGTTGCGTGCCAGAAACTCTTGCATGTCGCGCTGACGTTCCTAAAGGTGCCAATGGAAAATGTCAAACATGCGCAGCAGTCTCTTTTCGTGCACTTACTTCCTGTTTCTCGCGCAAATTGCTATGCGCATGAGGCGCATTCATGCCTGAAAATAAGAAAAAAAGCAAGAAAATGAGAAAAAAGTCAATAAAATTCCAGTTAAAACTTGCTGTGGACACTGATCTTGATGGCCGCGCTTTCTTTTTCAACGACTTTGGTTTGTCTAAAATATCAATTTGTATAAGAAAATAAGGAATCCAGACTTTAAGCGTGTTCTTACTGATCATTTAGCTCTTTGGTAAGTTCCATCGCCTTTTGCTCTTTAAAGACGATCTTGCCAGCATAATAGTCGCCTTTGAAAATTGACCAGATGGGCACCAGCACGCCAACCATCATGCCATCCTCTCGTTTTTGAGGAAGCTATGATCAAAAATGGGTGAAAAATGTGAATATTTTCGTTATTACAAAGCCAGTTCAAGACAAAAATTTACCCTGACGCGGTACCGGAGTGGGAATTTTTGCCACGCGTTGTTGGTCGCTTTCGCATGCTCGCTTAATTTTGTTTCTGGGATGGTGTCATCGTGGTTGATGGCGCGTTCCAGGTATTTAAAGCCGAATTGCGTGTAGCTGGCCGAAAAGAGCATGTGTGTATGCCACGCGCAGTCAATCTCAATTGTCGGCACGGCCACCAATTGCGGGTCCAATTTCATCATGAGCAAAAAGTCGTGGTAGCGGCGCACCGCGCGGCTGAAATTCTCGGGCATCTCCCATTGAATGCTTTTGACCGAGTCGTAAAACTTGCGCTGGCGGAACACGGCATGGATCAGATCAAGAGAGAAACTGCTCGGATTGCTCTGGTAGCACGTGCGAATCGCGTACAACAGCTCTAAAAAAGTAAGAAAAAAGGATGAATGCTGATTTTTTTTTAAAAAAAAAAATCAGGCACCGACTGGCGCTTACCATTGGCATCGTACTCGTACGACTTGCCCAGCTTCTTCAATTTTTCTTCAATGGCACGCTCGTACGCGTAATCAAGCTCTTGGATATTGTCGACACGTTGCAATGGCTTGATTTGCGGAATCAGCTTGTTGCCCTTGGTCTTTAACGTGCCATTGGGCTTCAATTGCGTGCCTCTACATTAAAAATGAACGTTAGTCCACATGGCCATGACTTTGCTTGCGCAAGTTTTTACGAAACAGGTGGGCCAGCAGGGCCATTTCCCGTCAAATCGCGTTCCAGCTTGAATCGCGCCAGATCCATCAGACAAATCTGCTTGGAATCCTTGCACTCGTGCGGGAACATGGTTGTCATGTTCCCAAAACGCATTGGCACATACTCAGCCCTGGGAAAAAAAAAAAAAAAAAAGGTTCAATGAGCGCCCATGCGTCACCTGTGGATTTGCAAGTGGATAGGGTGTCACTCACCATGGGATGGTGATATTGCCATCGCATCGATAGCAGGACGTCGTGTACGACCCATCTGTCAGCGCCGTGATGTCAATCGTGTATGGTTCGTCCGGAAACACCTTTTCCCACTCTTTCAGGGTTTCCTTGGATGCCCCATGGCGCTCAGAAAACTGGAAAAAAAAGACGGGAATAAATAAGCCAAAGGACGCTCATGCATCTTGGTTGACGCGCCGTGGTCTTACGATCTTGTCGAGAGGAAAGTACGCATTGTACATGTGGCGCGTGACATCATTTCGCTTCATCAGATCCTCCATGTACCGCAGAGGCGACAGGCAATGCGTGTGCCACACAAAAGCCACGTCTGGAAGAAAGAAAGAAAAAGGAAGCAATTGAGCCACATGCGTCATTCTGAGAAGCCTTTTTGTCACAATTGTGATTGCATTGGCTTACCGAGTGGAGGTGTGGGCATCCCGCGCGTGTATCGCTGAACATACTTCTCATAGCGCTGCTCGGCGCGTGCCAAATAAAAGCGCTGCTGCTCCTCGGACAGGGTGTCCATGAGCGTCCACGCGCGCTCAATCAAGGAAAGGTACATGTAGCAATAGAGAGGCCGCACGACAGTGTCCAGCGACGGCAACATGGTCTCATCTTCAATGACGGGATCCGCATCGAATTGGAGCAACGAGGCATACGAGGGGGGTGGGTTGAGCTCTTCTTTGGACATGTTTGAATTTTTTTTAAAAAAAAAATAGAAGTAAAAAGAGTAAACGAGCGATTTTAAGCGCCATTTTATACTCAATGCAATCCCTGAATGGGCCAAACTTAAAATGTTGGCTCTGAAAAAGAAACAATGCTTGTACCACGAAGACACAGCGCAGCCAGTCGTGGCCTTGAAATCAACTTTAACATAAACAGATTGGACTCATGCCCTCTTTAGCGAACCTTCATGAAAAAAAAGCCCGCTACATTTGATCTTTTTGGAAAATTCCTGCAGAACAATCCATCACTGGCGAGAAAAATTCGCGGGACAAGGGTCACAAGGCTCCAGGGTGCACAAAATGGAGTAGGAACATGTCAATGGCACCATGCGACCTGAATTCTTCTTAACAGAACACTCATGGGAGATTATTATCCCAGAGGCCCCATGGTTGTGTCTTGATCTGAGCGGGAACGAACCAATCGTATGGAGATGAAAGGTAAAGACAAAACGAACAGCAAGTCAGAGACGCGAATTTCAATAAAAAACATGAAAAAATGGAGCGGTCCAGGGCATGATCATAGTAGGGCGCACCGTGTTTAAAAAAAAAAAAAAAAACGGGTGCTGCGCAAGTGCAAATTGGCGAGATGCGCATTGTTTTAGTGTTTTTGCGTTGAATTGAGGGGATAAAGAGCGCGAGTTGAAAAAAAAAAGGCACGTGCGGCGGCATGATCAAGCGGGTAAATTTTACCGCATTTGCTCATTTCTCTCTTTTTTTTTTTTTTTTTTTTTCTTTTCCGCGCCCTCCTCGTCTGTTTGGCAAACATGATAGAAGGCATCGCGGAAGAAAAGTTGCTGGGCATGGACAGCGATGCACTGCAAGCGTATTTGGACGACTTGTTTTTGACGGGGCAGCGGTTAGTGAACGCGTCGAAAGAATGGCCGTTGAAAAAGACGAGCGGCCAGGTGACGATTCGTGTGCAAGGCTCAAGTCTCGTGGACAACGCGGCGCTGGCAAAAAGCGGGCACAAGATAATTCAGCGCAGCAGTGAGCACTCGGACGTGACGTACGACGATTTCCGCGCAGTATTGCTGGTCGACCACACGAAAAACGAGCCCAAATACATTGCCATGCTCGAGGAAGCACAATTGCGCCACGTGCTGCCCACCCTGGCCAGCACCAACCCCGGCGATTCACAGGGCATCTACTGGCTTGGATACAAAGCGTCCGTTGCGTCGCCTCGTGAATTCGTCGAGCTTGTCGCGTGTCGCGAGCTGCCTGCACAAGAAAATGGCCTGCGCGCCTTTATGGTCGCGTCGCAGCCCGTGACGACCAAGGACGCGCCTACCCGACGCGGCTACGAGCGCGGCCGCTACGCGTCCTGGGAATACGTGTGCGAAAAAAGGGACGCAAACGACACTTCAAAGACGGTCATTGAGTGGACGTGCATTCAGCAATCGTCCGCAGGCGGATGGGTCCCCGGCTTCCTCTCAGACTACGTCGCTGCAAACGATTTTGCAAACGATGTTGTCCACTTTATCGATTACATTAAAAATAACGCGTAATAAAGAACATCAGGCGGGGAAAAAAAGAAATCTTGGCTTTGAGCACCACATTGCACAATTTAAAATGCGTGCACTGGCCATTGCATCCAATACTTGTCCTGGCAGCCTACAGCTGAAATACTTTTGCCCCACTTTTCTCTATTATATATTAAAATCAGTTATCAATAGAGCTGTTCGCGAGACCCGTCGATAATTTCACGATTTCAACTCAAACGCCAAATTGTACATTGATTCAAATACAATATGATATCATCATATCATATCATATGATAAAGGACAAAAGAAAGGGACAACTAGAATACTGTAAAAAGATAAGCAGTGGAGCTTGCCAGCAGCTCCCTGTAATCAATTTTTAATACAAAAGAAGATGGGTATAGAACGTAACGAATAAACAATAGGCAGGTTGTGTAGAATGAAAGCGTGATGATCAAAATGAAAAAATAGAAAAAAAGGGAAAACTACTCCAATTCCATGCTTTTCAGGCGAATGGCCTCTGTGTCCAAGGGGTCCAAGAGGAGGCACAGCTCATAAATGTCGTCATCAAGGTCAAATGCATAGCGGCGTGCCAGATTTTGGAAGGTGAGAACGCGTTTGATGACAGTGGCGGTGATGCGATGCTTGCGAAAGTTGACGAGGGGCTGTTTGAGGACGGGGGAGACGTTCTTCTGGTGCTGTGCGGTCTGCTCGTGGTAGATGCGGTGGTGGCTGTGCAGGCTTGGCTCAAGATAGGGTGGCTGCTCCGAGTTGAAAACGAGGTCAGACAGGTAAATGCCCAAAAAGGGGATGCAGCCACCAAAGGGGATCTTGATCTTTGTGCGTCTGAAGCTGCGCGGGTTGGTACCGGGCATTTCGACCTGGACCTCGGTGGGGGACATGCCGTATTCCTCGGCCACGGTGGTCATTTTGTCGCGGATATGCTTCCAATTGCGCATGGGAGACGTGAACAGCGAAAGCTCTTCCAGCAGCCTCATCTCACGCGACGCGACGCGCGCCCACGTCCTTTTCAAGCGCGACACCCACGGGGACTGCAAACCAAGCAAAATTTGCACCAGTGTTGCAAAATTCGAATACATTCTGCATTTCTAAGGTCGTTTTGAAACGAGATGAGGGTTTTTTTTTCTTTCTTTCGTTTTTTTTTTTTTTTTTTTTTTTTTTTTTTTTTTTTTTTTTTTTTTTTTTTTTTTTTTTTGCTGTACCTGAGCAAGACGGATAAACTTTTCAATGACCTTGACGCGCAGGTCAAGGCGTTTGCAGCACACAATTTCAGAAGCAACCCATTGGCACACAGTGTTGAATCGCTCAATGACCTGTTCAATGCCGGCAAAGGTGTCGTCATCGTTGTTTTGCGGCTGGTGTTGGGTGTCGACAGATGGGCGGACGCTCGCGGCGGCTGAGTCGGTGGTACCTTGCTCTGGAAGATTGGCATTGGCATTGGCAGAAGAGCCCGAGGACGAGGTGTTCATCTTTGTCCAGCGGCAATGGACCATTTCCTCCCAGTCCACGCCCAAAAGCACATCGCGCTCGATGAAGCACAGCTGCTGGGCAAGCTTGCTAGAGCGATAATACAAAATGAAGCTACCGTGCTCATGTGGCGGCGGCAATTCGGTCATGCTGTATGGTGACGGCATGGCAAAAGCCGATGTCGGGGGAACGGTGGATGTTGGCGACTGCAGCCCATCCGTGGGCACGTCGACATCGTGGCCCAATGGGTCGTCATCAATCAACTCGTCGTCGTCATCATTGTCATTTTCATGGTCATGGCCGTTTTTTTCGTCACGAGGTGGGGAAATGTTGGAGACCGGGGTGGCAATGGACAAGGAGATCGAGTCGCGATTGGCGCCACGGTCCATGATGGAGCTGAGAGATGTGATGGATAAGACCTGTTGATGGATGCTTGTGCCGTCGCCCTTTGTGGCAATGCCAGTCAAGCGATCAAAGCTGCGATTCCCTTGCAATTGGGTGCTCGCAGTCTTTTTTGCGTGCTTTGACTTTTGGAGGGAATCGTTATTGCCGGCGGACGAGGTTTTGGAGAGACTTCCACTGGTGGTCGAGTACAATGACAAGGACGACGACGCCATTGACTCATCGTCATCGTCCTCCATCATTTCCTCAATGACAAGGTCCGAAGCTGACTCTTGGTATGCGAGTTGACCAAGGTACATGGGTCCATTCTGCGCGGTGCCTGGCCGTTCTATGGTGTCCGCAGGATGGTCACCATTAGTGGCATTGGCATTGACATTGGCATTATCATGAGCATGAGCAGCATGAGCGGCATTGGCATTGGCGGCTGCCGCAGCGGCCTGCATTTGTTGCAATTTGAGGGCGTGGCTGTATCTTTTTTCCTCGTCGCCGAGCAGGGCCATACTGAAGCGGCGACATGCCTTTGGCCCAATGGTGCGGCCTGTGCATCGCGTACAATCGCATTCAATGTCCATATCCAGCCCGCTCTCGCGCAATTCCTGAGCAATGCGGCTGACCAAGGGGGCAGCTGTGGTGGTTGTGGTGGTGGTTGTGGCAGGGGTCGGGGACGAGGGTGGTGCTGATTGCGTCAAAGGTGACGATTGAGCCAAATGAGCCAATTGAGACGCTTGAGACGCCGACGATGCCAAGTTGGCGGCGACGACCATGGACCGTGTCGCAGGGAACATGGCAGCAGCAGGGATGGGCGTCGGCGTCCGCGGCTCTTCGAGTGCATGCATCGGATTTGATTCCTCATTGTCTAATTGCATCTTGGTCGAGTCGTCGCCGCCAACCCAGGGGGACGACTCGTTGCTGTCGATAGTCGCGTGGCTGCTTGGTGTTGTGGGTGTCGGTGTCGCCTGCTTGCTGCCCGTTTTTGAGAACACCATCATGCTCGCGAGCTTTTTCGACAAACTGGGCCGCGGCGCCTTTGATTTGCTCGTGCTGGTGTTGTTGGTGGTGCTCGTCGCGTGATATGGGATTGCCTCGAAATCTTCATTGTGCCCAGACGCCGTCGTGGGAAGCATAGGCATCGGCACAAGCGTTTTTTCGTCCGGCAGTGTGCGCAGCGTCGCGATGCTTCGTT
Organism: Gongronella butleri; assembly: GCA_025201375.1. NCBI lineage: Eukaryota > Fungi > Mucoromycota > Mucoromycetes > Mucorales > Cunninghamellaceae > Gongronella > Gongronella butleri. The sequence continues at coordinate 205,876 of JAIWZP010000030.1, read as the reverse complement.
TTGGCGTGAGCGTAGGCGGCTCGTGCTGTGCCACCAAGGGCATTGGGTCTGTTTAAATTAAAAAAAAAAAAAGAATAAATCGCCCATTTATCAAAGAATTGGCCATGTCGCAACCGAATTTTTACCGTGAACAATGGACACATTGTGAGTGGATGCTGGTGTGGACAAGGAAGGACGCGGGATGGGCGGTGCAGATTGGCGATTAGCAAGCTCGCGCAGGTTCTTTTCGCTTTTACGGCGTTCGATGCTCTTGCGCGAGAGATGGCGAGCGAGGCTGAGGCCAGTGTGGGCGGTGACAAGGTCGTTGTCCTCGCTTGTTCTTTGAGGCTGCATGGTGGTATTTGTATGGTTGACATGGTATTCTTCAGAATGGTCGTTTTCGTCGTCGTCCAGAGCATCCAAGGCGGCGGCGGGGAGGACCAAAGGGAATGATTTGCGACTGTCTCTGCGCGAAGCCACGACAATCTGATCGTTTTCGTCTTTGCACCAGCGGCTCGAAGGTGCACGTGGGATGCGGGACGACATGTCGCCAATGGGTGCCTTGCGCGAAGGCGCGTCAATGGCTGCTGTGAACGCGGCAACGCGGTCATCCTGCTGAAGGATAGGGTGATCGATGGTATTGGCATTGCTAGTGGTAGCACTGAGGGTGGTTGTGTCAATGGTCGATAGCGACGCGTCGGGTGTCGGCGCGCTTGGTGGCATTGGCTGTTGTGAGGGAGACAAAGGTGCTATCGACATTGACACCGACGAGGACGACAAGTTGCTCGATGAGAAAAAGGCCATTCTCTGTCTTTCCTCTTCATCCTCACGTCGCCGCCTCTCCACCTCTAATTTGGACAGCGATTGGCCCGCGAATTTCCATGATTGCGACGCGCGTTTAGATAATGGCGTGTCCTCCTGTTGTCCGGCACTGGGCAAGATGGTCGCGGCAGCGGGCGGCGCAAGATCAATCGGAGAGTCGAAATAATCATCTTCGTCGCTGTCTATTTCGGTCGTTCCGGGACTAATGTCGCTCTCAAGTGAATCGTCGTCGGATGCAGCCGTCATGCTTGCACCTCCCACGCCACCCATGCCAGAACCAGCAACAGCAACAGCGCCAGCACCAGTACTACCTCCAGGGGAGGTCAATTCCTGCGAAAACGACGCCATCGTGGTGGTGACCACCGACGTCGTGCTCATGTCTGCGTGGTGTTGAGAAAAGGGCCGTTTGCCGGTCGGCACATTGCCAATGACGACCATTGGCGCATGACGCGCGTCCTGCACAGCCAAGTTGCCATTGTGCTTGCCGCGCACGTCCAGTCCGCGCACAAGCGCCGTCTTGCGTCGGAAAACACCCTCCGACAGCGTCGCGCGCACTTTTTCCTCGACACGCTCTTGGTGGGCCGGTGGTGGTGGCGGTGCAATCACCTGGACACGCTGCGCATTCGCCCCATGCCCATAGTAAACACGCTTCAAACGCCGAACAACGCGCTTCAAGCCCTTGACAATCCGCTGGTCGCGCGGTGACGACTTGACAAGTGGATGCCGCGGCAAAGCATTCAAAAATGCCGTCAAAACAACTCGCAGACCGCGACATGGGATAAAATCATGCACAAAATAATTCAAAAGCCAGTGCCGCATCACCACAAACGTTCTTTTTTTTAAAAAAAAAAAAGAACAAGGAGTGAGCCCATGTTCCTTGCAAACCGCTAAACTATTTTTACCTGATGCGCACAATTTTGCGATCTGGCGCGTCATTCTCCAATGCCCAGCGGAAACGCAGGATCAGCAGCTTGCACAATTGCGTCGGCGAGATAAAGCTGCGGTACGTCAGGAAAAAATCCGTCATAAAATCGTAATCTGGAGAGAAAAACAAGAGAAAATGAGCAAAAATGGCGCGTTTTTTCGATAAAATAGCTTACCGAGCGTGATGGTGAGCTTTTCCACGAGTTTCTCGACAGACGCAGCCTCAATAACTTTTGCAATGTTGCTCTCGTTTGCGGCGGTGACAGTGGACGGGCTGTCGTCGACGGATTTGTTGTTGCGCAGCGTGCGGCGGCGCAGAAATTGGCGCAAATTGTCGGTGGAAGGGCGATGCATGAGTGTGTTTGCCTGCAACGACTTTTTCAGGCCTTGGAGCAAGCGCGGTTTTGTGGTGGGTTCGGGCTTTACAGGGGACGAAATGGAGGTTGTCGTGTTTGACGAGAATCCGCGAAGTGATGGGCGGTGCTCTTGTTTTTGGGAGGTGGTGGGCATGCTGCTGGAGGCCGTCGGATGTTCTCGAGAATTGGTGGTTGTTGTAGTGGTCGTGGTGGCCATGGATGCCGACAATGCCTTTGGGTCTGGACCCCAGACAATGATACGCTCATCATCGTCCGGCTTGAGCAGCTCAAAGATGGACGGTGGATAGCCGATGAACAGCAATGGCGCAGCCACGTGCTCTTGATGCTGAATTGGCGTATTTTGCTCCTGATCGGCCATTGTCGGCGAAAAAGCCAACGGCGAGTCGGAAATGGATGTTTGCAGCGACAAATCGGACGGCGCGTGCCTGAGCGACGGCGGGCCATGACGCATCATCATCGACGAGTGCATCAACACGCTTGACGCATTGCTCGGAAACATCAAATCGCTGCCGTGCTCGTCGCGCACAAGCAAATCGTGGAATTGGCTAACGGTCGGGATCGGCGGAAGCGCAAACGTTGATGATGTTGCCGCTGCGTCGTTGCGTGTCGCCGCGGTCGTCAAAACAGAGCACGGTGTCCCTGCCCGAGCCGGCAATGGCGACCCTGCACGCGATGCATCTCCTTTTGTTGTGAAAGACATGCTGGACCCCATTGCTGGTGCCGCAGAATCGCTGCCATTAAGCTCGGACAACGCGGACATGCCCATGGCTGATTGCTGCTGCTGCTGTTGATGCTGATGCTGATGCTGATGCTGGCTGCTTACAAAAGGCGGCTTCTCCCAAAAAATCTTGGATTGGCTATATTCGGCAACGCCAAACACCGTCGCAAGTGCAGCACGCTCCCGACTGCCGCCGCCACTCGTATTGTTCAGCAGCTCCAAAGGGATAATCGAGTTGTTGCGCGCTCGCTTGGGCGCAGGGATCGCCGTCTCCTGCTGCAGGGGCCCGTCCTCTTCTGTCAATTCACTTGTCAAAAAAAAAAAAGAGATTAAAGTCACAATCTATTTGCCCCCACACCATGCCTTACGTCGACAATGCCATTTGATTTGACATGGGTGCAAAAAAAAGGGGGACGGAGGCGGACGTGAAAAAAAAAAAATAGATGAGAAAGCAAAAAAAAAAAAAAGGAAAAAAAAAAAGAAAAAAGGCGTGTACAAGATCAATCACAAAAAAAAAAAAAAAAAAAATGAAAATGCCCTGGCCCCCCAGAGGTGAAACGAGGCTCTCTGGCTTGTGTAACACAATTTCCACGCGGTAGGTCACGCTTTCATCCAACCTTCCTTCTCTTGACATGCCTTCCCAGGGCTGTGGTGGCAGCGCGAGAGGGGACGCCTCTTTTTTTTTTTTTTTTCCTCTCTGTCGTTTGCTTTGGTGTCTGCTCCATCTCGCGCTTTGAAAAAAAAAAAAATAGGGAGGGACGCCCCCTCATCTTTTTTAGATGGACACCATGTTGGTATGACAAAAGGCCGTAGATGGGGGTCCCGAAGACCACAACGGACCCACTATTTGCCCAAATGGATGGACAATGGTAAATGAGTTTACAACGGCGTCGTTGTGTAACCAGTAAAAAAGCGCCTCCCCTCTTTTCCCCCTTCCCAAGCTCGCTTCTGGCGCTTTTTGGAAAAAAGTGAGCGCTCCTCGGGCCGCCCATCTAAAAAGGCGCCAATTGGACGCACACGCGTATGATCGACGCGTGCAAAAAAAAAAAAGGCGCATGGACCGTCAATTCGCTTGCATACCATGAAGAAATCGGGCGAAATCAAACAAACGAAAGATTTTAGCGCGTGTCAAGGGCACTATCATAGCTTGCTTTTGTCCCCAAAGGAAATCAGGACGGGACAACATATTCGAAGCAACAGCGCAGAAAAGTGGGCCTGGAGGCGGAACATGAAAGCCGCAGCCAATGAAATGCCATTTCGCGACATCTTGATAATTTTTTCTTGGTCCTTGCCACCGCATCTGCTTTCTTTTCACACATATACAATGTGACAGGTGTTTTCAGATCAGTCGCAAACGACTAGTTGAAAATGAGAGAGTCTGCAACGTGCTCAATTTCCAATTTTCAAAAATCGCGATTTTGGTCAAGGGAACCCTGAATCAAAGCGTGATCGCACCGACCCGAGACTTGCCCGCACGGTAATACGAGCGTGGTTGTCCAGTAAGAATGGTATAAAATTGAGGGGTCGAAAGGCCGGATGTCAAACAACTCTTCATCTTTTCAAAAAAAAAGAGGGTTCATTTTTATTTTCATTTTCGAGCTGCGGGACGATCTCTGGAGGTCGCGATCCAAATTATTCTTTTTCTCTTTGTTCGAGAGATGATAATTCGGCACGTTCATGGATGCTCTAGATCGGTAATTGGAACGTGTGTGACGCGACAATGAGCGCTTAAAAGCAAGCTTTCGTTTTAGCCCCAATCGCGACGCGTAACGACGCGTGATTTTTTGGTCCAAGGTCACCGAGGTGCCTCGTGGGTTAGAACAAATGGACGCATTCACGTCGAACGCGAAGCGGTCAATCTAAAATCTAAATTAAAACGCGCTTCTTTCAAAATCGAGCAATCCGATGACCGGTTTTTTGTCCATTTTTGTCAGTTACCTGATGATGGCCACTTTATGTGGGAGTAAAAATCAAATTCATGGGACTGATTTCTGATTTTTTTTTTCGCCTGACACGCAAATTTTGCGCGTCGTTGAAACACGTGTTTATATTTTACTAATCTGACACTGTCATCCAATAATGTGGGAGCTTTTCTCCGTATACTGCGTCTATTTTTATCCGTCTACGACGCGCTCCAGGCAATGTGGACGCGCAATTTTTTTTAAAATTTTACAAGTGCTATATGTGACGCCACGAAATAGCCACAGATTGGACGCGAATTCTTTGGTATCAGCGGATGATGGATGCAAGCAATTTCGGGGCTTGTCAGCTAGACAAAAAAAAGTAAAATGTTCCAGAACACATGACTTTTTTCTCTGGGATTTGTTGGTAAAGCACGATTATGATCCATTAGGGGGTAGCATCATATCACCAAGCCGCGTGTCCCATACTTGCCATCTGCAGAACCCCATGTCCATTTGGCATGTGCTTAGTTTTCTTCGAGCGCGGACGGTTTTATTTAGCGCGTTTAAAAAAATAAGAGTGATTTTCACACACGCTATAGCCACCCTATAGAAAGATACCAATTGGTCGCGCACGTACCTGACTAATGCGCTTAAAAGACGGATGGACGACTCATTCGCTTGAATTCTACGAAGAAGTGGAGCGAAATCACAGAAACGAGCGCGTTTGACACGTCTTTCAAGCATCGCGCAGTAAAAAATCTGGCCAAGGAAAAATGGCGGAATGTGAAAGCTGCGGCCAATGAAATGGCGCCTCGCAACGGCTTGATTGCCTCGTCGTTACTTTTTTTTTTTTTGGGTCTTTTATTTCTCTTTCCATCGCACTCGCTCGTTTTTTTCACTCACTCGTACGCAAATGTGGAAAGTGCACACACTTTTTGTCCTCGCTCTCGTGTGTCTCGGTCTGGCATCTGCGCAGGATGCAAAGACGCAGCGTCTGACCAAGCTCGCGCAAAAGAACAACGGTCTTGTCAAGCTTGACTCGGACACGTATTTCAAGTACACGCAGGGCAGCCGCGAATACGGCCTCGTCGTCCTGTTGACTGCCCTCAGCGACCAAATGCGCTGCTACCCGTGCCGGTAGGAACCAGATGAGCATGCAAAAATCGCGTAAAAGAAAAAAAAAACTCACACTTGCATTTTTAGCGAATTTGACCCCGAATACCGCCTCGTTGCCAAGTCGTTCCAAAACACGAAATTCGCAGACAACCTCTTTTTTGGCCATCTCGACTTTTTTGACGGCCAGGCCGTGTACCAGCAGGTAAAAAAAAGCAGCAATTGTCAAAAATGGCCCAATTCATCTTTTTTTTTTTATTTCTGCGCCCCCCTCCCATCAGCTCGGCTTGCAAACGGCGCCCACCATCTTTTACTTCCCTCCGTCCAGCGCAGCCAAGAACGATGTCGTGAAATATGATCTCGGTGCACAGTGAGTCGCATCATTCCCTCTCTTTTTTCTTCTTTTTGCTTTCAAAGCACCAATTGGACACTCATTTTGTTCGTTTCTTGTAGGGGCTTCCAAGCGGAGCCATTTGCCGAGTTTGTGTCGCGTCACTCGGGCTACCCTGTGCCTGTGACGCGCCCCTTGAACTATTTCAAGCTTGCCACTAACGTGTTCCTCGGCCTGGGCGCGCTTGCCGTCGTCAAGCTTCTTTTCCAGCACTTCAGCTTCATCCTGTACCACAAAAACACCTGGACCGCCATCACGCTGGTAAAAAAAAAAAAAGGGGAAAAAGAGAAAAAAAAGGCATTCAACGCGACGCGACGCGAAACGCGTGCATTTGCCGTGCACATTTACCCTCAGTTGGGCACGCATGGCTTGCCACGGCATCCTCATCCTCTCTATCTCTCTTTTGCCTAGTTTGTTGTGTTGATCATGACGTCCGGCCACATGTTCAATCGCATTCGCAACACGCCTTATGCACACACGGGTCCCACGGGCCAGCTCAACTATGTCGCCCAAGGTTTCACCAGCCAATTCGGCATCGAGACCCAAATTGTCGCGTCCATGTGTAAGAAGCAGGCCAAAAAAAAAAGCAATGAGCCATTTCAAAGGTCGGCGCGTGCTCATTTGCCTTTGTTTTATTTTTTTGCAAAGATGGTGTGCTTTCGTTTGCGGTGATTGCCATGGCCAAGTCGGTGCCGCGCCTGGAGGACAAGGTGCGCCAGCGAGTCGGTGTGTACATCTGGATCACCTGCTTTTTCGTCATCTTTAGCTGCTTGCTCTCCTTTTTCAGGATCAAGAATGGCGGTTACCCTTTCCAGCTCCTCTTTTAAAATGTACACCTCACGAGCGAAATAAATCAAAAAAATTATGAAACAGCTTTTTATTCAGACACACGGGTATCAATGCAAAAAAAAAAAAAAAGAGGGAGGGAAAGAGAAAACAAATCTATTGGGTGATTTCTGGCTTTTTCGCGTCAATTTCGTCCTTGCTGGGCTCTTGTTCATTGTCGTCCTCGTCGTCCTCGTCCTCGTCGTCCTCCGAAAAGTCCAAATCGTCCATATCTTCGCTGTCGCTCACGTCGGATCCTTCTTGCTCAGCGCGCTCCATCTTGCGCACGTATGCACGGCGCTGGCGCAGCGTCATGCTGTTCAGCAACTTTTCCAGCTCTTGCTCGTCGCGCTGCAAATCTGCCGCAGTCTTAATCTCGTCCTTGCTATAAAGGGCAAAGAGCATGATGAGCAAAGAAAAAAAAAAAAGCCTGGAAATCAAGCAAAACAGGGACTCTTACGTCGTCACAATCTCGCGGCTCTCGAGACACTTTGCACACACATTCTTGGCCGAGGCACAGTTGTGGCAGAGCACATGGTACGCCTCCTTGATCGCCTTTTCCTGGCAATTCGTGCTGTAAAAGAGAAAAAAGAATAAAACGTCAGAATGAGCCATCACAGCCCTCATCGACCATCAACGATGCCTTACCACTTTTTGACAGACGTCAATGGCTTGTATTTGCGATACTTTTTGCGCCAGAGGATGACTTCCGTGCAACGGCCGCACAGACCGTAAACCGGCAGGTCCTCAATTTCCCTCGTCTTCCGGGAGTTCTTGTTGTGCTTCCACGCCGTCGTGTTCTGGTGCGCCTGCGCCTTTTTCTTGTTATTGCCCTTGCGCGACGTTGCCTTTTTATCGTACGTGGACATGCTGTTAAGACAATAAAGACGAAAAAAATGGGGAAACAAGAAAGAAAAGCGAAAAAAAAAAGTAAAAGACGGCTATGAATGATAAAAATGACCTCGCAAGCCACCATTTTCTCCGCTGGACAGCCTCTTTTGGGCATCTTTTGCATAAAAAATCATAAATGCAAGTGGTATCTTTTTTTATTGCTACATCATGCCATTTCACTCAGCATCATCTGCTTCTCCATGTCGTCAAAAAGGCTAACACCGGTCTCCAACGAGTCAATTAACACTTGCAGGCGGCCAGACGTCAATCCAGGCTCCTGCATACATGAGAAAAGGGTCAATTGGATGGCGATGGCGCGCTTTTTTTTCCATTTTTCTTACCTGTCGCAGCAAATCGAGATCATTGCCGAATCCTGAGGTCAATTGGTCCATGTAGCACGTGCGAAAGTCGGTTGGGGCCGTCGTGGTCGCTGTGGTGGCAGACGCAGCAGCGGTCGGGCTGGTGTCCACCCCCTCGTTATCCTCCCGTTGCTCAGATTCGTCGCTGTCGCTCGCACTGTCGTATTCTGCCGGTCGCGGCAGTTCTGTAGCAACAACCGCCGCGCTGCTGCTAGTCCAGCTGTCCAGCAAATCATCCATTGACTCGCCCGTCAGCGCAACATCCACCGTGTCTTGCAGATCCGCCGCGGACGCCTATGTTCAAGCGAAAAAAAAAATGAGCGACTTTTTCACGCGATCCTGCGAGCTGGACGCAAGCTAACAGCGCTTAAAATTACGTTCACGACTTTTTGATGCTTGGCTTTGCCGCTCTGGGTCGTCTGCGCCTGTCGTTTCTTGGTTTTGGCCATTGTTGTGCGATAAAAAGGGAGACAGGGAGAAGAAAGGCAAAGCTGCAACCAAAAAAAATAAAACTCGCTGGCAATTGATGCTGCGGCGGCCATTGAATTTGGACTCTGGTCTTCAAGCCAAATACGCTTGCAACTTTGAATCATGCTCGTGCACACGCCTGGCATCCTGCAAGTGGCGGTGGCTGCGCGCATATCATAGATCTGAAATGACAAGCTTTTTCCGATGCACCTTTGACCGTTGCTCAGTGCTGCGTCTTTAACGAGATTGCTTAATACTGTGCTCTAGGGGGTGATTTTACAAAATCACCCAATTCCAAAGACGCAAGTGGGTTTGAACGAGTTGTGGCTCGTCTGTTACAAACGGAAACGTTGAAAATGACGAGAAATGGTATAAATTGATCGCTGAAGCGCGAAGATGGCGCGCGTTGCTCATTTATTTTTTTTACACAACACGCACGAAAATGACAAAAAAAACGTACTTCAGCGCCAAAGACTGGCTTTGCGGTCGCGGCTTTTGATGTCCTCCTCGTAGGCATTTGCCTCGTCGACCATGCGACGTGACGCTTTGCTTTCGACCTTACGTTTGAGGCGCGTGTACGGAGTGTCAGGCTTTTTGTTGATATCGATCAGCGCAGATTTCTTCTTTCCGCCGCGCGCGGCCCTGCGGCGGCGCCGCGACAGATCAATTCGTTCCTTGCCTTGCTGCTGCATTACCTCGCCTTCAATTTCTTCCCACAAATCAGTCACACCAGCGGGGGGTCTTGTAGATGACGATGACGATGATGCGGCAGCGGCAGAAAACGACGCATCCGCCGATGCGCCAGTCGACGACCCCTCGCCGGCGGATGGCTGCCCCAGTTCGTCGCGCGGCACGATCTTGCCGTGGAATGGGCAGGTAACAAGGTCGCGGCGCGGGCACAGACCGCCATTTTTGAGCGGGTGCCTGCACGCCTTGAGATTGCTGTGATCCTGGCCCTTGTAGTACACCATGCGCTTGCGCAGATCATCCAACAAGTGCTCAGGCATCTCGTTCATGCCCTCGCCAGTGCCCATGAACCGATGTGAGAATTCTAAAAGCAATTGCGCGTCAAATGAGCCCATTTTCGTGATTGTGCGCCTGTCGCGCCCTTACCAAGGCCGCTTTGATTAAAGAGCACATTGGTCTTGTCCCAATAAAAAAGATCATCGCCCCACTCCACGACTGGTGCGCGCTTTAAAAGCTCTAAAATAAAAAAAAACGAGAAAAACGAGAAAAATGTAAATATTTTTTTTGTTTCTTTTTTTTTTTTTTTTTTGCCATTGTTGTACCTTCGCGATCATTGTCTGCAGCCTGTCTGCCTTTGCCTTTGTTCTTTTTACTTGTTTCTGGCGTTTCTGACGTATCCTGTGCAGGTTGCTCGATTTGTGCGCCTGTGTACGTGACGTCGTCGACCATCTGAGGCTCAAACGCGAGTGGAAAGATTCGCTGGCTGGGTGGAAGTTTGCTGCTGGCAACCTTGTTGATATCTTGGCTGTCAGCAAGATGATCGGGTATCTCAATATCTTCAAACAGCTCATCCATATCGTCGTCATCGTCGTCGTCGGCGCCATTGTTGCCCTGCCGCGACGCGCGCCGGTCTGGAGGCAATTCAATCCCAAGTAGCTTCACCTTGCGCACCGCGTCGGCCATTTCGTGCTTCACATCGATCAATTGCTTGATCAATCGGTCCTTTTCCGATTTTTCCTACGAAAAAAAAAAATCAATGGCGTTACCCCCGTGCGCGCATCGCCCCCCCCCCTTTTTTCGTCTTTTTCGTCGTACGACGTGGTCCATGCGGATAAGCGAATTGATCCACGCATTGACTTGCTTGCTTTGCTTTGTCTCAAGCACTTTGTACGCCTCACGCAGCTGCTCGTAGATGATGCTGTTGTCAGCAGACTCGTGCACCTGCTCGGCGAGCGGATTGGCGGGCACGCTGATGGTGATGGCGTACCGATTGGATGCAAGGCCGTGCGAAATGAGTTCCTAATTGATAAAAGTTGGTCGTATTTTTGTCCATTTCTTGCTCTTTTTCAACCTTTTACCTGCTTGTAATCTTCCTGGTTGGTAGAAGCCGATGCGTCGTTCCATGTTCCTTTGAGAAGCGCGTCGAAATCCAGGTCGTCGCCGCCGTCATTCTTGGGCACGAGGATCTCAAAGCAAGATTCCATGTTTGTGAGTGTCTCTTTGACGAGGTCCAGGTGGCCTTCCATGTCATCCTTGATCTGTTGCAATCGTCGCTCCTCAATGACCTTGAGTCGTGCTTGTTTGTTGGCGCTGAGATGATCAGCCTGATGGATGGATTGGAGCGATTGGTCGTTGCGCAGCAAATCATTATGCTCCAGGTAGTCGTAGCCAATGCTGAGCGGCCGCAGGTGCTCGCCATAGTGCGCATACCAGTTTTTTATCAGGGCTATCGCGTATTTCCTCAGTTTGACAGCCACCTCAGCGGGTGGCGGTAGCGATGCATTGCGAATCCCCACAGAAAGCTCGATAAACGTGGGGAAATCGTCCATTAAAAGCTGACGGAACTGATGTGACCGCTGAAACAGCTCCTCGCATAACTGCAAGCAGGAGTAGCGGATCTGTGCACGAAAAAAAAAGGAAAAACGCGTAAGCCGACAGCAATGCAAGCGCGAAAACGCTAATTTTTGTACTTTACCTGCGCATGCTTCTTTTTAAGCTGCGCAAACATGACCTCGTATGTCGTCTCGACATAGAGAGGCGCCTGTTTGCAGGTGCGCTTGATATCCTTTTAGCAAGAAATACAGAAAAAAAAGGGTAAGCGGGCACTTATGCTACAAAAAAGAGCTAAAAACGACTATGTACCTTGAGTATTTCTTTGTCCAGGACCCACTCACCGGTCTCGGTGATGCCTGTGACATGGGCAACCAACCTGTCGCGTGCTTGGATGTCCATGGCGTCAATGAGAGCGAAGAAAAAGAGAGAAATGGAGCTAAAGAGCACAAGGTCCGCTGCCGCAGCTTCTTTTATGTCGCCAATGCCCGCCAAAAGAGGAATTGCCCAAAAATGCCCCCAATGAAAAACTCCGCCATTGTGACTGGCGATGTCAAAAACAAGAAAAAATCGAGGGTGGACCTCTTCTTTTTTCTTTCTCTTGCTTTTTTGCTCTTTTATCCTCATGTTGCCTCGTACGTGTGCCTTTCTTCGTTTTGACTTTGCGACGCTTTGACTCACTCATGTTCTATTTTACCTTAGGCTCCTGCTTGCTGAGCGCCTCGTCGCTGACGGGCCAAAGTATCCGTCAATGTAAGCCACAAGTGCGCTGCAAGGCCCCTTTGGACCCCATTTTCTCATTCATTTTTTTTTCTCAATTGGATTTGTGTAGACGCCACAGCCGCGACAAAGAACCATCCGCCCCGCCGCACGTACCTTTTCGAAAAGTACAATGCGCTGATCAAGGAAAATCGCGCCGTTTTTATTTTCCAGCACAATAATCTGTCCGTGCAGGAATTCACGCAGCTGAGGCAAGAGATGAGCCAGGTGGCAGGCCCTTCGGCACTGACGGTGATCCGTAGCGGCGTGTTTGGCTCCGTGCTGCGCTCGACCGAGTACGCGAATCTGGAGCCGCTGGTGTCTGGCCCCACGTGCGTGCTGACGACCAATGCCGACGATGCCGAATACCCCGAATTGCTCAAATCCGTCACCAATGTCCTGCTCAAGAACAAAAAGATGCTCCTTCTCGGCGGCAAGCTCGATCAAACCCTGCTCACACAGGCAGATGTCACCAAAATCATCGAGTTGCCCGGCATCGACCAATTGCGCGCTGAGCTCTTGGGCACCATCGAGGCCCCGGCGCGCAAGCTGCTCCGCACGCTCGAATCCCCCGCCCAGCAAGTCCACAGCATCCTGGATCGTCGCATTTAGATCATTTTTTTCGCTTTTTCTTATTTAATGTATCATAATTGGGCATCAGTGTATAGAATCAAAACAAAATAAAGTCAAAAAATATTAGCATTAAAAGATGGAAATGGAGAGAAACGGCCAAAACAGGGCGAAAAGAGCCAACAGGCCATTGGTATAGGAAGTCAGGCGCAAATTGCCCCCAATGGACACACTGGCCGAATCGGGCGTGTTGCTAAACACTTGCTGTTCGTCAACCCGTTGGCAGCTGAACACGTGGCCCTTGATGACCTCCTGCTGCTTGAGAGCATTGATGTTGTTGCAGGAAAACTTGTCGCTAGAGGATTTAATGTCAAATCCGCCACGCACGTCGTTGAGCTTGGGCAAGAACACGTCGTCGAATGCACCGGCAAGGTTCACAGACCCGAGCACCTGCTCCAACTTTGGAAACGCGTCCACGGTACCCAATTGGCGATTATTTGTCACGGAAAGCGCGCCATCAATCTTGGTCAATTGCGGCGCCGCCACGTGCTGCAGGCCCGTGTTGTTGGCAATGACGAGCGCGCCACTCACTTCGGTCACGTTGGGCAGCGCCAATTGATTCATAAAATTGTCCACAAAGTACAAATCGCCCTTGACACGCTCCAATCGACCCATTTTGAGGGATTTGATCGTCTCAAACGTCGCGCGACCGACTTGCTTGATGTTGGAAATCTGCACCAGGATGCAATGAAAGGAAAAAAGCATGGAAAAAAATAGGTCAGAGCTGCAATGCACCCCTCGTACTCACCTGGTTGCTTTTTTTCGTGTTTTTGGCAATTTACATCCAATTGAAATTCGGGCCCATTGCTCGAGATGTACATGCCCTGCTGCACGGACTCGAGGAGGCTCAGATCTAGCGCATTGAGGTTCATGTTGCCTGCGATATTAATATCGTCGACGGTATTTTCGGCAAACCCGTCGACTTTTGTCAAACCCGTGTCGGTGATGTACAAATGATTGTTGTGCGTCATGCCCGCGGGGAAGATGAGCGATTTCAGACTGGGCAGGTTGTTCAGCACGAGCGACTGGGCCTCGGTCAGCTTGGGCACTGACAAAACATTGAAATCGTGCCCATTCTCAATTCGCAATGACCCGCTGACCGACTGCAAATTTGGCGCGTCGATCCATGTCAATGCCGACGCATTGTGCACAATCAGGTCACCCACAATGTCCTTTAGGTTGTTCAGATGCAACTCGCGCATGTCCGTGCTCGAAATCATAATGGAGCCCGTAAATTGCTTGCACGCGTTGAGCTGCGCCAAATCCGCCGTCGATTTTACTTCGAGGATCGATTGCTGGCATACCGCGTCTTGCGGCGACGCCTGCTGCTGCTGATGCTCGTCTTTCTTGTCTTTGCCGCAGTGCACAGCCATCACGGCTGTAAAAAGCAAGACAAACATTTGGCGCGTCGTTGATGCGTGTCTCGGGGTTAATTGCATTGGAAAGGTATTGAGAGAAGTGTGAAACGGAAGAGGGAAAGAGAGAGAGAAAAAAAAAAAGTGGATCAAAACGAGAAAGAGGAGAGAAAAAGAGACGCACAGAGTCAAAAATAAAAAAAAACGAATTGTTGCCTTTTTTTGCTTGTTACAAAAAGTGCAGGCAACTGGATGATCCCTTTGTCGCTGTAAGGAGACGTTGGGGAGCGCGCCATTGCTTTTTTTTTTTTTTTTCAGCTGCCCCTGGATGCAATTGTCAAAAAAGGCCATATTTCTCATACCGATGCCAACATTAATTGAAAAAACGGCAAAAGATAGGAGGATCACTTTGTTTTCGTCATCATGCAACTAGGATGCCTGAGCCTGATACCATTCATACAACATGTCTCTTATTTTTGTACGCTCGCGCGTCTTTCTGACATTTTCTTGTCCTTGGTGTCACAAACTGGAACCATCTGCGGCGTTTGAATTTGCCTAGCGCTGCGGGTGGCTGAGAAAACGAGGGCGGAATTGAGAGCTGTTGCTCCTTCTTTCGCTTTTTTCTCTCCACTTTTTACTTGTTTTTTATACTTTTATAATGTCGTCCTCCTTGCGCAACTCTGTGCAGCGCCGCAATCACAAGGAGCGCGGGCAGCTTGCCGGCCGTGAGCGGCTCGGTCTGCTTGAAAAGAAGAAAGATTATCTGTTGCGTGCCAAAGACTATCACTCCAAGGAAAAGCGTATCAAAGCGCTGCGCGAGAAGGCCCTGTTCCGCAACCCGGACGAGTTTTACTTTAAGATGATCAACAGCAAGTCCAACGTAAGTAGCAAAAGGCGACGCAGAGAGAGAAAAAATTAAAAAAGAAAGAAAAGAGAGAAAAGGCGAGAAATTGGACGAAATTGACGCTTTTTGTTATCTTTTTACAGAAAGGTGTGCACGTCCAGGAGCGCAACGAGGAGCTGCCTGCGGAGATGGTGCAGCTGATGAAGTCGCAGGACAAGAATTACATCAAATTGCAGCGCAACATCAGCAAGCGCAAAATGGAACGCCTTGAGAACTCGGTGCACTTTACCGATCACGGCGACGCCGCCCCAAAGGCCAAGCGCAACAAACACGTCGTCTTTGTCGACGACGAAAAGGATTCTGCACGATTCAACCCGGTCAAGCACCTCGACACCGCACCAGAGCTCGTAAATCGCACCTTTAACCGCCCTCGCATGGATACGCTCGTCGAAATGGCAAAGAAAACGACACAGCAACTTTCCAAGGAAGACATCAAGGTAAAAAAAAAAAAATGCATGCTTGGTGCGCATTGAGTGCGAGTTTGGCACGGCTTTGGGCAAAAAAGAGAGAAAAAAGCACAATTACTAACCTTTTTTTTCTTTCTTCACTTTAGGAAATGAAACGCGAGCGCGAGCTCAAGGTGCGCGAATTGGCTTCGAGAAAGCGCCGCGAGGATGGCCTCAGCAAGGCGGAGCGCGAGCTGTATATCCAACAGGAGCTGCAGACAAAGGGTGCGCGCAAAAAGGTGGGTGTGGACGACGATGGTCTGCCCGTGTACAAGTGGAAGGCCCAGCGCAAGCGATAAAATGGCTATTTCCCTTTTCCAATCTCATCCAGCATAGACATATGATACCACTTTTTCAACGTTTTCATCCATACACGCAAAAATAATGCAAAACGGTCAATAAAAACCTTCGTTTTTTATTGCATGAGCATGCCTATCCTAAGCGTCTGGTCAAACGCGGTGACGGCAAACAAGCCCTTTTTGTTGGTGTGCCAATCTTGCGAAATAATAGGATGATGTGTAAAATTGACCTTTGCTGCCGCTTTTTTGGGATGCTGGTGATCCCATACCGACATGTTGCCGTCACCAGACGTCACAGACACGTACTGGTCAAACTCGGGCACGCGGCGTACAGACCAGTGCGTGGTATCCGAGGGCACCTGTTAAAAAAGACGCGTCAAACACCCCGTTTACCACCCGTGACCCTTGTCTTACTCCCAATTCCACGTATTTTCCATTGTTCAATTGGATCACGTAGGCGCCCGCCAACGTTGATGCCGTCAGCGTCGTTGTCTTGTCAAAGGCAAGCGAACAAACCTGAAAAATACACAAAATCGTGTTATTTGAACGCGTCGCGACGCGTATCTTCTTTCTAGTGTGTCTTACGCCATCAGGAAGCTTGGTTTCCCAAAGATACGCGCCGGCATCGAGATCAAACAGGCGGACGTAGCCATTGTCATAGCCAATGGCAATGATTCGGTGTGTAGTGTGTGTTCCTATGCGGTGATGGGAGACCAATTGGTGAGAATGCGGTCAAACCATTTTCAATTGGGATCCTGCTTTACCAAAAGCGACGGCCCACACCTCGCTCTTGACATGCTCGTCATTGCTGGCAACGGAAAAGACAGCGGACGACAACTGCCTCGTGTCCCATACTTTAACCGTCGTGTCGCGGCTGCCCGTCACAATTTCGCTCGGCCCATTTCCTGCCGCACCGTCCATGCAGTGGATGATGGTGTCGTGCGCCCTGACGCTGTCCACGCATTCATCTAAACGCTGCGTGTCCCTAAAAAATAGAAGTTGCGTCAAAAGACCCATTGCATCTCCTATTTTTTGCAATTTCATCGTACCAAAGCTGCACATTGCCAGCAAAATCGCCCGTGGCAAGGTGCCTGGTGTGCGTGTCAGCCGCGCCAAACGTAGCGCAGCGGATAGGGCTCGGCGTTTCGGTCTAAACAGGCAAAAAAAACGCAAGTTCAGTGCCTGGATCTCGTGTAAAAACAGTGTGTAGGGCTGTCTGCGCCTCGCCTTTGTCGTGCGTGTCCCTGTTTACCTCGGTTGACAGCACAACCTGCTTGTCGTTCAACGAGTACACTGCAAGTTTGCTTGTTTGGCGATCCGTCGCACCGACAACGCAAACCCGCGTCGACGAGGGCACCCACTGCACGTGGTACGGAGTGAACGACAGCTCCTTGGTTGCGAGCTTGTGTATCTGCATAACAAACAAAGGGAGTGGGGCACAAAAAAGCGAAAAAAAAGGCAGAAAAAGGGGAAAAGGAGGAAGATAAAAGACAATGGGCGATGATCTTGCCAAAATGGCAACTCTGACGTTGTCAAAACAAGCCTCGAGCGGGGACCCATTTACTTTTTTTCTGCCCTGAAATTGCATGAATTGCATGAATTTGGACGTTTAGATTTATTTTTTTTAGTAGAGAAGAGACTTTTCTATGCGCTCAGGTGCTTCTTGGAGCACAATCAGCTTGCCTTGCAGCATGTGAGACGTAATGTGGCAATGCACAGCCCCTATTTTAAAATAAAATATATAAAATCATCAACATTTCTCGTATTTCACGATTTTTTCTTTTTTTCTCTGACTTACAAACACCCGGGTTGTCCTGTACACAAGAATGGAGGGGGGAGGAGAGAAGGGTGTCAGCATGAATATAATTTTAAACAAAGGGAAATAATCTTACAGCACGCATTCTGATTTTTGTCCACCCACAGCCCTGTGTCTTCTCATCGACGTCCGACGCGTAGGCAGTGGACACGTCCTTGAAGATGGGATTGGCGTAGGTGACGGTGTCCTTGTCCTTGACGGGGTCGTACTCGCCGTCGCCGGTGGCAATGACGTAATGCGAGTGTCCATGGGTGTGCCACGGGTGAAGAAGGCAATTGCGACCGTGCTTTGCGTTTTGGAACACAATGTCAACTACCTCGTTGTGAGACAGCGGGTACGTGCCGAATTGGCCCTCATAGCCATCTTCCTCGATCTTGAATTTAGGCGGTTGATTGCGGCGGTGCAATCTCTGCAATTCCTGTAGAATGGGCATTGGGTCGTCGGCGGCCATTTTCACCATTGGCTTGCCCGTCTCCATACGCGCCATCACGGGTGTCAGTCGGTCATTCATCGTGTATCGCGTCGAATTGTCATGCTGCTCCTTTGCCCACGATCGAATCACAAGGGTGCGCGACGGCTTCTTGTCCAGCATCGGGTCGCGCTGCGCCAATGGCTTCAATTCCTTCCAAATCCAGTCGCGCGCCGCGGGTGCCGGAATATCAGGGAAGCCAACGTGTTCCACCTTGGGCTTATTGTCACCACCACCGCCTCTGCCGCCTTCACCACCTTCTTTGCCTCCCCGATTGCCTTTGCCACCGCCCTCCTTGCCGTCTTTTCCACCCTGCCCCTTGCCATCCTTGCCACCTTGGCCTTCGCCGCCTTGGCCCTGCCATTGGCCATCTTTGCCGCCGTCACCGCGCGATGGGGGGTCAGCTTTTGATCCAACGCGCGGCTCAAGGCGGTGCCGCATCATGCGCATTGGCCCGCTGGTCGGGATATCTACGAAATAGGAGCCAAAAAAAATAAAAGAGAGATCAAATCACCCGTCATTTTTCCTATTTTTTTCTTTTTCCTCTTTTTTTTCCCTCTTTTTTTTTTTTCTTTTGACGCATACCCTGACGACGGACGGTGCCTTGTGTGACCAATTCGGCTCCATTTTTCTGGTCCTTGTACCGCAGATAGCCAAAGCCATTTTCGGTGAGACCCTCGGCGGCGTGGCGGTAGCGATATTGCGTGGCCATGGGGAAAAGCGAGTCTGGGGGATAATCGCCGGTGCGCAAGAGGACCGAGAAGCGCTGACCAGGGGTGACTTCAAGATGGTCGGTGATGTGCTGCTTGATGAGCTCGCCGTCGACCTCAACAATGGTCATGTTGTGGTTTTTGATGCCGAAACCGAGGGTGCGGAAAGTGTTTCCACCAATGACGCGTAATCGGTACGTGTGATTGGGCTGGACATCGAGCGACGCGTAGCCGCGGCACGATGGGGCGGTGGATGCGGGCAAAGACGCGTTGTGGACGGTGTGGCCATTCAACAAAATGCTATCTGAGCTAGGATCAAACCGGAAATTGGGACCCATATAATACGCCTCGCGTTCCGCGGGTGCCTGGTGCCACCACTCGCTCAGGTGCACCGTCATCTCCGCGTCATACTCGTACGGCATCCCGCCATGAGGCTCTTGGACAATAAACGCGCCTTGCACCGTGTCATCTTGATTTCCCGAGTGTGCGTGATAAAAATACGTGCCACTCTGCTGCACACGGAATTTGTACGTGAATTGTTCGCCAGGCGAGATCATACTTTGCGTGATGCCAGGCACACCGTCCGATCCAGGACTGCCTTGCTGCCGAATCCCGTGGAAATGGATGCTTGTCGCCACATCTGCCTTGTTGCGCACATTCACCTCCACGTCGTCCCCCATGGTTACCGTCAGTGCAGGCCCAGGGAATTGTCCATTGATGCTCAATGCTTTGTACGCCGTTCCCCAGCAGTCAGGGTCCAGATCGCCCTGTGTCACCGCCAAATCAAACTTCCGCAGCGCCGCATCCACGCCAGGCGCCTGCGCCATCATACACAGCAGCACCGTCGATGCAAAAGTAAGAGGAACAAGCTTTGCGTGCATGTTAAAAAATAAAAATAAAATAAAAAATGCAATAAAAGAAAAAGAAAAAGAAAAATGTCAAACGCTTCAATTTAGATTTGCACTTTTTTTTTTGTGAGCCTTTGCCGATGGGTCTTGAAAGGAATTGCTTAGGTGGATGGTGTGTACTAGCGTGGATCTGCCCAGAAGTGGAAGAATGTGGATGTTTTTCTTGTTTCTTGATCCGTTGGTCTCAATTGCAATCCACCACGACAATCACCAGCCCAAAAAGTCCAGGTACAAAACCACCACCCCCGTCACGGTATTCTGTTTATTCACAGTCCAAATTTCAAATTCCTTGAGGGGCAAACGGTTCAAAGCCGCTGAAAACGCGCCCAAACGGACGTGCACCACATCTTCACACGCAATTGGCCCTCAAATACACCGGCCCAGCTTTTAGGGTCCCTCGGGAGATCATGCCGATCCATGGTGCACCCAGGAGAAAAAAAACCTGAAAAACAGAAATATGATATTAAATGACGCTCATGTTGAGCAGCGTCAAAAAAAAAAAAAAGAATCGACGTGTTTGAGCGCCCACACGCGCAAGCTTTTGCTTATTTTTACACCAAAGATGGCAATTGCGGTCATCACCACTGCGGCATGACGCAGGGCGTGTGTCAATTTGGCCACCAGAACAAGATCAGTCACGGATCTTGTGAGACAGCAGCAGCATGCAATGGCGATCCAAATGGCCCAATTTCCCAGAGTAAAAAAAATTCTTTGTGTGAAAAAAAGGGGGGGAGGATTGGCAAACGGGAGCCAATGGCGTCGCGCCTCCTTGCCTGGCGCAAGGAGCAATGGCGCACTCGGTCACGCAGCGAGCAATATGCATCAGTGCCAAAGGGACCAGGCTAGAAACATGTGAAGCTGAAACATGATGCAAACAGGTCACTTTAATAGAGATTGATTTCATCAAGTATGATAAAATCAAGCAGAGGGGCCATTTTTTTTCTCATCGCCTCTCTTTTCATTCTCCCACCTCTCCCTTCACTTTAAGAACAAGTATCATGGACAAAAAGGACAAAAAGGACCCTCTTCTCAAGCAAAAGCAATTTAACGACGCCAGCGCGTTGATTTTTGCAGAAAAGGCGCCCAATGCCAGTGTGACGAAGGTGTACAGCCACAAGCCCTACTCAGCGACGCCAGCCGCGCAGCATTCGTTCCGCCGCCCAATCATGCGCATCCTCCGCGTGGACTACAAGGCCAAGCAAGACGAGGATGCCAGAGCCGAGGGCCGCGACCCTGACAAATTCCCGTTCAAAATCTCCCACGAGGCCAAAGTCTATTGCGACGCCGCGCTTCACGACGCCATCGACCGCATCGGCTCGGAAATCATCGACTTGAAGCGCAAGGAAGGCGACAAACGCGCCACAACTACCCGTACGTCCATAAAAACAAAGGGGGGATGGGCCAATTTCACTTACTTTTTTCTTTTTTAGCCCACGACGTGCAGCACGCCATCAAGCTTGTCTTTCCCCAGTCCATGTGGAGCAGCATGATTGAAAAGGGCGAACAAGCGCTCGAAGAATGGAATGCTGCCGAGGCCAAGACCACCCGCCGCGTTCGTCGAAAGACCGCCGCAAACACGGAAAGCCACCTCTAAATCCCTTTCACTTCCACCAATGCCTCTTTGACTTCATTTTTGATATCATTTTTATCACTTTTAGCTCACTTTTAAAATAAATAAAAAACCCATGGGGATGGGGATCAACAATCAAAAGACAATGGGCACAAGAGACGGTGTTTAAAAAAGGAGAAATCGACGCGCGTCTTCCGCCCCCCCTTCTCTTATTCCTTTTTAAAGTTTTTGCCATTGTATCAGCCGTAATTGGCGTGGTCGATTCAATTGCCAAGATGCATTTTATTGACGTCAGTGCGCCCATTGACATGATTTCATGTGTTGGCCATCATGAATCCCCATGCGCCCATGTTGACAGCTGCATCAATGACCGTTCCTTGCGAGGGGAACCTCGACACGCATCTTGACCCGTCATGCAGCTGCAATTTGTCATTTTCACCACAAGAACAAATGGACAATGAACACTCTCTCGGGAAATCTCGTGATTAGCATGCAGACACTCTGTTTCAGCACGCATTTCTCGGTCGTCATTCCATGTGGATAGGGTGCGCCTTGTTGCCAACTTGTAGGTCTCATTGACAACAATCGAACATGTGCTCTGACAGCAAAAAAAAAAAAAAAAAAAAAAAAAAAAAAAAATAAAAGCATAAAAGCAAAATGCCAATTGCTTATTTTTATTTTTTTTCTTATTCATCTTTTGCTCCTCATTGTCTCTTGTTCAATGTCGTTCTCCCAAATGAATCGCGAATATCAAGCCCTTGCCATGGAAATGGACGGACAAGTCGACATTTTTGATCCAGCGACGTATCCAACGAACAAAGCGGTGGATCCGATCTACCACTCATTCCAAAAGCCGCTGCGCCGCGTGCTCACGGTGGACGTCCGCCGCCAAGTCGAGGCCAATGGCCAACTGGACACGTTTCCTACCAGAATGACCCAGACGGCCAAGGAACAAGGTGATCGCGTCTTGCATCAATTTCTCCGCCGTGTTGGCCAGGAAGTGAACATTCTCCATCAAAAGGAAGCTGCGGAAGGCTTGGCCGCGCGCGCGAACATGACGGGTAAGCACTCCACGGGACGAGCAACAATTGAGCACGACACTCAATTTTTTATCCTTATGTAGTCAATGACGCCGAAACGGCCACCAAGTTGGTTCTTCGCCCTGCCATGCACGATGGGGCCATTAGCTATGGCCGCCGCACCGTCGAAGAGTACAATGCCATTCCCCACAAGCCGCGTCGACGTCAACATTGAACAATTGCTTCCTTTTCGCCTTTTTTTTTTTTTTTTACAATATTGACCTTATTAAAACTTTGTTGTTTATGACTACCCAATCCTATTAGCTCTCCGAATAAACCCCACATGTGCTTCAAAAAGAAAAAAAAAAGTGGGCGCCAGATTGGCTGAATCCCTGCTCATAAGAAAGAGCAAGGTAATTCATGAATTAATTGTTCACCTTTGAAATCAAAAAAGCAACGCGTCATTTTTCACCTTGCTTGTCTTATTTTTTCTTCTTTTTTCTTCTTTTTTCTTTTTCTCCTTTTTTTTTTTTTTTTTACCTTGTTTTAAGAGTCATTGCACCCCGACTCGCCGAAATTCCAACTCGATGTTTTCAAAACACAAACGCTTTCACTTTCTTTGACCACAGATTCATTTGAGGTGACTCACGCGTCGATACGTTAGGCTACTGTCGCCGTGTCGCGTCGTACGCCACCAAAATGGCCAAAACCTTACCCCTTTTTGCAATCATATGATAGGCATGTCCTCCAAATCTTGTTCATCGGGTTCTATGTTTGAGCTAGAGGATGTGAACACGAAAAGCCGGCGACGTCAAGTTTTTTTCAGAGATCGGATCACCCAGTCCTGAGAACATTCATTTTTCATAAAATCAGGGCCAAATCAGAATCAAAACGACCCCTCAAGGTCAACTCGCCTAAAACTTGAAGCGATATCCCCAAAACACAAAACGCTTTTACCGCGTCTGTCCGCTGATTCATTTGACGTGACTCACGTGTCGGGGCGCTCAGCTGTTGCCACAGTACGAGACAAAATGTTGCTGATCTTATCGCATTTACGCCTATGAAACTCGCGCTTCCCCAGATACTCGCTCATCTGGTCCCAAATTTGGACCAGTTGATGGTAGACCCAGTTCTCCAGTGTTGTTACGTTTTTTTGCGAATCGGATCACTCCTTTGCGAGAAAGCCCGAGATTCATGTTTGCCCGCGCAAAATAATATTTTACGCGTTTCTCTCGATGAGGCTGATTATCTGGCTCCAAATTCAGGTCGGTGGGAACTCGACTCAAAAATCCGACAATGTCAAGTTTTTTCCCATATCGGATCACTCAGTATTGAGAAAATGCATTTTTTACAAAATTAGGGCCAAACCAGGATCCAAAAGAGCTCTCAATGCTAACTCGCCGAAAACAAGAAGCGATATCCCCAAAACACAAGCGCTTTTACCGCGTTTGACCACCGATTCATTTGAGGTAACTCACGTGTCGGGGCGCTCAGCTGTTGCCGCAGTATCATACGAGACAAAATGCTGCTGATCTTACCCCATTTTCGCCTATGAGACGCGCATCCTCAGAAAGTCGCTCATCTAATTCCAAATTTGGACCAGTTGATGGTAGACCCAAGTCTCTAACGGTGTTAATTGTTTTCGCGGATCGGATCACTCAGTCGCGAGAAATCTTGAAATTCGTGTTTGCTAGTGAACACCCAGCGCTAAATAATATTTTACGCGTTTCTCCCGATGAGCCTAACCACCTGGTTCCAAATTTAGACCAGAGGATACTCGATCCCAAAAGTCGATGGTTCCAAGTTTTTTCGCTAATCGAATCATTCAGTCCTGAGAAAATGCATTTGGCACAAAATCAGGGCCAAATCAGGATCAAAACAACCCATAAAGGCTAACTCGCCGAGAACTCGAAGCGATGTCTCCAACTGCAAATTCTTTTATCACGTTTGTCCGCTGATTCATTTGAGGTGACTCACGTGTCGGGGCGCTCAGCCGTTGCCACTGTACGAGACAAAATGTTGCTGATCTTACATATTTATGCCTATGAAACTCGCGCTTTCTCAGAAGCACGCTCATCTGGTCCCAAATTTGGACCCGATGATGGTAGACCCAATTCTTCAGTGTTGTCAATTTTTTTCGCGAATCGGATCACTCAGTTGCGTGAAAGCTTGAGACTCGTGTTTGGTAGTGAAAACCCAGCGCAAAACAAATACTTTACGCGTTTCTCCCGATGAGATTGACCATATGGCGCCAAATTTAGGCCAGTGGATACTGGACTCGGAACTTCGATGATTTCAAGTTTTTTCGCAAATCGGATCACTCAGTCTTGAGAAATCTCGATATTCGTGTTTGTTTGATATACCACAGAGCCAAAGTAATATTTTACGCGTTTTTTCGAGTAAAATCGTGCTTGGATTACGGCCAAACGCTAACGCTTTGATATTTCATAGCTTCTCATTTTATACATGGAGTGGAATGTCAGAAAAGTTGGAATAGCGCATGATACGCACGTGTATGATAGGATAAAACGGACTAAAATCAAGGGCATGCATGTGACTTGATGCCCTCTGGTTACGAAATGTATTGTAGTAGAAAAATGTCATTGAAATCCAGCAAATGTATTGAAAAAATAGCAACATAATGTAGTAGTGGGGGGCTTAAAAATCAAAAACGAGGGTGAGGGGACAAAAACGTGTTCTGCAACGAGCACAAAGCGCGTCTACAGGATGTATTCAAAGTCTGGGTCTTCTCTGTCGGTCATGTCGACCATGGCGTTTGACTTTTCGACACCCGATTGACGGCGACGCGACTTTTCATTATTAAGTTTGGCCATCCAAAGTCGCGCCAGGCCAAGACAGATGACACAGACGGTGCCCGAGCAGCAGTAGCCCACCATGGCACCCCAGTAGCTTGGCGACTGCGACTTGACCATCATGAAGGGGCCAGCCACGTTGCCAATACAGTAAAAGATCTAAAATAAGGGACGTCAGCCCATTTTCTCGTGCCTTTTTGGCTAGCAGCTTTACCATGCACACGCTAGAGTAGAAAATCTTCTTGGTGAAGCCAGACACGTTGTTTGCAATGGTATTGAGAATCAGGACAAAGCACGCAGCATAGGGCCAGGCTAAAAGAAACAAGGAAAAAAAGGTGAATTTTTCTATTTTATACACGCTTTTTTTTCTTTACCAAGATAGAAGCCAATCAATTTGAGTTTGGGGATGGGGATCAGGAGAAGCAGCAAGAGGCCAATGACGTCAATGGTCATCAAGCCCATGGCCGTGTACAGGACGCTGTGCTTGTAATGCGTGACAATGTATACAGATCCAAGAATATACACAATATCCGAGAGGCCAGAGCCCGTGGACAGCAAGACCGATTGCAAGCTCTATCAATGAGGAGGAGGTTAGCACGCGCGTTTTTTTTAAGAGACGCGGGCAAAAAATCTTACGTTGAAGCCAAAGGTGGCGATGAGCTGTGTATTGTAGATGGTGATGGCGCCATTCTGCAAATTGAGGCACATGGTGGCAACGCAAAGGTACCAGAGACGCGGCTCCTTGATAGCCTCGATGATTTGCGACTTTTTGATTGTCGTGGTGCGGTAAACAGCATTGTCGCGCGCGCGCTCCTCGACAATGTGGCTGTATTCGGCATTGAGACCCAGGCGCGGCGACTTGGGGTTGCTGATCAAAAAGAAGAACGACGCGATACCCATGATGCACGTCGCACCACCAGAAATCAGCATGATCCTGTCAAATTGCAAAAAAAAAAGAAGATCAGCTTGCTTTTCATCTCCGCCGCGCGATCTTGACGATGCGTGCTACTTACCACTGCCACGTGACAAAGAACGAGGTGTCAATGTTGCCGATTCCGTATGAAATAAGACCGCCAAGGAAGAGTGCAAGGCCATTGCACAGCCAAAAGGCGCCTCTGGATCAAGAAACAGGTGATATGAGTTGCAATTCAGCAAAGCCACGCCACGGTGACACTTACAATCGCACGACCTGCTCCGAGCGGCGGTAAAACGTGGCAACCAGCAATGTCAGTGCAGGGTAAATGCCTGCCTCGAACATGCCTAATTAAAAAAAAACAGGTTTAGCCATTGCGCAGCCAAAAAAAAAAAAAAAAAAAAAAAAAAGGCAAGTAGGCGACGGCGCACTCTCAAATGCACCTTGCCCAAAGCGGAGCTGCATCCGTGCATGCATGCATAGGAGGGGCAAAAGGCTGCATCTTTTTACGTACCGAGCAGGAAGCGCATGGCCAGCATCTGACCAAAGGTTTTGCCAAAGGCCATGGCCACAAGGATGCCGCCCCAGAGAAAGACAATGGTGCCAATGTACCGCGACACATTGGGCACGCGCTGCAACAGATAATTGTTGGGAATCTGGTACACCAGGTAGCCAATGTAGAAAATGGAGCCAAGAAGGCTGTACTCGCTGCCACTCAGGTTCAAATCCGTCGAGAACGTGAACGCGTTGGCATAGTTGATGGTCGACTTGTCGAGAAACTGAGAAAAGGGAGGCACGGCGGAAACGAAAAAAGAAAAAAAATGAGGGTGTGAGCAAGGTTTTCCCGTTCTCTCGTTTGTGTGCGCGTCGTTGTGCTCGTCTCATTTTGCCAAATCGTCCTGTTCGCTTTCCTCGTTTACCTGCAAGAAATCAATCATACAGATGATGGGCAAAATCATCCAGTCGAGCTTGCGCACAAGTCGCTTCTCAAGCTCGCGATCGAGCTCTGGGTTATTGTCGTCCATGTAATTGGCATATCGCTGGCGGTCATATTCGAGGTCGTCAAAGCTCGTGAGCGACTGTGGTCGACTGGTCTGCTTGTATGGGAACATGGGTATTTGTGATGAATTTTGTTGGAAAAAAGCCATCCCCCGCGTGCAATGGTATGGATGTCAATGAAGAGGATGCAAAAAAAAAAAAAAAAAAAAGTTAAAAGGGGTAGGGGGCGAGAAAGAGAAGAGGAAGGAAAAAAAAAAGAGACCGTGTGCAAAGGAAATGGAGCTCTTTACAATTGGGTTTGACAATCAATCTGTTTTGGATCACCCAATTGAAAAAAAAAAAATGAAAGGGGCGGGTGCAGGGTATCTTGCGAATATCGTAAAAAGCGCACAAATCTGTTCAGCCCGTGTACAATGACGGAAAGGAAGGAAAACCAGCAAAAGGGGAAAAGCCAGAAGTGATCAAAAAGGGGAACTTGGGGTGAAACAGCGCAAAAGCTGTGTGCTCGCGCTCTTTTTAGTTGTGCGACGGGGCCCGACTGTCGTGTTACACAGACTCGTGTGACATTGGAATGAGCCAACAAGAAAGGATCTTTTAGGAGAAGATCATCGGCATTGTTTGATCGAGCTTGCATTTGCGCCGTGCACCTTGCTCCAAAAATAATTTTTTATTATTTTCTCCAGATACACGTCACAATTGGGTCATGTCTATCTGGCCATTTTATTTTTTATCCGTGTGTAAAGCGCAAGTTTATTGAAGCGCGATTTCAAAGATGGTGACCATGGAAACCGAGACGATTGACGCCACGTCTGCAAACATAAATTCTGTTCGTGAGAGGATCAACAAGGACACAATGTGGTGATTGATCGTCACCCGCGGCGGGAAAAAAGACGGTGATTTTCATGATCCGGCGGTCGATAGTGCAAATGCTAATGATTTTCCAACCATGCTATCCGTTTCATCCATCATGCATCAAATGAAACTTTGTGCGTGAATAGAGTTAGCTGACCCGCACGAATTTTTTTTTATCAAAGCTGCCCAATGTGGCCTTTTGTTCAAGGGCGGACCCATGCTTTTGCACTTTTCTGGCTGGGAGAACCTTAACGCATTGGGGTACAAGCGCTTCCATCATATTTCCATGGCCATTGGGATGGGAATGGGAAGGCAATTGAGCAACAAATGTATGGCAGAAATAATAAGGAAGCCTGTGTACGTGAATAAACAGAGAATGCGCATTGGCGCGAGGAATAAAAAAGTAAGACTGACATAATCTTTGTGTGCCAACAGAAAGCGTGGCTGTTGCAAAAAAAAAAAAAAAAAAAAAAAAAAACTCTAAATCCAGACGCCTATTCTTTTTCTCGTCGACTATGGACAAGATGGAAAGATGACAGGTGTACATCTTTTGCCAATATGA
The DNA here is from genome assembly GCA_025201375.1 of Gongronella butleri. Lineage (NCBI taxonomy): Eukaryota > Fungi > Mucoromycota > Mucoromycetes > Mucorales > Cunninghamellaceae > Gongronella > Gongronella butleri. The sequence continues at coordinate 177,564 of JAIWZP010000030.1, read as the reverse complement.
GCCCTTTGCTCGGGCACATCGCTTTGTGCCGAGCATGACCATTGGTCACAAGAGGAGCGAGGGAAAGCCCGAGAGACGGCAGATGGGAAAGGGTGGTTTTCCCTTTGGGATGTTGTCGTGGCACCATCTTAAAAAAAACAGGGATCTGTAAGACATTGCTGAAATTGACGGTGCTGTGCCTTGTCTCTTGGCCCCCAATGGACTAGGACACAAAGCACGGGCGCCTACATGCGCAATGATGACGGCGCGCAGACGCAACACTCGTTTAAACGTGGTCCGTTTTATCATTAAATGCAAAAAAGAACGGAGCGGCAAATGGTAAACACTAGTGCCATTGACCGCATGCACGCATCCCAAGACAAGGGCTCGCACCTGATCAACTCCCCCCAGTTCGTCACTATATCAATTTCAGCAGGTTTTTTTTTTTTTTTTTTTTTTTTTTTTTTTTTTTTTTTTTGTATTGTCACGCAAGCGGTGAAATCTTGTCAAATCGATGTGCGCGTGCACAATGGGCAAGACTCCGAAGAACGAGAGCCTGGGCCGCCAGCCCTTTTGCCTTCCTTGGCGTCTAGCCCAACGCTCCTTCTTCTGATTGCTTACGCCTCAGCTTGCTTTCATTCATAAAAGAACCAAAATGGCAGTTTGCTCGCTGCCGCGCCGCAAAAAGAAGGGCAATCAAAGTTTCCGCTTTGTTGGGATGACGAATGAACCGCGAACAATCATTGTCGCACACCGGGAAATTTAAAACTCCCTGGTGCCACGCTCTTCATTGGGGGCCAGGAAAAAAAAAAATAAAACTGACAGATGACAAAAAGAAAAATCTGCATGATTTGACTGCAATTAGCCCGCAAAAAGGCGGTTACAGGTAACACAAGCGGTTGACGCGCGACTTTTTTTTTTCTTTCTTTATTTCAGGGGTGCCAGGTACCAGGGAACCCGAGTAACGCCTTCCAAAAACAAAAAAAAAAAAAAAAAAAACGAAAAATAACGTGCGGGGAGCACACAAGACCAGGGCGAGACTCGATGGCGATGGATCTTTTTAGGCAAAAGGAAGAGCGCGTGCACGCGTGCAACGGCGCGTCCGCGAAAATTTGTGCCCTGACTCGGCGCACTTGCCAAATGGAGAGAAAAGAGACGCTGCACCCACGCGCCTGAAATCCAAATACAATCATGATCCGCCTCCCCCCGTGTACACACCCAATCTTGGCGTTGGCCTTCTGTCATGGACATCGCACCCAAAAAAAAAAAAAAAAATCCGGGGCCTGTCAAGAAGAGAAATGCTGTTTTCAGCCATCATCTCGCTTTTCAAAGCACTGACACCTGTCATGGGACGCGTGACAAGGCTTGGAAAGGCGCGTATGACACTGCGGGAAACGCGGAACGCGGTCGTTGACACAATGGCCAAAGATGCTTGATCCCTGCAGCTTTAAGCTTTTCCTGTTTTGTTTGTTGTTTTTTTTTTTTAGAAAAAAAAAAAGAGACTCGTTTAATCATTTCATTGCATCAACCATCAATGCAAGTCAAGGGCAATGGCCGGGGCAACAGTAAATAAATCAATCAAAAAATGCATATTGCAGCCAAACTGTGAGCCATTGGCTGCTCATTTTGCCATTTTGCACAAGTTTAAGCCAAACAAGTGGAACATCAGGTTAACAACCTTGACTCTGTGACGCACGCCATACGAATGCAAGGCAACTCCAGCAAGTTGCCATTGTTCGTTGTCATGTGCGACCAATTGCATGGTACGAATCGAAAAGACGCGACCGCGATCCGACACAAGATACTTGTACTTGAAATCGACAATGCGACCGTGAGCGAGCTGGAATTCGGCAATGGCGCGGAATTGTTCGCCGGGGGACGCTCTCTCAAGGGTTTGGATCGCATCGTTGGCCACTGCTTGGACTGGCCAGAGTGCAAGATTGTCTTTTTTGCAATTGGCGATGTCGCCGTCCTTGTAGACAATCCAATCAGCCGAGTTCAAGGCAGGGTTCATGAATGAATCGACAAGTAGCTCGTCGACGGGAATCGTGCACGCGATTTTTTTGGACCGGATGATATGCCAGCGGCGGCCATTGGGGCTTGTGGTGCCCACGGACGATGGAGTGCCGCAACGGTACAAGTTTCCATGGTCGTCGATCTCGTAGAATCGCGTCAATTGGCCGCCAGGATCGCGCCGCGACTTTAGCGGCACGTTGGTGCGAGTTTGAGTGAGTGACAGATTGGACAGCGCGCAATTCGACACGTCGCCGTCAAAATATACGAGTGTATGCGTGCCGCAGAGTTGAATCCCGTTTAAAAAGGTGTCCATCATCAAGTCGCTCAGATAATACCTTCGCTCTTTCTGGTTGCGCGGCGACAAGATCACAAATGGACGCGTCTCAGCCGATGCGATGTAAGTCGTGATCTGATACTCGCCGCGGAACACGTTGCCGAGGGAATCGATCCGGTAGTCCGATAGTCGCCTGACACGCGCGATTTCAACGACACACCCGCCCCAAATGCCAACGGCACGTCCAAACACCGTTGTTCGGCATTCATCGCGTGTGCATTGCATCATCGCCGTACGCGTATCCAGAATCACCCGAAGGTGCTGAATTCACCTCGTCCGCCTCTGAATTCATGGATCCATTGGTACTCGTGTCGTATAAATCGCTGAGCGTCGCTGTACCGCCTAAAAACAAAAAAATCAGAATTTCGACGCGCTTTTCTTTATTCTGCTCTTGCCAATGACTTACAAAGGTAGTGGTGTGAACCAAAGTCTTCGAATGGCATGCTGGGGAGGTGAGAGAAGCAAGACAAAGGAGGGATGAGAAATAGAAACAACAAGAATGGTGCATTTTATGCGCTAAAAGAGGTGCCATGAATTGATTGTTCTCTATTGTATCAGGCATCGCCCAGAGGTAAAACGACAATGAAATCAGCCAAGTTGTTCACAATTGGATGGCAATCAGACATGCAGATCACGCAGATCACGCCGTAAAATAAAAAAAGGGGGGAACTAGCCGTTGCACCCCCTGAATCTGCTTTACCCATTGGTGCATCTTAAGTAAAATAGAGCAAGGACTAGCGCGTGCATTAACAAGCAAAAGACGCGTCGACGAATGCAAAAAAAAGTAGAGCAATGGCAATTTTATTACAATTTCATGGTACAGTTAATATTTGACCATAAAAAAAAAAGACAAAGGAGAAAGCAATAGATAAAAAAAGTAGCTAGGAATCATGAGGTGGGCTAGCCAGCTTAGATTCTGTAAATAATGTTGGTGTTCTCCTTGTCGGTCAAGTCGTCATTGACGTTCACCTTGATTTCCGAGGGATTGGCAAGGCGGCGCTTGTTTTCGCGGGCCATGCTGACGTGCGCAATCATCATGAGGATAATGGCAATCACGTTGGCAACACAAAACACGGTCATGCCAGCGACGTAAGGGGCCGTTTGGTTCCTGAAAAAAAAAAACGTGTCAAATTACGAAACATTCATCAAATTTGCCAATTGCTTGCTTACATGAGGGAAATGGGGCCAAGGAAGTTACCGACGGTGTAGCTAAGAAGAAAAAAAGACGCGGTCAATGATGAGGAAAAACGAATTGAAGCCATATTTTCTTAATTTTACAAGGTGACGAGGACGCTGGAATAGAAGATCTTCTTGGTATAGCCGGCAACATTGTTGGTGAGCGAGGTCAAGAGCATGACAAAGCCAGCGGCATAGGACCAGGTCATGTAGAGGCCGAGCAACTTGACCTTGGCGACGGGAATGGTGATCAACAAGATCAGGCCGAGCGTCGACCAAGCGAGCGTGACACACGCAATGGGCAGGGTGTAGCCATACTTTTGGTTGAAAGCGATGGCAAGGATGATGTAGATAATATCCACCACGCCATTGGGGATGGTCAAAAGAATGGCATTGAGGCTCTGTCGTAATTAAAAAAAAAGGAAAAAAAAAGAAAGAAATGAGCCCAATTGTTCGTTTTTCGTGGCCAATGGCGAGGCCAATTGACTTACGCTGAAGCCGAAGCTGCTGGTGATCAAGCTGCTGTAGGTGCTGAGGGCACCGTTTTGCATGTTGATGAGAAGAGCAGCAAAGACAAAGCACCAGAGGCGAACTTCCTTGAGCGACTCGATCATGTGGGCGACCTTGATCTTCTTGGTCTGGACGACGGCGTGGTCGAGAGTGCGCTCATTGATAATGGCGCGGACCTCGGGCGTGCGCGCGACATACTTGGACTTGGGATCATCGACAAGCAAAAAGAAGCAGAGGATGCCACAAAACACGGTGATGGAACCGAGGATGATCATGATCCACTTCCAGCCGGACTTGCCACCGACACCGTGCATGTTGCCAATGCCATAGCCGATCAGGCCACCCACCGCCATGGCAATGCCATTGCAAATGTAGATGAAGCCAATGCGCGCCGATTGTTCACGGCGGCGGTAAAAGATGGTGATGATCATCAAGCAAGAGGGGTACACACCAGCCTCAAAGAAGCTAGACAAAAAAAAAAAAAAAAAAAAACGGGTCAGATGAGGTCGCGACACGCCATTGCGCATCTTTTTACGTACCCAAGGAGGAAACGGAGCGCGGCGAGCTGGGAAAAGTCGCTGGCAAATTGAGTCATGGCAAGGACAAAGCCCCAGAGAATGATGATGATGCCCAGGTAGCGGCCAATGGGCAAGCGTTGCAAAAAGTAGGAATTGGGCGCTTGGTAGATGAGGTAGCCAAGGTAAAAGATGGAGCCAATCCACGAGAATTGGTTGCCGTCAATGTTGGTGTCCGTCTTGAGACCCAGCACGGCGCCATAGTTGACGGCCGACTTGTCAAAGAACTGTTGAAAAGGAAAAAAAAAAGAAAAGAAAAGAAAAAAGGGCGTCAAATTTGGGTCTTTTTCTTGCATTTTTGGACATTTTTACCTGCAAAAAGTTGAGCAAACAGATACAGGGCATGACGAGAACATAATCCAAGCGGCGCACGTAAGCGCGCTCCTCGGCGGATTGGACATATTGGTGATCACCGGTGGCATCGTAGGCTTCACGGACGTTCTTGTCCATGATGATCTTGCTGTCATTGTCGCTGATGCTGCTGGCATCGGTCTCGACGTCGATTTCGCGCTTCTCCATCTTGCTGTGCTCATCCACCTCGGTCTTGGTGGTCGTCACGACCTCGGTCGTCTCCAACACAGTTTCATAAGTGACAGTCTCCTCGGCCTTGTGTTCTTGATCGGCCGACATGGATGGATTAAATTAAAGAAAGACGGGTAAAAGGTATGGATATGATGAAGATTGGAAGAAAAGGAAGGGATAGGGTTACAGAGAAAAAAAAAGAAAAAGAAGAAAAAGAAAAAAGCCTTTTCTAATGGGATGTGAATTAAAAAAAGACAGGTACGTGCAACAAAGGAAAGAGAAAGAAGAAAAAAAAGCACAACCATGGTAAAAGGCACGTTTTTTTTAAAAAGAACAGCATGAACGCAAAAGGGGACTTTAGCAAATCTTCTTTTTCGACCCCGCGGACGTGACACACACACATAGACACAGCGCACACACACGAAAAAAAAAAAAAAAAATGCATTGTGACAATGAGCACACAACCTTATTTTGTCTCGCTGGCACCCGTGCCAGGGCGACAAAAAAAAAAGCGCAAAGTAAAGAATCGATGAGCAATCAAGATCAGTCTGCACTTTGTGCAGTTGGTGTCACCTTGCCATTGCGCGCGCCCCCCTCGGTTTTTCCAAAAGGCCCGTGTGACATTGTATCCTTTTTTTTTTTTTTTGTCGAGCCGCCGTGATTCGCAGCGAGCGGCCGGATTCTTTCTTTACCCAAAAAAAATCTTGGTCCTGAAGGCTGGGTACAAGCGTACAACGAAAAAAAAGGGGGGGAGGGGAAAAGCAAACAGGGTGAAACATTGATGAGTTGTCTATTTTTACAATACTGAGGCACAGCGTCCCATCCATTGCAAATAGACACCCCCAAAGAACTCTTTTTTTTTCGTGGTCACAGGCGGTGTAAATTGCCAAACGCACGCCCTCTTTTATTGCCATTTGCAATGTTGACATTCTAAACTCAGGTGATCCAAGATTTTTCACTTCCATTCACCGGGTGGGGAATTAGAGAAAAAAAGGCAAGGGTGAGGTGGCGGCAAGGGAAGCCTGGCCACGGATTATAATTCTTCCAACTATAAACAAGAAAAACGCAAAAGAGACAATAAAGAAGGTTAAACTTTTTTTGTTGTTCTTTTTGTATTTCTGCTTATCCTGTTTCCCTTACCTCATCTTGCTCAAAAGCCTGGGCAAGGCGCGGATCGCGGCCATAATTGGGCCACAGCGAGGCGACAAAGGTATATGCACCGCGTTTCAACACCGCAAGGGGAGTGGTCGCATTTTCCTGGGCCGATCCATTGGATCCGCTCGATCCATGCGCACCAGATGTTTGGGCCGCGTCTGTCTGTGCTTGCTCTTTTTTTTTAAAAAAAAATTGGATGTCAATGTTGCTCGGTGGTCATTGGCGCGCGATTTTGCTCTCTTTTTCGCTCTTTTCCACTCTTTTTCACACTTTTTCTTTTTTTTATCGCATACCTTGTCTGTGTTCATCTTGGTGTTGCTGAGGCTGCTGCTGAGGTGCGGCATTGGCGTTGGCAGGTGCAAAAGGCTGCTGGAAACCTCGCTGCAGCTCATCGAAATTGACGCGACGCACCACAAGCCTGAATCTTCCTGTTTGATAGAGAAAAAAAACGACGGCCAGAAAGTGGAAAAAGACAATTCGCTCGAGGCTGGCACCCTGGCAAGTGATGAAGAGAGCAAACATGAGTTTCAATGCCAGCCAGATGGTGGCTCCGCGCTGCATGACGCGTGGTGGACGCGCGCCCATCAATGGCACGCCAGGCGCGGCGGCATGTGCTGGTGCGGCGGCAGCAGCAGCAGGCTGTGCATGGAATTGGGCCTGCTGAGGTGCCATCGGCTGCTGAGTTTGCCATTGAGCGGCCGGATCTTGAACGTACGGCGGTTGCGGCTGTGTTTGGTGGGGTTGGGAATAGGCGGCGCGACCGGCAGCAGTCAGGTGAGGCTGTGACTGGTTAGATGCAGGCACCAGCACAGGCGCAAGGTAGTAATGGCCACTGGAGAACAAAAAAAAATCACATGAGCAACTGGAATCGTCTGAAATTGCGAATTACGCCAATACGTATAAAAACGAACAGAAAGACTTACTCCAGGGCAACAATGTGGTATCCACCAGGCACGAGCGTCGTCGACGGCGATGTTGCTGCGGTTGCTGATGCCATTGGCGCAGTGGAAGCCCATGTTGGCGGTGAATGAGCCATTGGTGGACTGGCAGCCGTGACAAAGGACGCTGGCGGTAGGCTAGGCGTCGGCGTCATTGCGGCGTGTCCTGTTATCATATCAGAAAAACAATTTAAAAATTAAAAAGAAACAACGTGAACAAATGGGGTCTGTGTTTCTTTCACAAAATCCAATTCTTGGCAATTTTCCTTTACCTGTTGGCCTTTGTGTGGTATTGTCCGTGGCTGTTGACGTCGTTGTGGAGATGGAAGGCTTGACAACGAGATGGAACGTGGCCAAGGAGTGCGTCTAATTATGAAAAAAGAGTCAATGGCCCCGTTTTGCGACGCCCTTTTCCACAATTTACCACGCGGTCGGCCCTTACCTTGTCGAGCAGCGCTGCAACGTGGCGCACGTCCGTGAGGACACTGCCCCGAAAGATAATGCGCTGGTCGGCCGGCGTGGGCTTGCTGGGATGCGTTGCTTGGATGCGCTTCTTCAAGTCGGCAATAGTCGTCGTCTCGTCAAACGATACAACGAGCGTCTCCTCAAGCGACGGCGACCGAATTTGCACTTGACGCTGCACAGGCTCTTGCGGTGTCGTCATTTGTAATCAAATGTTTGCAAGACAGAGAGCGGGGGAAAAGGGAGCGAGAAGGGGAATATGAAGTTATTGTACAAAAATGCAAGCAAACAGTGAAAAAAAGACGAAAGTTCCAGACACCCTCATTCCAGCTTTCAACGACTTTCCTTGTGGTGTTTCAATCGGCGTTCCAATCAGCATCCGGCCGCCCACGACCGCGCGACCACGCCTTTTGCTTCCAATGCCTCTTTGTGGGGGAAAAAAGACGGAAAAAGGGATACAACAGCACCCCTTTGTCCCTTTTTTTCTTTCGTACACACGACGCCATGTTGTCTCCTGCTGCCCTGACCATCCCGCAATCAATAACAGAGGGAGAAAAATGAGGTCGTGCATCGGCCAATCAGAGCACGCCAAGATGCGCCAGTCAGCAAGCCATTTTTACAATGAGGGTGGGTGCGCTTTTGCTTGGACCCATTAAGCATGTATGCCGCTCTACCCGGTCACCCCTCTTGAATGCTCAATTGCATCGTACATAGCAATTGACACTCAACTGAGCACTGAAAAAGAGCATGCACCATTACTGACGCGTGCCTCATGTGACACATTTTACTTTCTGTCTTTTACTGCAGCAATTGGGCCATGCTCATTGGCGCATACAACCCACGGCCCGACAGAGGACTGCTCCCGTGGCTGTGAAAATTTTTTTCGGCGAGAATTGTTTAAAAAGGTGGGGGTTCCGCCACCTATTTTTTTTTTTTTCTTTTTTTTCCTACTTTTTCTTTGTTGTTGTTGGCAAGCTTGATTCCAAGGTAAGCATCTGGTGTGCGGCTTGTGTGGGCAATTGGCATCCGAGGCTAGATGATTATATCATCCCTCTTATCAGAGCAATATGTTATGAAGATTGAGGTTTTACATGCATCACCATATGATAGCCTTGTATTATTTTGCATGATTCTGGAGATCACGGGCGAAGTGGGACATGGAGACTCATTCTTTTGTTCTTTTGACAGATCCAATTGAAGTTGGCTTGGCAGCAAGATCGTCTCATGACTCTTTTGGCTTGGTCTTGATGGCTCTCTTGGTAAGTGGGCAATCCCCATTGGCATCAAGCTCTGGATCCGGGGGCGCGTGACGCGGATTTTTCCGTTTCAAAAGCATGACAGGATGAAATCGAAAGTAACTTGCCAGTTCTGCTTCTGATCATTTCTGTTGAAGATAATTACTTTTGTTTGTGTATTCGACCACTGATACATGCTTTTGAAATGGGAGGATCTGTGTTTACGCGTGGGCCGGTCGACTTGCTCGCATTTGCGAGAGCGCGTGACAATTGGGGAAAAAAAGATCCTAATGCATTTTTCTTTCTTTTAGTTTTCCTGCCCTGCTCCATTGGCTTTTTGATCATAGTTTGCTTTCAATGAATAAAAAAAATTAAAAAAAACAGGAATTCTGAACCAAAGAGTGACTGAGAGGCGAGAGACTGGTGGATGCGCAAAAAAAAAAAAAAAAAAAGAGCTCTGGGCGTGTGAATCGGCAATAGGCCTGTAAAAGCTTGCGCATAATGGGTAGTCGATAGGCGCGTGCAAGTGCCCTTGGCTACTCAAAGGCTCCTGTTGTACGTCAATTTAACGTAGTAAGCGCCAAGAATGACGGACACAGGGCCAAAGATTGTGAAATGATGCGTATTCCAAGCCATATGCATGAGCTGTCACAAACGTGACACGCTTGTGACGGACTTGGAACGACGCGCTGTTTCCGATGCGCCACTTCCCGCTTGCCATCATAGAAACTTGCGTCAATTGACCGAAATTTAATGTTTTACGCGACGCACTCGCGCGATCGTCGATCTCTGTGTGCTGGTTTAGCTGCTTCACAAGTTGTTTTGTGGCAACACCCTTTCAAGCGAGCACTTCCCGTCACCGGTCGGGCACCAGGGCCACGACCAATCGCCATTTTTCAAAATTCGTGACTTCGATCCGAGCGACCACTGGCAGGCTAAAATCCCAAAATTACAGTACATGTGCTCATAGCACCCGGAGATTGGGCAAAGAAGTAAAGCGACCGTGGTTGTCCAGTAAAAATTGCATAAAATCGAGGGGCTGTCGGGCAGAATGTCGAGCAATTTTCTCGGTATCTTCACATCCGCGTCAGACGACCAATCCTTGGCGCAGCAATCGAAACCTGCTTTTGTTTGAAAGGTAGCAGTCAGATGCGTTTGTGGACAATCGTAGCCACCAGCGCCGGCGCGTGGGGTGCAAACACGAGCGTGTCAAAATATAATACGAACTTTGAAGCATCATTTTCTCGGTGAATAATGGCGGAGTTGCCTCGTGGACTAGATCAAATTGATGCAAGGGGCGCTTCTCGTGCGACTGGACGCGCTTTGGACGCGTTGCGACGCGTCCTCCTCGAACGCGACGCGGTTAAACTAGGGTCCTCAAATACATTTCGTAACACTTTGGGGGTTTATGCGTTTTGTTGCAAGGTTTGCGCTGAATGCGATGCAGGTGTTTTCCAGCTGGGTCGACCTCGCAGATGGCGAGATGAATGCAAAATGTTAAAAATTGATGTCTTTGGCATTTTCGAGTCCAAAAAAGTCGGGTGGTCCGTTTTAAGCAGTGGGCTTTAGTTTATGATGTGACGCAGGTTTCATTGGCGGGCGAGCAGGCTGCAAAAAAAAAAAAAAAAAAAAAAAAAAAAAAAAAAAAAAAAAACTGGGACGCAGCAGGCCGCCAGTGTCTGAAAAACTCGCTCTTCGGTGTTCAAAAGGTGAATGTGTATCATACGTTTTTATGCAGTGTAACGCGATGCCTCAGGCATTGAAATGGGCCAGTGCACGTCAGCTTCTCCCCACTGAGATTGAAACATGCATGGGTGGATCAAGCGCTTCATTTGTGTGCAAAATCCGAAAAGATGACATTTGTTCTTTTGTACATTTTCCCGGGTACCTTATTGCCGAGATACTGACCGATTTTTTTTTACCTTTGCAGGAGCTCATATACTGTATGATATGTGAATATGGACAGGCAGGCAAAGCTGAAAGAATATGAGACATATCATAACTGCCAAACCAACATCGCTAATGCGAGCTTTCAAAGCCTTTACGTACCAACTCGCCGAGATCTCAATGAAATGTCTCCAAAACGCAAGCACTTTTACCGCCCTGCCGATCGACCGCCTTGGAAAATCGCTAGAAAATCCCAATTTACAGTAATAAAATCAGCAACACTGCTCGCTATCACGTGGATGCCCGGTCACGAAAATTACAGTATCATACTGTATCATATCATATTGTCATTTGTGCGCTTTAGCTACAGTACTTGCTTCTCGAAAACAAAGTACTGTAAAAACTGGGGATCAATCTGGCCGTTGAGCGTTGACGAGAGAATCGATATGATATCATCATATTTCTCCAGAAATTCACAATTTCGATCATGATGGCGCGCTGAAATCTGATTTGATCGTGCTGAAAACTTACAAGTGGAGTGAGACGCGCACAATGGGCATTTTGTTCTTGCCCAGCAAAGCAGGTGCACGACCTTAGTACACCAGCGAAAACAGATTTAAAATTTCAACTCCAATTTTCTTGGGAGGAAGGAACAAGATAACCCGCCACGGCAAGTTTGCACATATAAAAGATGCAGAATTTGATTCTCTGTCAAATGAGACTAATAGTTTCACTGGCGTGCGACCAAAACTGGTCGAGAAATTCAATTTTTAAAATTTGGCTTTGTACGCTTTTATCTCGCGATCTGTCAAGTCAACCCCGATTTTTATTGCAAATTTGCTTAGAAATAGGGGGTCGGAGCATCTAATGAGTAATGACATGACTCTCCAAGCGCTGGTGTGTAGGTTGCCAAATGGATTTGGATTTTCTGTCTGGACTTGAACCTTTCAAGCGGAGGACCCTTCAGATACATTTTCACCTGGCCAACTTTTTTTTTCCAGAATTTGAAAAAATTCATTTCGCCATCAGGACTCATCACAGAACCACGCACGAACTTCGCCACACGTATAATTTGGCTCCTCTCTTCTCAGAAAATTAAAATTCCGACATCAATCAGCTGGTTCGGCGAGAAAATTGACATTGCTGAAAATTAATTTGGCTGTAGCGCGTATTGCAAAAATTATTTCGCGGTAGAATCGTTTTTCAATCACCTCGAAATTTTATCAAAAAGGTGATTTGCGCCTCTTTTTTCAGAAAAACATCGAAAACTGGAGTTCGATTGAGCCGTTGCCGAGACAATCGCCAATTTCACGAAATTGAGCAAATTCAATCTGAACGCCAAAATAATGATGAATCAGGAGGGTTGGATCATAGCCAAAGCGTTTGTTGATCATTTCTGCATGTTTACAGTATTTTTAAGAATTTTTAAAAATCAGAGGTCAACTAAGAACCAAGCTGTCAACAATTTTGAAAATTAGGCAGTTTTTCAACGATTTTCACAAATCCAAATTTAAAGGCCACAAACCATGAAATTGGATACTGCCTACGGTAACAACAGGTGGCGCCTGGCGGCGTGTCCAAAGTCACGGTCGATTCAGGCACAGTGCAAAAAGCATTTGGAGGAAGAATGGCCAGATTCGCATCGATACTGGGCTGTATTATTTGCATGAAAGTAGCGCGCTGCTCATGTGCCGTGCCCATCGGGCTGTTGTCAGGTTCAGGCAAAAAATCAAGGTCATTGTCTGCCTCGAGCTCAGGTTCCTGCTCATCATGAGTGAAACGGCTAAACCGCTGATGCGAATACCCAATTTGGTCATGATATCTACAGTACGCCAATTGTCACCTGATAGGCGGCGGGCTCTTGTTTGTCATCAGCTGGATGATGTGAATCCAAAAGCTCAAATGCGTGCTCAATTGTCACGTTTGCATGTTTTATGCGAAGTGGTTCTGTTTGACCTAAGCGTGGAATGCGGCTACCGTCTGCAAGGATGATTGTTCCGCCAACTGTCGCCACGTCCCCAGGCATTGATTTATTTTTTTGAGCTTTATTATTGACATTTTCTATATTTTTATGCGATTTCTTTTTACAGATCGTTTTATAATATTGAGGCCGTATGCTAGACTTCGTACAGCCCGTGTCAAGCAAGGCGAAAGTACGCCTGTCATCCTGGAGAGTGATTGGAACAATCAATGAGCCTTCATTTTTTAGTCGAAAACGATCTTCACTTTCTTTTTGGCTACAGTAATTTTTTCCAATTTTTCTATCTTTCTTTTCTTACAACCTTCAATGTCCATCGTGGCCACGCGCATAGTAGCTGCTGCTTTGGTCGTGCTTCCTGTCTCGATCATGTGGTAGTTTCCATCGTCGAGATCGCGTGCGGCACGGGCGGACCAGGCAAGATACTGTAGTCGAGTTTGGCCGATTTAGCAGCATAAAACTCTGCACACTTGTGTCCGGCCTGCCATTCACGGCCACAATGGCGACAAGGCGGTCGGCTTGCATTCGAGGACTGTTGACTGCCGCTGCTCACGTGGCGCGGCTGCTGATCACTACGTCTTTGCTGCCAGGTTCCGCGTCGCTGGTCATTAAAGCGGCTGTTGCGCTGTTGTTGCAGATTGTCGTAACGCGTAGACACGTCATGCGAGCGGAAAGACGCGTTGTTTTGCGTGTTCGACGATGATTGACGCGTGTTACTGTCGTGCAAACGCGAAAATACGGATGTGTTGCCTTGCACATTGCCGTAGTGGTTGTTGATGAAGCGGTTTACGGTGGTACGCGAGAATGGTTGTGCTGTGCGACGGCCAACAAATGACGATGCGTGCTGGCTGCGACGCGTGTTGACGCGCCCTTGTCGGCTGTTGCGTGAAGTGGAGCGGTCAAAACCGGAGGTCGAGTTGCGAATCACCATGATTGCACCACTGTCCCATTTTGCAGAATACACTTGCGTGTGGCGCCCGATCGCGGATGTATGTACTCAACCGTCAAAACTTCACGTTCACCACGTGCCGGAATTGCTTGTACTGTATGTTGCGGATTTGCGTCGTCAGGCACTCGAAATTTTCATCGAGCTTTTCAAGAAGCATAGACCCGAAAGCCTAGCTATAATTTTGCGTGGTAAAGTATTATTTGGCTGGCAAGACGTTTTAATCTCTTGCTAGACGCCCCGAAATTGCTCTTAGAGGCTACAACGCGTCGCCCCTGGATGTCAAATTTGATTTGGAATCGAATGGTGTTACTTTCGAGCCGTGCTCTCTTAGGAGGTCATTCAATTCCACTTGCATGACATTCCCTTTGATAACTGTCTATTAATTTAGGTCGGCTTTATGTTCAAAGATCAATAAACGACGTATTAATCGACAACATCTAATAAAGCCAGGTCGTTCCGATTCTGCATAGCGCACAATTTCAACCACCCCTATTCGATAAGATTTTCGACGATTTATTAATCAACAATCGTTTATTAAATTGACAAACGATTTAAAAAGGTTGAACGACCTCCTTAGTAAAAACACGAAAAATCACGCATTTACTGCCAAAAATCAAAATCGGGCCGAAATGTCGTAAATTGCGATTATCTCGAAATTTCATTAAGTTAACAGACATCGTGTGAGAACTTTATTCGATTCTAAATTAAATTTTACATTGGACTCGTGTGGCAAAATAGCGATTCAAGCAAGTTTTGAGGTACTTTCATTAGAGCAAACTGCAGCATTTGAGCCAGATCTCTAAATACTCAAAAACCTGCAAATGGACATGTAATTTAAACACCGCCAGGAGATTCTACGCCCTTGAAAACATATAAAACGCCATTTTCAGCTTCATCATTATTGACCAAACCCTGAGTATAAGTGGGGTCGGGGTGACGAATTCTAACTTTACCACGCAAAATTCTAGCTACGCCTTTGAGGACGGCAAATACAACATTTTTTTGCCAGATGCTTGACTTTTGTACGCTTGTGGGAGTCGCTCAAACATTTTAAAAAATTTTCAACCTCGATGTTCTTGGCAAGCGATACAGTACTGTACTGTAGGAAGACACACAGCGCTTTTAACATGTCAAAAGCATCTGTTGATTCTCTTTCGAATGAGGCCAGTTTCATCGGTGGATGGCTAAAACTCGCAGAGAAAATTCACTTTTCCATCAAAATCTTTGATTGCGATTTTCTCGACAACGGGTTTAATAGGCCTGTGGGTTTTATTGCAGTTTTACTAACAAACAGGGGAGCAAAGCATCTAATGAGATGACTTGCATTGCGCTAGATAGCTTGGGTTTTAACTTTTTGCATCGGTCATTCCCCAGGCAGCAGCCCACTCATCAGCGTGCAAAAATGTGCAAAATAAAAAATATAAAAAAATAAAGAAAATAAAAATTCCATGCAATCCACGCACTTAATTTGGAAGTGTCAAACTTTAAATTTTTGCAAAAAAAATCTTGCCCAAAGTAAGCACTTTTTCTCAGTCGATCGCCGTTCATGCGTCACTCTTTGGATGTTTTTCTAAAGTTGGGGCAACCTGTCAAATGTATAATGGATAAAGTATGATACAACACAATGTTTGTCGTGCAAATGTTGAACTTGATCAAGGTCACAACAAGTGGTGAACATTGATCCCTTGCAGCTTTTATTCTAGGCATCGCAGTGTCTCGCATTGAGCAGGCATTTTGTTGAAAACTCTGTTTTAGGTACAGTATGTCTTTTCACTTGCATTTGCCGCAGCTTGACTATTTTAAACAAGATACGCACTTAAAATACAAAAGTCACAATCTCACAAAATATACGTATTTTTATCGTTTTTTTTTTTTTTGTATGTGTGCGTCAGTGCGTGTTTTGTCGTGCTCGGCTCTGAGCAGCAAGGTGTTTCCCACGACGCGTACAGCCTAAGGCTTTGAAAACAGAGTGTTGTCTAGCAGGAAGAGGATGTGAGGCCAAAAAAAGTACTGTAAAACACGGGTCTGTATAGTCGATTCAATTTTGTGGGCGCCATGGGGCTTTAATGAAGACTTCTACGAGCTGGGTTCCAGTGTGCATGTCCAAATGCCCCCATTGACAAGAGGGTTAATTCACGGAAAGAAGCCGTAAATGCAAAAATTCACGGTTTGGGCATTTTTTTCTTTTTTCCTGGCATCGTTTTGCT
Source organism: Gongronella butleri (assembly GCA_025201375.1). NCBI lineage: Eukaryota > Fungi > Mucoromycota > Mucoromycetes > Mucorales > Cunninghamellaceae > Gongronella > Gongronella butleri. The sequence goes on along the minus strand of JAIWZP010000030.1, from coordinate 161,641 downwards.
TGGCTGTCACAGGCACATGCGTGTCATTTGTCACTTTCCGGCATCTGGCCATCTGCAATTGATTTTTTTGGCATTTTGAAGCGCTCCGTTCTTCACGCTTGTCCCATTTTTTCTGATGTGTTTGGTCAGTGGCAAAAGAATGAGCCCTTGGTGTTTTTTTTTTTTTTTTTTTGCCAACGCGCATAAAGCGCGTCCAAAGTAGGACAGAGAATGCAACTCGAGGCACAACTGAAAAGCCAATGGATAGTCTTTTGAGAAAAAAATGACGTGGTGCATGATCTTTAATAAAAGACACAGTGACCCACGCGGCATGCTGGAGCAGAAAATTGGACAGATCAGAATTGATTGTCATTGTTCGTGCGTTTGTCGATCACAAAAGAGGCAGCGCGGCGATTGAAATAAAATTTTCACGACACGCGCCGCCTGTTTTTTTTTTTTCTTTCTTTGTTCTCTCCTCTGTTTGACCCTCATTTTCTTTCTTTTTCTCGTTTTTCTCGTTTTTTTTTTTTTTTCATTGGAACCATGAAGCGCCGCGACTCTCAGACCGAGCCGCGTGCGGATCTAGAGCAAATGCGGCTGTCCAAGTACTTTAACAAGTCCATGTACCAGACGCCTCCGTCGTCGCAACAAGTTTCGTCCGCGTCGTCGTCGTCGTCGCCATCGCCAGCCTCGCCAGGCGACGAGCCTGCACCCAGCAAGCGACGGCGTGTGCGCATGGCCAAGGTGCTTGTGGATTCGGACGATGAGGAGGAGAAGCAGTGGGCGATCACGCAGGCCAAGGCACGCGCTGCCAAGGAACGGCGCGCCACAGCCCTGGCGCAAGCATTGCACGATGGCCATAACGACAATGACAATGACAATGACTCGGACCGCACGACCGATTCCATCATTTCTGAGCAAGCGTTGCTGGTGCGACCGCGCCGCCAGCGTGCCGGGAGGATCCAAAAGGACGACGATGACAATGAAAGTGAGAAAAACGACGACAACGATGCCATTGAGCGCATGAGCCGCCCCATGTCGTACATGGACACTCAGGACGACGATCTCCAGTACATTCAGCAGCATACCAAGGGCATGCATCTTGCCTCCACACCATTGCCCATGTCGCCCATTGCACTTTCATCCGACAATGACGACGACGAAGAGATGCCTTCTCAGAGACGCCGCCGCAAACCACGCGCCATTACCATTGATTCGGACGACGATGAAGCCGAGTCGCCACAGAGGGAAAAGGGCGCGGACAAGGAAACGAAGAAAAAGAACAAGGAAAAGAAGGCTCGGCGCCGCGGCAGCATTGTTGGCAGCAGCGAAGACGACGACAATGACGACAATTTGTCGTGTGTGGTCGATGACGACGACGATGTCATTATTTACGAGCAAGAAACACCATTGCACAAGGAAAACACGCGCCAATTGGAGGAGCGCCAGCTATCCGAGGAAGAGATTCTGGACGACGACATCGAGTCGGATGGGTCAGAAGGGTCAGGCGGATACGACGATGCGGAGCAATTTAGGCACACGATGACGGATGTGGCTGCGCTGGACGACGATACCAAGCTGGCATTGATGGCGTACGCGTTTCCCGACAAGGACGTCAGCTATTTGCAAGGCGTGCTCATGGACGAGTGCCAGGGCGACATTGTGACCGCCATGCAGCACGACGACGATACGATCGAGTTCAAGACGGTGGAAGAACGGCAAAACGACGTGCTGCGCATGCTGGACGCCATGGACGATGACACCAAGGTGCTGAGGTTCTTCAACCACGCGACACTGCAAGAATTGATGGACATTACCACGGCCAAATCGACGCTCGTCAACAAATTGATCGGCATGCGTCCGTTTACGACCATGGACGACCTGGAAAGGAAATTGCGCGATCAAAAGGGTCTGTCGGCAAGGGCTATCCAGACGTATCGCGACATGATGGATGGGTTTTATCGCGTCGATCGCCTGATTACGCAGATTGAGGATGTGGGTGCGCCAGTGCTGCGCATTATCGACGTGTGGGAGCGCCTGGGTAACCAAATCAGCGACCATTCCGGCAAGAAGCAATCCAGAATGGGCGAAAAGGGCGACGATGACGACACGACGGAGTTTGACGCGGCGACCAAGGCGGATGCCATGGATGGCTATCTGACCTCCCAGCCGGCGACAATGACCACGGCGCTGCAGCTCAAGGATTACCAATTGACGGGCGTGAATTGGATGCTGATGCTGTTCCGCAAGGGGATCTCGGGCATTCTTGCCGACGAAATGGGTCTGGGCAAGACGGCGCAGGTGATTTCGTTCTTGGCACGGATCGTGGAGCTTGGGCACACGGGCCCCCATTTGGTGGTGGTGCCAACATCAACGGTGGACAATTGGGTGCGTGAATTCGGAAGGTTCTGCCCTGCGCTGAAGTTGCTCGTTTACCAAGGATCCATCAAGGAACGCATGGCGCTGCAGGACGACATCGACCAAGCATTGGATGCAGACGAATTGAACGTGATCATCACGACGTATGCGATTGCAGCACACCGGATCGAAGATCGGCGTTTCTTCAGGTCGCTTGGGTGCCAGTCCATCATCCTGGACGAAGGCCACATGGTCAAGAATTGCAACAGCGCGCGCTACGGCAACCTGATGTCCATCAAGGCGCCATTCCGTCTCTTGCTCACAGGCACACCGCTCCAAAACAACCTGCAAGAACTCATCTCACTGCTCATGTTCATCATGCCCGCTACCTTTGAGGGCCACGAGACCGCCGTGCGTCAAATCTTCAAATTGCGTCGCGCGACAAAGGACAATGACAATGACAGCAACGACAATGACGCGACGGAAGAAAATAGCCATACGAAAAGCCAAGACCAAAGCGGCAACAACGACGATGCAGACGACAAGCACCAGGTGGAGGCCAGTGCCGCCCAATTGCTCTCTCAACAACGCATTGAACGCGCCAAGCGCATGATGCAGCCTTTTGTACTGCGGCGACGCAAATGTCAAGTGCTGCGCCACCTCCCCAAAAAGTTCCAGGTCGTTGACAGGTCGCCCATGCTGCCGGAACAGCAGAAAATCTACAATGACATCATCCGCGACTCCCAGGCACGCGACAAGGAAATCACAGAGAAAAAGGCCCTGATCGCCTCCCTGCGAAAAAATGGCAACGAGAGCGACGGCTTGCTCCTGGATACCCTCGGCTCAAGACCCATCTCCTCCTCGTACAGCAACATCATCATGCATCTGCGCAAGGCCGTCGACCATCCGCTCCTTTTCCGAAAAATATACACCGATTCCATCCTCCACGACATGGCTCGCGATATCATGAAAGAAGAGCGCTATTGGGACGCAGACGTCAATTACATTTATGAGGACATGACCGTCATGTCCGACTTTGAGCTGCACGGACTTTGCAAGCAATTCAAGGTAATTGGAAAAAAAAAGGGGGAGGATTATGCAGAGCATCTCATTCATCTTTTGAATAGTCGGTCAACAAGTACGCGCTCTGCAAAGAGGAGTGGATGAATGCCGGCAAGGTGCGGCGCCTGCAGACGCTTTTGCAAAAACACAAGCAGCAGGGCGACAAGGTACTTTTGTTCAGCCAATTCACCATGATGCTCGACATTTTGGAAAGGGTGATGGCGACCTTGGGCATGCGATACCTTCGTCTAGATGGCAACACCAAGCAAATTGACCGTCAGCCCCTCATCGACCAATTCAACGACACACCGAATTTTGATGTCTTTTTGCTCAGTACAAAAGCAGGTGGCTTTGGCATCAACCTCACAGCGGCAAAGTAAGAACTCCTCTCCCCTTTTTTTTTTATGCGTGCCTTTTTTTTACGCGCATCGTGGCGTGATGACATATTTTTTTTATATCTTTTTATTATGCGTTTCGCGCGTTTTGCTGACACGTCCCTTTTTTTTTTTTCTGTCTCTCTTTTATAGCGTGGTGATCCTGTATGACATGGACTTTAATCCTCACAATGACCGGCAGGCGGAGGACCGCGCGCACCGCGTCGGTCAGGTGCAAGATGTCACGGTGTATAGGCTGATTGCCGACAAGTCGATCGAGGAGACGATCCTCGCCATGAACGAGGTCAAGATGCGCATGGACCAGTCCATCTCCAACCTCGACGGCGACTCACAAAAGAACGAGCCCGAGGGCGCCATGAACCAGGCAGATGTCGGCAAACTCATCAAATCCATTCTCAAACAATCACCACTTGCGTGATCTTCCCTCCCGCCCTCCCTTTTTTTTTTTTTTTTTACCATTGCATTGCGTCGCATTGCGTCGCTCCCCTGTTCTCTTTTACATCTCTCCTCCCTTTTAGCACGCCTTGTGCCTCATTTAATCATCTTGCCGTCATGTTTCTTGGTTTTTTTTCTTCTCTTTTTCAAGTATTCCCCTGTCCGTCCTCCTTGGCCATGCCATTGTGCCGCTCATCACGCCCCCATAAAGTAGTCATACAATTTATTAGTGTGTTGTGGAGCTTGACGACAATAAAATAGGCAATGCCATGTTGGAAAAGGACTTTTTACCACCGATTGGCCGTGGGGCTGGGAGTCGGCTGGTACGATTGCTGGGGCGTAGCAGGAGGAGGCTGCTGTTGCTGTTGTTGTTGTTGCAATTGTTGTTGCTGGGATGGTGGCGGAGGGACTTGTTGGCCAGATGGTTGCAATTGAGGAGGTGCACCGGGTTGTTGGTGTTGCTGCTGCTGCATGGGATAGTACTGGCCGGCTGGAGGCTGCTGTGGCGGCTGCGCAGGAGGCGCAGAGGCGGCCACAGGCGGCTGCTGGCCAGATGGTTGCTGCTGAAGCTGCTGCTGCTGAGGTTGTTGAGGTTGTTGAGGATGCTGCGCGTGTGCCGGCGGATTGGACGACGCCGACGCGGGCGACGCTTGCTGCAATTGATTTGGTTGAGGAGGCTGGTTGGGCTGGACAGGCTGTTGTTGCTGTTGATAAGGCGGTCTGAAGGGCTGCGAAGACAAATTGGGCGTGCCGGGTGCTTGGTAGCCATTAGGGGGCGGGCGCGCGTGTTGCATGAATTGGGGTGGAGGGGGCGGACGCGCATTGTTGCCATTATTGTAAGCAGGCATGTACTTTGCATTGGCGAAAAAGGGGCTACCAGGCCCTGCTTGTTGGAAATAAGGACGAGGCGGCCCGTAATTGCCTTGTTGCTGCTGCTGCGGCGCGCCTGTCACAGACGAATTGGCTTGAGCGGCCTGCATCGCCGGCGACGCCATCGCCGCTTGCTTGGGGGTCCCGGGCGGAGGAGGCAAAAACGCGTTTTTCACAATAGGTGTCGCCTTGTTCGAGCTCGTGCCAGCGCTCGCTGCCGACGCCTGGTCAGACCCCTTGTCCCCTAGGAAATCAGCTAAACGCGTCAGTCAGCCCACGCAAAAAATAAAAAAAAAAGGGAGGGGGACAAATCCGTGCAACAAGTGCAAAAAAGCGCCATTTTTTCGATTTTTTTTTTTTTTTTTTTTTTTTTACCCAATTCCGAGGCAGACAGAGGCTTGAACTTGGGATCCGAGGTGGGTGTGCTGGGCACCGAGGCCTTTGCCTGAAGCGGCGTAGCAGAGGGTGCAACAGCAGGTGCCACAGGCTTGGCAGGGGCGGCAACAGCAGCATTGATGTCTTGCAGAGCAAGCAACACCGCATCCAACTCGCCACGCAGCGCACGCAATTGCGTTTTGAATCCATCGACTTGCAAGGCAGACAGGTCACCGGACACATTCTTCAAAAAAAAGGGGGGGTCAGCGCGACGTGGCACCCAACGGACGCGAAGGGAGCCAATTGGGGTTTTACCTTCGTCGTCACGGTGATTTTGAGCAAATTGCTCAGCGAGATGGCGTGTGTGATATCATTGTCGTCTAGAAAAAGAGGTCAGACTCGCTCAATGAGGGCGAAGGGGAACGGATGACGCGCTTACCGAGCAGGCTAATCAAATCATTCTCTATAAAAAGCAAACACGGGTGAGCCAGGGGTGAAAAAGATGCCAAGCAAGAGCGCCAATTTTTCTTACCACTGTCTGTGTATTTCAGCGTCAAATCGTCCGTGGGCGCCAGCTTGAAAACACGCGTCATCATCAGGCACAATCTAAAAAATAAAGGGGAGACGCATCAGAAAACATCCCAATTGACATTGCCTCCCCAATGGTTTACTCGTCAAACGTGGGAGCTTGGCTGATGACAATACGGCGGATGTCGTTGCCATGACGACCTGTACAATGGAAAAAAAAAGACGAAAAAAAGGGGAAACGGTCAAAAAGCCGCAAAATAAGGGCTTTTTCTGTGCACTGGGCTTACATTTGACGGTAACGTCGCCCGACACGAGCTTGCGCACGTTCGAGTAGTCAGGTTGCTGCGAGGTCATACGTGGAAGTTGAAGAAAAAAAAAAAAGGAAAGAGGGGAATAGCGTTGCGCGTGCCACTTGTTCTTGTCAACCAGCCAGCATTGCGGTGTTTAAACTCATCAGGCTGGGCGCAAATTTGCTCGCTTTCGTCAGAAGGTCTGCCGGGCACCACTTTTCACCTCGTTTTGTTCTTTTTTTGCTTTTTTTTCTTTGTTTTGCTGAAAAATGGACAACGGCCCCTATTTTACCACCTCTTCTGGCCTGATTGACAGTGTCGACAGTAAGAATTGACCCCTTCGTGTCATCCTGCGCCCAACTCACGCCCAATGGCTTGCTTGTAGAGAAACTGCTGATCGTATTGCGCGACGGTCGCAAACTTATTGGCACACTCCGGTCGTTTGATCAGTTTGGTAAGACTCACGCACTCCTTTTTGTTGCATTTTCAGCTCATTTTTCTTGCTAGCCAACCTTGTGTTGCAGGATACCATTGAAAGGATATATGTGGGCAACTGCTATGGCGACATTGCACGCGGCATTTTCCTCATTCGCGGCGAAAACGTCGTGCTCCTCGGTGAAGTCGTAAGTCTCTCTCTTTCCGCCCCTTTTGCGTCGTTCCGCGTCCCCCAGAGCGGCTCAAAAATTGATTAAAAATGGGCTTAAATCGACCAATTGACGCGTTTTACTTTATTTTTTTTAATAGGATGAGATGAAAGAAGAGCGCGCCGGCTTGCGTGAGCTGCCAGTTGAGGATATCTTGATTGCGCAACGCGAGGAAATGGAAGCCAAGCAAAAGGTGGACAAGATTCGCACCCAGGCGCTCCATGAACGCGGCTTTTGCGTTGACAATGCCGCCAACGACCTGTATTAGGCCCCCCATCGGCCTCCAATTGAGCCAATCCATTGCGCACCCACGCGCACACTCCCCTTGTTTGGGAGTAGACTGGATGTCGCCTTTTTTTTTTTTTTTTTTTTTTTTTTTGTTGTGTCAAGTGTAAATAGCTCTTTTTTCCCCCATCCATGGTTTTTTTTTTTTTGGCGTCTAGCTTGTTTATTTTGCGATTAAAAAGCGTGGAATAATTAGTAGAGACATCAGCAGGATGGAAAATGGTATCGCTAAATTTTGGATCATGTCGTGTTGTTGGGCTTGCGTTTGGTTTTTTGCATCAATTGGTCGATGAGGCCACCCAGTGCCGCCAATGGCAGTGCAAACATGCCACAGCAGAAGCACTTGTTGACGTTGGACGGTTGGCCAGGTGATGTGAACGGCTCCTTGGTATGGCTTTCTTCCGGCATGACGTGAAAATGATAAAAAGAGTTGAAAAAGCAAGAAAGAGAGAGGCGATCGGGGCCAATCCATCCAGAATTTCAATTCTCGTTTTTGTGTTGGCCCCCTGTCGCACAATTTGCACAAAAAAAAAAAAACGTGCCGGCTGATCCACAGGGCGCTGTCAAATGGCTGCATCATGCATTTTTATTCATTTTTTCCTTTCTCACTGCTCGTTTGTTGCCCCACCTCATCCCCCTTCCTTGTGTCTCATGATCACCGCCCTCAAATGGACAATTGGACAATTCGTGAGTGGCGCTGCTTTTGAACGGGGCGGGTAGTGGAGTGGGTCTTCTGCCCAAATGGCCAAAATGACCCTTTTCATACGCCGCAGCGAAGGTGGCCAATCAGCATCGGTGGCTTCGAGGGGCGGACCTGGATTTGGGACCTCTTTGGATAAGGACGAGGACTTCTTGACAATTTTTTTTTCTTTTTCTTTTTTTCTCTTTTTTTTTTTTTTTTTCTTGTTCTTTTTTTTTACTTTTTTGTCACGCCATGGTGGTTGCTGTGCCTCCAATTCAATTCCTCGATGATTTGCAGCAGCAGGTGAGCGCAATTCAGGCGGCACGACGCAAGGACCACGCTGGAAATGCGGCATTGGGCGTTTTGCTGGATCAACTGCTTGATGGGCTGGACACCTTTGTCAATCGCATGTACGATCGCTATGCCACGCTCGAGGATGCACCGACCGCCATGGATGAACCCGAGCGCGTCACTCTATACCATTTGCAGCGCGCCAATCAGGTCGTTAGCAACATTCTGCTCCGTCTTGTCTCGAGCGAGTGCGTGGTCCTTGACGACAAGGATGACGAGCGCATGGAGCATGCCGCCCGCCTCATGGCACATCTTTCTGGTCGAGGAGGTAAAGCATGGCGTCGCACGAAAAAAGGGGGGGGAGGAAATCGCACACTCGCTCATTGTCGATTTTTTTTAAAAAACAAAAACAAAAATAGCGGCGGGCGCGATCACGTCGACTTGGCACATTCCTTTTGTCGCGGACAATGGCCAACTGGACACGCTTCAGGTCCGTCTCCACGAGCCAACATACATTGGCAACGACATTGGCTTCAAGACGTGGGGCGCCGCGCCATTGATGGCAAAGTAAAAGCGCAAAAAAAAAAAAAAGAGAAAGAGAGAGAGGGGAGCCAATGGCAAAATTGGCTGCGGACCGAGCCAATTCGACATTTGGTTCGACATGCAGGGGGACGGTGCTCACTCTCCACCCCCCCTTTTTTTTTGTTGTGTGTAGGCTGCTCGTGCAACAAAAGTTGATCCCCGATCTGCAGGCCGTGGATGTGCTTGAGCTTGGCACGGGCACGGGTCTAGTTGGCATTGTGTGTGACCTGCTTGGTGCGCGGTCCGTGACGGTGACGGACTATCATCCGAGCGTGTTGACCAACGTGGCCGTCAACATTGAGCTGAACCAATCGCGGTGTCAGGTGGCCAAACTCGATTTCATCCACGTCGCTCAGGCCAAGGACACTTCCTGGGCTGGAAAGAGGTTCCCCGTCGTCATTGCTAGCGACTTGCTTTATGAGATGGACCACGCCGAAAACCTACCCGTCGCCGTCGACCAGCTCATGGCCGACGTCTTTTACTTTATGATCCCCCTGCGCCCCACCCATTGGGACGAGGTCTCCCTCTTTGAGACAAAAATGCAAAAAGTCGGATTATACCAGCGCAGAACAACCGACACGGAGCAAGAAGAAGATGAGGGCATCGTCCGTTATAGGTAACATTGACGCTCCGACGCGTAAAAAAAGAAAAAAAGCAGGTCCGCGCCTTGTTTCTCATCACGTCACCTTTTTTTTTTAATTCCTCTTTATCAACTCGCGGCCGCCCTAGATTGTACGAATACACTAGAAACAAAAAATAAATAACAACAAGCGTCAATTCCATCCACCAACCAAGAGAGTGTGTCACAAGATGTAGGCAATTGTTCTCGTGAACAACTTTTTTTTTCTCCAAATACGTCATTCCCCCCTCTTGGACGCTCTTTTTTTTTCTCTCTCTCTCTTTTCTTTCTTTTTCTCTCTCATTCTAGTTTGTCTAAAGAGCCATTTTTCTGATACATATAGAAATCTGCATACAGCATCATATCGTCTCTCTTTGTCTCTCTCTTTTTCTTCTCTTTTGTCTTTTTTTTTTTTTATTCTTGTTACTGTGCTTTGGACTCGCCTGCCCCCCCTTTTTTTTTTGACTATAAATTCGTTTTAGGACTGCGCTACCCGCCCTTTTTTTTCAATCTTCTTTTTCCTTTTTTTTTTTTTTTTCTTGTCGTCGCGCACACTTGTTCCTCCCTCTTTGTCGTCCCCTTCCCTTCCCCGACCCCTCCTCCCCCTTTTGCCCCATTTCATCCCTCACAGACGGCTCAATTGTCATAAAAGATGTACAACGTGCCTTATCAAGTTGCCGACTATACGGCAGAGCCGGCGCAGCAGCCGCAAAACAGCACAAACGACCGGTATCCGCAAGCAGGTCATCCACCGTCATCCCTTGCGCCGCCACCAACCGGTGTGGCCGGCGCCATTGACCCGTCGTCGCTGACCACGCACGGCCTTGCCAATCATCATGACCAGGACGGTGTCAAAAAGGACAACCGCGCCTCCTCTTTCTCGTATATACCATTGAACGCCCCAAGTCCGATACCATCCAACTCATCTGTCGCAAAAGCCGCCGGCATCCATCCCACCGATACCTCGACCGCAGACAAGCACCACGCACGCTCCGCATCACTCAATTACGACATGTACAGCCCGTCGCCCACCTTCAAGCGACCTTCGTCCGCAGAAAGAAAAGACGACGCGCTCTACTACCCTCCACCAAACGATCCATGGATGGCAGGCGCTACGGGTGCCAATGCCCAGACCCAAGACGATGACGACGATGAGCCAACCTCTGTCTTGGACGACGGCTCCGTGCCACAGCAGCAGTAAGATCCTTTTCCCCCCCCTCTTCCAAAAAAAATGGCAAATTGCAAATGCGACCACGGCCGGGCTACTGGAATCAACAATAGGCAAAATGGCACACATGGAAAGCGGCGGCACCGCACGCAAAAATAGAAAAAAAAGGAGAAAAGGGGCAGCAAAGGGGCAGAGGATGCTCAGAAAACAAAAAGATGCTTGGAAAACAAAAGTGGGCCATGGCGTGTGGAAAAAAAAAGGGCGCCAAGTTTGCTGAGGAGGCGAAAAAAAAAAACGTGCACCACATGATCGTCCCCCCTTTCCCCCTCCCCCCCTTTTTTTTTTATTACTGTGTATTCTTCGAGTCCGTGAGCGGACGTGTGTCATTGGTGGCCCCTCAATGGCCAGTGCGGCGCGCCGACTCCCGATTTTTTTAATGTGTGTTTTAATGAATTTTTTTTATTTCTCAATTAGCATGCAGCAGTTGTTTGAAAAGAAGCGCCGACGCCGCGAATCGCACAATGCCGTTGAGAGGCGACGAAGGGATAATATCAACGAGCGGATTTACGAATTGTCAACCATGTTGCCTGAGCGCGACGCGACAAAAAACACAAAAGGCACGATTCTGCGCAAGAGTGTCGAGCACATCCAGCGGCTGCACGAGGAGCTGGCAAAGAGCCAACAGCGCATCCAGGAGCTCGAGCACGCCGTCGGCATGTACCGTATGCGCGTCGGCGACCTCGGCGGGGCGCCCGCATTGGATCTCCAGCAGCGCCAGCAGCCACAGCCACCCATGATGGGCTACCCAAGCATGCCAACCCAATTGCCATTCAGACGCGACGGATGAACCCATTTGTATACGCCATTAACCGCGCATTTGCCTCGATTTCTCGATTTCTTCGTCGTTCTATATTTTTTTTTTTACTCTACACGTCGCTTGCGATCCATTGTCGCGCGCGCAGCCCGTGGTCCATTCGCGCGCGCCACCCATCCACTCTCCCACATGTTAACTTTTTTTCCCCCACACTTTTTTTTTTTCTTACTCGACCACCCCTTGAATCACTATGAAATTATGTATTCCCCCTATCCCCTTTTTCCTCTTTTCCTCATTTTTTTTCTTTTCATTGTTCCATCTCTCTCCCTCTTTCTATAGTTTAGTCCTTATGTACCAATTGCTATGTTGAAACCCCTCCTCTGTTGCTAATACTATATAAACGTGGCGTGTCCCTCATTGTTTTCTTTGAATTGGGTTTGTTCCGACCCCCTCTCGATCTGGCGGGCCACGCTGTGGGTCATGAGAATCTATGCGTGCACGGAAAGAGGGGTCAGCTGAGCATTTTTTTTCTTTGTTTGGTTGCACGATCCAAGCAAGTTCTTGTGCAAGGCGCACAATATGCTCTCTCTCACACGCACACAACACAAACAACGACACACACACACACGGACAGACACACTCACGGTCTCACACACTCGTTTTTCGTGTCTCATCCCGCGGTCGGTGCGACACAAACCGGTGGCCATGGCGCAATTTTAATAATTTGCCATGGGCCGCGCGCATCACGTTGCCAACCCGCTTTTCCCCCACAGCTCTTACTACTTCAGGAACAGCTCGGCACCTGTCGATGAAGCCCGCAATCTTCACATGACCACCGGTCACCGGAAATAATGCATCGAATAAAAAGAAAAACAACGAAAAAAGAGGCGCGCACACCCCCTGTTTTGTTTTTTTTTCGTCCGCGCCAAAGTCAAAGAAAGTCGGCGCCAAGGCAAGAATGGCGCAGCAGAGATTGGCTTTCTTGCTTTTCCAATCCCATTTAGTGGCGCCTGTAAAATGCTGGCAAAAAAATAAAAAAAAAGCTAAAACACCAAAAACAAGCCTTATTTGACGTTCCCAATGCACCCTGGAACTGCCGCTCCTATCCTAGCGATGACTCCTGGCCCATAAGCAAAATGGCGTCTAAAATGTGTACTAAACCACGCATTCAAACAAAAATTCTCCTGAAACGCTCAAAATTAAAAAGTTCACATGATGCGGCAAATTGGCAAAAAAGCAGGGTCCCACAAGGCACGCATTTGTGAAATTCAGATCATACGCGAGCGCAAGTGCTTCAATTCATCTGTTTTCCCCCCGAGAAATGGCTATCCGGGATGCTTTGAAAACAAAAGGTCAATTCGAAGCAGCCTTTGAAAAGATGGTAGGCACATCACTTTTAAACGGGATATGATGCTTTCCACAGCCATGAAGGATAAATCGTCCATGCACAACAGAGATCGTAGAGCTGTGAACGACCAGTGATCCTTGAATAGATCCATTTGTACTTTTTGGATGCCATTTTTTCCTCAACTTTTGACCTGAGTTGCTGCTATTTGGATCCAAGGCGGCTGCTTTGATAATTTCTCTTGATTCTTGCTATTCAAAGCCGGACATCGATCAAGTGGATGCGAAACAAGATGCAAAAAGTATATTTTTGTTGCATTTTAATCATTTGTTGATGGATAGGCAACCTACAAGAACATTTATTATTGGAACACATAATCTCACGTTTTCTCGTTCAAATGAGTCCACTTTGGCAGCATTGCGACCACTAGATGGCGCGTTATGACGGTTTTAAAAAACGTGGATTTTTCAAGGGGTGCAGTCGAGGATTTAAAGCTGATGGGATTTAGGCCCTCCGATCACCACACCATTCAACCACGCGGTAAATCGCCCTGATTCACTGAAGAAAATGCAATAAAAAGCAAAGTTCCATTGACTGGATTTCGTTTACAACGCGAAAAAGAGCATATTTTCACTTCAAGGAAAACTTTACGAGAATTAGCAGCAGAGACTCGTAAGTCATGTCAACAAAAAGAGCGTGGCTCGTTACGTACGCTGATGTCCGCGATCGATGAAAAAAGTGGTTTTTTGGCATCTTTGACAGGACTTCAAAACCATTATCATTTTTTGACGCGTAAAAAACCGTGTCAAACGTCCAGTGGCATGCGTCGGTTCTAAATCAAACCCGTGACCCCGGGCCAACACTTATAAATGGACGCGTCAAAAAGCCAACTTATCGTGCCCATCTCGAGCAATTCAATTTTAAAATTTACACAAAATTCACACATTGCTCGTTACAGAGCTGATGGACCACCGACTTTTACGACGATTTTGTTGGTTTCACCGTGCAATGCATCCTGTGCGCCAGTTTGATGTCATTCTGGTGACCCATTTTTGCAATGTTGGTTTGGGCGCTCGTCAAGGCCATTTCCATTTTTGCTGCTGCGCCATTCTGATCTCTGTCAGCAGCAAGACATGTCCCTTTCAATTTTTTCAGCTTGCTACTTTGCTTTAAGACGCGTTTTGGGTATTTACAACGACTGACGGGAAAACAACAGGCTAAATTTCCGTAAATATCACTTTATTTGAAAAAGTCCAGCGTGACATGGAACAAACTGGTGTCAGGGTCTTGTCAATTGAGCTTTGGGATCGACTTGAAAATAAAATATATTTTATTGCAGGCACATGTGGGTCCAATATACAAAAAAAAAGAAGATGCTAAAAGCAATGCAATATAAAAAAGAGGATGTCGTTACGTTTTTTCTCATGACCCACTGGTGCTTGATGACGCCGTGCTATTTCTGTTCCGCGACGCTGTATCATTTTTGCTCCAGCTTGTGTAGTCTTGGTTAATTTGGGGCTTGTTACAGCCGCAATCATCAAAACGCGACGCATGGGCGCTTTTTGGTAGTGAAAACGACATGCGTGCAAGATGTCGCGCTAGGATGTGCGTCGATGTAAAGTTAGTTGGGCTACAGCTGTGCCGCTTTATTCCCACCGCCGCTGAATCGTCACCCATGGCGTGCTCTATATTGTTGCTGATGTTTGCGCGCGTAGGCGGCACGTCGCACGCGTAATACAAATCATCACCGTGATATTGCAAATAATAACGCTGCAGATTGTCTTTAAGCATCCTGCGATACTTGGCCGCCATGTCGTCCCCGCTCGGTGACGCGCAATTCAGAGATCTTTTATGCAGAAAAAAATAAAAAAAATTAAGGCACAGCGCCATTAGACGTACGAGCAACCAGTGCAAAGCGCTGGGCATCAAACTTCGAGGCTCAATTTACCCAATGAAGCCATATGGCGAGGCGGCATGCACGTCATAAATTTCAACTTGCTTGTCTCTCAAATCTTCGCTCTGGCGACGCGTAAAAAAAAAATGGATAAGTTGCATGCTACTATTCTCAAGCGTGTACTACCAAATCGTAAGCCTTTAGTTCAGTATAAAATCCAGAAAATTGCGGTGGTTCATCTACAAACCGAAAATAAATGAGTTTATGCAAGAAAATAAAAAGAAAATCCACGCATAGCTCCATAGGCACATTATGCTCTGCTTACTATGAACGCTACGTCGAGTCACATCATAATTGGGTCGATGCTTCATTTCTTTCAGGAGCGACTTGTATCTAAAAGAAGAAATATGAAAATCAGCAAGGGCCAAGGGCTTTTTTCAAATAAAATCTGTGATTATTCACCTGTAATTGATTTCCTGCAGCAATGAATCGCTCACAGGGAGCGCAATATCCATCTTGCCCGCATCGTATTCATTACCAAAGGGAGATTGATTGGCAATTATGCGCGCTCTCAACATTGGCTTGCTGACCGTGGACGCAGGGCTCGGAACAGCGCCCTGTGATTGCCAAAAGAGTAATCAGAAGCTGCCAGACGCGTCGCTTATGCAATTGAGCCGGATGATGTCACGTTGCAAATCTCTTACACTGATCATGTATCGCATTTTGCTTTTAGACCACATGGCATCTGTTTTTTTGGAGTGTTCATCCACATTCAACTCATTGATGGCGTCGTCGTGGTTGATGACGCGATTCATATACCGCAAACAAAAGTCGCGATATCTCGCGGCAAAAAGCATGTGTGTGTGCCAAGCATAGTCAATCTCAATGGTGGGGACGCCCTGTAGGTCTGGGCAGTCAACCATCAAGCATAAAAAATCGTGATAGCGCCGAATCGCATGACGATAGGTCGAAGTAAAATCCCAGAGCAACGGGCGAGTCTTTGACGTAAAATCAAAATATAAAAAAGGCAAAGAGGTGTAAAGTGCGCGCTGACGGAGCACAGCGTGCCACAGATCCAGCGAAAACATAGATGACGCATTGCTTTTGTAGCATGTCTGGATGGCAAACATTATTTCTGAGCGCAAATGAAAAAAAGAAAAAGAAATGAAAAAATGAGTCATTTTCCTTGAAGCATTGTGATTGCCGTGCTTATGGGCGTGTCAAACGGATTGTCAAGAGAATCAAGCCAATGCGCGTACCTTGTGCATCGTGAAGATGCTCTCTGCCAAGGCCACCAAGAAGGCCCTCAATGACCTTTTTATATTCGAGATCAAATTCATTTTGTTGTTCGACAAAACCCGCCAGAGCAGCCAAGCGCTCGACAAAGACATTAGCTTGTTGCCGTTCTTGTCCAGTCTTGTCAAGCAATGTGCCACTATGATGAAAAAATGCGCGTCAGCAAGCAAAATTGCTTTTTTTCATAGCATTACGCGACTGTTCCTCGTTTGATGTCGCGTTCAAGGCGGTACAGAGCCTGCTCGTTGAGATTGGTGCTGTCGCTCGCTGAGCATTTGTGTTGGATAGGGCAGGTCATGTTGTGGTGGCGCATTTGGACATATTCTTCCCTTTTTGAAAAAAAAAAACGAGCCAGGTAAATATGATGCGCGTCCGTCGCGATCTAATGTAATACGCTCTTCTTACCAAGGAATCGTCATGGCCGTGTTGCACTTGCCGCATTGGAGAGTGAAATCCCTGCGCTTGGCAGATTGCACCTCGTCAAACAGGTTGTACGGCTCGTCAGGCACACGTACCGCCCACAACTTGTGCTGCCACTCCGACACGCTATCAAGCGACTCAAACTAAAAAAAAAATTGAATTGAGTGCATTGGTGACTCCTCATTTTTTTTTTTTTTTTTTTTTTTTTGCAATTGGCACGCTACAAGATCGGCCAGAGGAAATTCATGTGTAAAGAGGGCACGTGATGCGGGGTGCCGCAGCACAATGTCTTCGCAATATCGAAAGGGCGACAACAGGTGTGCATGCCAAAACATGGCCACGTCTATAAGACCGAATTTCGTGAGAAAAAACCGATAAAAGGAAGAGCGGCGCTTGAGGCAAAAAAAAAAAAAAGAGAGAGAGAAAATACCTATGGGTGGCACGCAACCGGTGGCTGTAATGGTGACAAAAGAGCCAACAAATTTCTCGTAGCGCTGCTCGGCGCGCGCCATGTAGTAGAGCTTTAGGTCGTCATCCATGCTGTCCATGATCTTCCAGAAGCGAAACACCATCGATTTGTACATTTTGATGTTTTCAACAGTGACAACCTCATTCAGGATAGGAAATAGATCCGCCACCGCGTCATCTAGACCCACCTCCCTACGGAATCGCACATTTTTGTGCGTTTGACGCGCACTGTTCATAATGAGAAGGAAAAAAAAACAAGAAAACAGAGGTAAGCAAGAGGCACAATCATTCATCGTCCAACCAATTAGCCAGTGATATTTGGCTGCGCGCTGTGGCTCACATGGGCTGAGCCATCCATGTACCCGTTCAAACCTTATTTGTCCCTTGGCTGGTGCGCGCCTCGAGA
Organism: Gongronella butleri; assembly: GCA_025201375.1. Classification (NCBI taxonomy): domain Eukaryota; kingdom Fungi; phylum Mucoromycota; class Mucoromycetes; order Mucorales; family Cunninghamellaceae; genus Gongronella; species Gongronella butleri. The sequence continues at coordinate 144,435 of JAIWZP010000030.1, read as the reverse complement.
AAGCCTGCAGGCTGGGATAAAGGGACTGTTTCAAACTCAGATTTATTTTTTAACGCGCTCTCTCCTGAATTTCACCAAATCTACATTTTAGTTGCTTCCTTTTTTTGTTTTTTTACCAGGCGAAACTACTTTGGATACGCTCATTGCGAAACCGATGATTTTGAGCAAAATACACTCCACATTGTTCTTGGAAGAGCCACGCGTGCGCCAAATGAAACCCAATGCCTGCCGACGCTTGCCAATTGGATCCCGCTCTTTTGTTGACCATTATGCGCCTGGGAAATGGAGGGTACAAGGGTGAAAAGATGATTTCAAGGTGCTTTCTGCTCACAAATATATGAAAATCACTTACGTACATCTGAATTGGCCGCTTGAAACCAAAAGTAAAAGGAAAACACGCCTTTTCACGCGACACGGGCGAATCATGACGCGTGTAGCCATTTGGGGCTAATATGCCTTTTCAAAATAAAGGTTAAATTTGGCGGATTTAGGCATATTCAACGCGTATTCAACTTGTACAGTATTAATGCATGTTTATCCCCTGTTCTGGCGTATTCGACACGTATTCAGGCGTGCTCGGGCGTATTCAACGCGTATTCATAAGGCGTATTCAGGCCGTGTTCAGCCGAATTCAGTCGTGTTCAGTCGTGTTCGGTTGTGTAATCAGGCATGCTCGGGCGTACTCAGCGCGTATTTAGGTCGTGTTTGGTCGTGTTTTGTCGTGCTCAGACGACTTCAGACGTGTTCAGACGCGTGCGGTCGTGTTCGGGCATGTTTGGGAACATTTAACACGTATTCAGGTGTGTTCAGCCCGTGTTCACGCGCGTTTGGTCGTCCTCGGACGTGTTCGGGCATGTTCGTGCGTGTTCAGTCCGTATTTAGTCCTTGTTCGGTCGTGTTCGGTCCTGTACGTAATCAATTAGGTTTGGGTGTATTGAACGCATATTCAGGCCATATTCAGTGTGTTCGGGCGTATTCCACGCGCCACTCACCGAAAACTGGACGCTATGTCCCCAAACCACAAGCGCTTTTACCACGTTTGCGCGCTGGTTTGTTTGAGGTGACTCATGTGTCGGGGCGCTCAGCCGTTACCGCGGTACGAAACAAAACGGTGCTGATATTACCCCTTTACGCCTATGAAACTGGCGCTTCCTCAGAACCTTGCTCATCTGGTTCCAAATTTGGACCAGTTGATGGCACACCCAATTCTCAAATGTTGTTAATTTCTTTTGCGAATCGGATTACTCAGTCTCGAAAAATCTCGAGATTCGTGTTTGCTAGTGAAAACCAGCGCCAAATAATATTTTACGCGTTCCTCCCGATGAGGCTGATCATCTGGCTCCAAATTTAAATCAATGGATACTCGACTCAAAAATTCGACTATGTCAAGTTTTTTCAGAGATCTGATCCCTCAGTCCTGAGAAAATGCATTTTGCATAAATTCAGGGCCAAATCGGATTCAAAACGAATCCTGAAGGCTAACTCACCGAAAACTGGACGCGATATCCCCAAAACGTAAGCGCTTTCACCGCGTTTGGCCGCTGATTTGTTTGAGTTGACCCTCGCGTCGGGGCGCTCAGCCGTTGCCGCTGTACAAGACAAAATGGTGCCGAGCTTAGCCCATTTACGCCTATGAAACTGACGCTTTCTTAGAAACTCGCTCATCTGGTCCCAAATTTGGATCAGTTAATGGTAGACTCAATTATTCAGTGTTGTTAAGTTTTTTTCGCGAATCGGATTACTCAGTCGCGAGAAAGCTCGATATTCGTGTTTGCTAGTGAAAACCCAGCGCAAAACACTATTTTACGCGTTTCTCCCGATGAGCTTGATCACCAAAATCCGGAAAACATGTGAGAGAGGAAATGGTATATAAAAAAGCAGAAAAAGTCGAATTATTACAGTATATCATAGCCTTTTTGTTTCATGCAGAGAAAGGAACAAAAAACTCGGAAATGGTTGTTTCAACGCCTAATGCATGCGTATTTTCAGAACAAATTCAGCGTTTAAACTTTGCTTTCGTTGGCGCGCTGGGTGTCGTATCATAGTAGCTCATTGCGGCATTGAATGTGCAAATCCACCCAGTCGGCTGCGGGCACATCTCAAAATGACGTCAAAATAATAATTAAGCATAAATCGCCACACTTGCGCAGGCACTGCCCAGGCAGGCAATTTTGTGGCACGTGGAAGGGATAAAAATAAAAAAAGTTCATGATGACTTGCGCAAATGGAATTGCTGCGGCGCCAAACAGCTTTTTTTTTTTTTTTGCCTGACAGCTGTCGTACAAAAAAGGGGTCGATGGGAGGCCATTGCGTCACTGTGTAGTGCCGCAAGTGCATAAAACTTCTAATTAAAATATGTTCATTGTGGCTCAAATGGCTAGCTTATTTTTTTTTTTGATTGAGAGCATGGAAATGGCCATGGCTGCGCACGTTTGCGTGACACAATGCGATCTCGCATGTGAGCGACGAAGGTTTAGAAAAATTAAGCTCTGGCGAATCGGCCAATAAGAACCCTCCCCCAATTTCGCATTCGCAAAATGCATCACGCGCAGCCATTGCCACTTCTTGTGGCTGTGTTTGTATCGAATGATCATTTAAAAACGCAGAGACCGGAAGCCAGGAGCATCTTTTGTCTTTTCTTTTTTTTCTTTCAGTCATTATATTGCCATCATGTCTCGCAACAAGAATGAACAATTCGACGATTTCCAGCAGGATGCAATGGATCTTGCGCCAAAGTTTAGACAGCTTCCAAGTGTGGCCACGTCGCCCTTGTGGCCTACCCTGGACACGCTCAAAGTCAACGAATGTTACGCGTATCTGTCATTACTCGAGCGCTTTTGGAATGTGCTTGATTCCATGACCGAGGAAGGCCAAAAATACTACCTGGCACGCGCCGAGCAGCGATACGAAACATTTTTAAGACATTCCAACAGCTCTAACGCCGGAAATGCCCAACTTCCACCTCTTGGTAAACCTGAAAATCAAAAAGTAAGATGACACTATAATATGGCTCACGTTCTTTTTTTTTCTAAAAAAAAAGATATCTGCTTCTTTTGGCATGCACATGCCCTGGCTCCGCTGCGCTTCTTTGAGGACGTCCACTTTAGGTCGTCTGGTGCCAACTGGTTGCTGAAAAAAGGATTTCCTTTGGAAAAAGTTGTAAGATTTTTTAGATTTTCAAAAAAAATATACCATTGACACTTTGAACACTGGAATATTGTAGTTGGAAGCTGATGCTTTCAAAGCTACTTCTACAACATGGTCAACCGGCGAGCCATATGACCTTGCGGCCGAGGTGTTCTCTGGAGAACGACGCGCTTTTACAAACCGTTGCCCTTTGTGCAACGGTGTCGCTTCAATCCCTTGGTAATGGTCTTTGCTGAATGGCAGGAATGATTGGAGGCTAACTCGTATTGCGCTTATTCAGGGAAACCTATTTGAAATTCAGATTTAACGGCATGAAAGAGAAGTTTATACACAAATGCTCGTCCATTTACGCCAAAAAAGACGACAATGGTCACAGTCTGGATGACTTTGCAAGGTTTCGATTCTTGGATAACATCCGATCAATGCGCGTCTCGTAAGTTCCACGTGCAATGGCATGAATCAGCTGAAGATTAATTTTTCCCTTTTTTTCCTTTTCCTTTTTTTTTTTTTTTTTCTTCGCCAGAGGCACAATGCTGCAATCCAACGGCCAGCCGCGTCCATGGAAAAAAACGAATCGGATTGTTCGCGAATTGTCATCTAGGATGCTTGGGTACCAAATGGAATATATTACGGATTTTATAAATGATATTGAGGGCACCATCCAAAATGTACTCAAGGAAAAAGGTGCTACCTATGAATATGAAGCCAATGGTAAGGCAAAGCTAGGACTTGGGAGTACAAAGGCACGCAAAAAAAAATATATAAGGTGCTCATTGGCGCTTCTTTTCTCCCATTTTCAACAAAGAGGTGCTTTTTGCACTACGAACGTGCTACTTGGGCAACCCAAGCTGGATATCCATGGATATAATCCATGCTGTGCTGCGTCAGCGCAAGTTTTACGACGCAGCCATCAAGATGGACTGGAAACACCCTGATCGCTTTTGCAATGCCATTCGTCGCTACCACGACTTTTTGTACCTGATGCACTCTAAGCCCTCTATGGTGTGCGTGCCGACCATTGAAATCGACTGCGCATGGCACACGCACATGCTGCTGGCACCATCTTACCGCGATTTCTGCATGCGCCACATGCGCCGCATCATCAACCATGATGACACGATCCCCGAAACCACTCTGTCCAAGCACGCAAATGCCACGCAAAAAGCTTGGGAATCAAGCTCCCTTCAATACAAAGTCACTGTAAGCGAATTCGTCACTATTTGACATATCTGACGCGTGATTTTTAATACAGGGCCCGATTTCCTTGCAAAAGAAACCATTCAGCTGCATTACTGCCACCCTGGTGCCAACTCGCAACCCATTTGGTACCGACTATTTCCCTGGCAAGATCATCCTGCGTGAGCCTGTGCCCACAGACTTATTGACGGCCCTGAATCGCAAGTAAGCGAGCCACTGCAGGTCTTTTTTCTTTCTTTGGAGACTAATCCAATTCTATTGTAGAGCCGAACACGACCCCTTCAACAAGATTAGCGTCCACAGTAAGCAAATGCATCCAGAAACAAAAAAACAAAAAGCGAGCCTAGCGCGTAGAAAAATGCTCGACAAAGCTTGAGATGTGTGAAAGATTCTTAGTTTTTATCATCTTTGTTCATGTAGGTCATCGCGGAGCAAACGAACAAGAGCAAAAGACCAGGACCTACGAACTGGTAAGTAGCAGTGCTTATGATTCAAGGCACTGTTGTCCAATAACGTGGCTCTCATCTCCTTTTTTTATACTGTATTTAGGATGACGAAGATCTGCTGGCATTGCAAAACGCACTTGCTGAGAAAGTGCAGCACACATCTTTGGGATACATTGGGTACAAACGATTATGCTGGCTGACGGCAGATCAGGTCATTGACTCTTTTTTTTTTTTTAGAACTCTGAATTGTGTATCATCCGACACGTCCGTGGTGTATGCATCCAACACGGGCAGCCATCGTGTTGTTGGCAGAAAGCCCATCGTGACCAAGAAGCAAGTATTGGTCAATGCTGTCACAAACAAATATGTGTTTCGCAATCAGTATGGCGTCGCAGAGAAGAAATTGAGTGAAAAGGTCGGCGCCCCGTTGCATCAAGACCATGTCGCGTACCCCAATCTGTTTGCTGAAGCAGACCTCAAGCTTACCGGCAGCCAAACCAAGTATGATTACACCAAAAAAAGCGACACCATCCAAACCTCGTATCGCAGCAACGACACGGGAAACACCACGTACAATTCCGGCTACATTGCCATCTACAGCAGCTGCGGATGCAACTTTGGATGCGCCAGTAGTGGCGGCGGCTGTGGTGGCGGCGGTTGTGGTGGTGGTGGTGGTGGTGGCGGCGGTTTTGGTGGCGGCGGTTTTGCTGGTGGTGGTGGTGGTGGAGGTGGATGTGGTGGTGGAGGAGGTGGATGTGGTGGTGGTGGCGGGGGAGGTGGATGTGGTGGCGGTGGTGGTGGCGGTTGCTGAACAAATTTTGTTGTTCAATTCCTTCAGTTCTCATATCATACTGTACAATAAACCAAGCTCACATTGACAAAAATGCCAAATTGCAATAAATACGAGATTGCTGCTGTCAAAATGATTCGATCTCTTCTGCCAAAATTGAGATCTGTCTTTCCTTTTTGATCATTGGCAGGCTTCACACTAAGTATATTGAAGTTTCAAATCTGCCCCGAGAGAAAATACGTTCAAATCATTGAAATGCACAAGTTTCATAGTCAATTGTCATGAAATCTGATCATTTCGCTTCATCATCACGCTGTACAAGAATTGGTCCCGCTTTGTGCTACTGTAGGCAAGTCATTGGTACGTAGCACAATTCTTGCGCACTTCTTGAAAAATGCACCACTCTCATCAAAACCTTGTTTTTTTTACGGCTTTTCTTGCCGTTCTCCGCGTAGAAAATTATCATCGTCCAGGGGCAAAATGCTAAACACATGAGTCTGGACCAGTTGCATTAATTTGAAACGCGTGAACAGGCATTTTTTCTTTGTTTTATGGCCTTTGTAGTGCCCAATAAGGGCCAATGGATGAAGAGCCATTGTACGCCTCCGAGCTTTTTTTTTTTTTTTGTGCCTGTTTGATCATGTGTGTGGCAATTGTGTAAAATAAACACTCTTCCGCAGCCGCCAAATATGGTCACGCTCCTTTTGGCCAAAGAAAGAGTGTGGCTGTGGGCTGAACATTTGATTTTTTGGCTATTTTGCTTCGATTTTTTCCTATCCCATTGCATTTCCAGACTGCTTTTCCTTTTGAATACATTCTTGACCCGATGTTGAGTGACGACAAGCGCCGTTTCGACGACTTTGACGACGATACCTTTGATTTGGAGCCGCAATTCCCCATGCCTCCAAGCAAGGAGTCATTGACAACCAGCCCAGTCTTGGATGGTGTCCATGTTAATGACTGCTACTCATACCTAGCCTTGATGGAGCGCTTTTGGAATCTTTTGGATTCCATGATCGAGGAAGATCAAAAATATTATCTGGCGCGCGCCGAACAGCGCTACGAACTTTACATGGGTAGATTCAGCTGGTCACTCAGCAGTCGAGAATCAAATTACAAGCTTGAAGATCCAAAGAGACAATCACTGCCGCCTTTGGGTAAGTCTGGAAATACATTGATGGCGACAAAATTTTAAAAAATACAAAAGATATTCTTGTTTTTTGGCATGCCCATGCCTTGTCGCCTATGCACCACTTTGAGGACAATTTTTTGCGATCCCAGGAGCTAGTGTGGTCACTTATTCCAGGATTACCTTTGGAGAGAATGGTAAAAAAAAACACATGTCTATTGCGAGTATCATGATTCACCAAGAGGACATAATTAGCAATCCGAGCAGGGCATGACACCAACGGAAAAGGACTTGTACCGGTGGAGCGATATAATGACAGTGAATGAGCCATACGATTTGGCTCTCGAGATTTTTTTTGGAGAGCGCAAGAATTTTCGCCACTATTGCTTCAGATGTAGAAAGAATTTGGACATCGATTGGTAAGCTGCCTGATTGAATTAAGTAAATGGTTTGATGCTCGATGCATTTGGCATTAATAATACATCGTCAATTCGTCGTTTTCTTTTGCATTTTTTCTTGAAAAAGGCGATTTTATCTTCATATGCGATTTGAAGACGGCAATACACCCTTTGAACATTCCTGCACAAAGTATGCCCCCCGTGACGACCAGCCGCAGATTAAAAACAACATGATCGATTGGGCAAACATTCGCTTTATAAACGACAAGGCTGCCCAAATGGTCGCGTAAGTCTATTTTGCCAGCAATGCGTGCTCAATTTGTTAAAAGTGTTTTTTTTTGTATCTTTTACATCTCCTTGCATTAAAGTGGTGCCTGTCTACAATCCGATGGCCAGCCGCGGCGCGACAAAAAACGAAACAAAGCTGTAAAAAAGCTTATTTTGATGGGATACGATACTGACGGGCAAGCCATCAACCAAGCGATCCAAGACCTGCTGAAAACCAAAGATCCAGGCTATGAGTATGATGCCAATGGTAGGTAATTAGGGCAAAAAAGCAATTTGAAGCACTATTAACACAAGATTCCGGTAACAGAGCTGCTTTTTGCATACCGCACGTGCTATGGCGGCAATCCCACAAAGTTCTCCATGGATTTGATCCATGCGGTGCTGCGCCAGCGCTCCTTTTACGAGAAAGTGTCTAGACTCAACTGGAAGGACGCTGAAAGCTTTCGCAGAGCAATTCGCGGATACCACGATTTTCTCCACTTGATAAAGACCAACCCTCGCAAGACAATGGTGCCAACCCTCGAAATCGATTGCGTGTGGCACACGCACATGCTCAAAGTAGGGTCGTATCGTCAATTTTGCTTGCGTCACCTGGGACGCGTCATTAATCACGACGATTCCATACCTTCCACTGCCATTGACACACACGTTCGGGCCACATTGGATGCCTGGAAAAAGAATTCGCTTCACTATGAGGTCGATGTAATGCTCCCATTGTGTGCAGCTTTTTTATTTATTATTAGTTTGACTGACGCGACACCCCATTCTCCCATTTTAGCTTACTGCCACGTTAGAAATCAAGCGTGAAAACGGATTCCTCGCCCCTGTAAAAGTGTCCGAAGCGCCGTTTGGAGCCGACTTTCATCCTGGATTTGTTCTTTTGCCAGCCGACCATCATAATGTCCCCATTTCCAAGTCAATCATAACGTAAGACCATTTTTTAAGATAGTGGTGGCCAACACGTCGTTCACTTCACTTGTCTCAGGTCCTCTCCAATTCCAAAAGGCAGCTTCAGCATTCATAGTAAGACAATTCATTCAAAGCTCAAGCCATTTATGTAAAATCGTGCTTTTTGTTATATTTTTTGTTAGGTGATGAGTCTGATGTCGGTCTCTTGCGCGATCAAGCGCTCTATAATCGGGTAAAATAACGTGATGTTCACGATTCAGGCCACAATTGACGCATGAATCATAACAGAGTGCTGACAAAGTGGCGCACCAAACCGCATTGGCCGAACAAATGCAGTCAACATCCTATGGATACATTGGGTAAACGACCTTGGCGCGATCACTGACACCATAAATACACTCTATTGAATTTATTCCTCATCTTTTCTTAAATGTAGGTCTCTCAATTACGTGCCAACAGACGTGTCTGTGATTCGTTCGCCAAGAAATCATCAGAGTCCAATTGTGACCAAGCTTGATCGTAGCCTGAAACAAGCGTGCCTGGACAAGCTGACAAACAGATATGTCTTTCGCAACCAATTTCTCGGAGAACCTGTAAAAATCAAAAATGAGCCGATTGAACGCAAAAAGACTTGATCCAGTCTTTTTGTGTATCTGTTTCACACTTTAACTACAATAAAATATATTGGGAATTTGTGCTGATTTGAAATGCTTACTTTGCGACTGGTACCCATGGTTGGCGAGCAAGTCGCGATTTTAGTTTAAACTTTGCACGCGAATCTTATCAGTAAAACGCGCTGTATAGCCACTTTTGACGCGTTCACTAAGAAAAGCCACTCCAAAAGCACGGAACTGATAAGAAGCCAGCGCGTGAAAGTCGACGTTTTACGCGGTTTATCACGCGTCAAAATTGTCTATAAGTTTTAGACCGCATCAAAAATGCCAAATAAAGTACTTTTTTCATTGATTACCCATGGCCACTGACGCAGCGAGTCATACTCTTTCTGATGATATGACTTTTTAGGAGGCTGCGACAAATCTCTGTTGAGTTTGACTTGTAGTGAAAATTTGCATATTTTCACGTTTTATGCGGAAACCAGTCAATAGAATCCCAGTTTTTATTGCGTTTTTTGCTGGTAAATAGGCACCATGTACTATTTGAATGGCGCGGTGATCTGTGCTACCAAATTTGAACCTTTTCAAATCTGCGACTGTACCCCTTGGAAAGTCTGTACTTTTTGATCAATTTTCAAAACGGATATCATATTGCGCGCCATCCGGTGATCGCAGCGCCGCAAGGATGGGCTCATTTGAACGAGAAAGCGTGAGATTTGTTGGTTCAAATAGTTGATGACTGAATTAATTGTATACTTTAAAGAAACAAATAAAATATAATAAAAATACTTCATGCGCAATTTTCTTGATTTCGTATGCGCCCTTGTGCCTGGCAGCCCGTTCTGTTTGAAAGAGACACGCATTGGCGTCATTTCTCTCCTGTTAAGCTATTTTGATCAATCATTATTTCCACTGTCAAAATACAATCAAAAATTTCAAACCAACATTTTGCGCCACGGACAATAATAAACCACGCTGCCCCCGCTGCAATAAATAGTACTTAAAAGACTTTTCAAGACGCACTTTGATGAATAAAAGGCTCTGATGATTTTTATTGGGGAAAGTAAAAAAAAAAAAGACAATTTCATAATATAAAAAAATGAAAGTATTTAGCTGCCACCACAGCCACCGCCACCTCCACCGCAGCCTCCACCACCACCGCAGCTAGAGCCGCCACCACAGCTGGATCCACCGCCGCCAGAGCTGGATCCGCCACCACAAGAGCTTCCACAGCTTGAACCGCCACCGCCGCCACAAGTGGAGCCACATGCAGCGGCTGTGACGCCGCCACAGGATGCGCCACCACCACCGCAGCCACCATCGCCGCCGTAACTCGTCAGCGACAGCTGCGTCAAATAATTCACAATTGTGTCGTACGTGGCCTGTGTCGTTGTTGACCTGGTGGTGGTGCCATTGCTTTGGTTCGATTTCGAGCGATAGTTGTTGGTGCTTGTTGTCTTTGGCTTGGCCAGCTCCGCGTCCGTCTTGGCGCGCACATCGGCCGCGTAATAAATATCTTTGGTGTATGGGCTGTGTGCCGCACCGGCGCGCTCCCCAAATTCTTCCTTGTAGTCTTCCAATGGCATACCCTCGGTGCGGTCCACACTGACGTGGTCCTTGCCGCTGCCCGTGGCGCAATTGAGCGTGCTGAAATAAAAGACGTCAGCGTGGAATGTCTCTATTTTTTTGTCGTTTTTGCAGTGTTTAACATCCATTTGGCTTCTATGCCCCTCTTACCCGACATAGCCATAAGACGAATTGTTGTACATGCTGTTTGTGATTGCTTTCTGGATGGACTTGAGGGCTTCGTCGTTCTATCACACAAAAAAAGAAAGGAAAAAAAATTGAGCGCCCAAATCACGACTAATTTGTTGTTGCACTTACCAATTCGTAAGTATTTGAAATTGTTTCTTTTTTGTCAGGCTCAATTCGCTCGCCTGCAAATAAAAAATTGGTAAATAACACGAAGAAACCCGCTGATCGACATGTATTTTTTTTTTTTTTTTTTTTTTTTTTACTGTGAGCGCTACGACTAGCTGCCAACATGCCATCCACGGTCTTCATGCCCTTGTTGTACCTATAGAATACAAATGTGCGTTAAAATCTACGTGTCCATATCGCCTGTCGCTCGGGTTTCTTACTCGGTGTTGAGATTTTTAAGAAAGTTTTCGTCCAAAGGAAGGAAAAGCATGATTTTGCCGGCGTTATAGTCTGCACCAAATGGAGTTTGATTAGGAATCAGCGACGCGGTCAACACCTTCTTGTAGCCGGACGACCAGCCGGTTTGGCCAGTCTCCACTTTGCCCTGGTTAACAAAAAAAAAAAAAAAAGTCCAAAACTGTTAATGATTTGACGAAGCACGATCCAATTCAGTGTTTCTTACGCCAATCTTGTAGCGAATGTTGCTGCTTTTCCACGCATTGTTTGTCGACACTGAGTGCTGGAGCAATTTGGATTCAGGGATGGTGTCGTCGTGGTTGATGACACGTTTCATGTGGCGCAGGCAGAACGCGTGATACAAGCCCGAGAACAGCATATGGGTGTGCCACGCGCAGTCAATTTCGATCGATGGCACGGCAATGAGCTTGGGATCGTACTTCATGAGGCTCAAAAAGTCGTGGTATCGGCGAATCGCCGTGCAATAGCCATCGGGGAATCGCCACGTCATCCGCGTCACCGCATCGTAAAACTTGCGCTGGCGCCGCACCGCGTGGATCAAATCCAAAGAAAACATCGTAGGGTTGCTCTTGTAGCACGTGCGCACGGCGTGTAAAAATTCTAAAGAAAAAAACCGTGAATTGATCCGACTACTTGACACGTCGCGCTTTTGACCCCACATGGCGTGTCCGCGATCTGAATGGATCATAAAAAGCACTTACGGTTGGCATCATTTTCGTATTCGGATCCCAGAGCCTCAAGTGCATCTTGAATCGCGGCTTCATAGCCAAGATCAAAGTCATTGTCGAGCGGAACGACAGTTTTATGGATTCTGATGTATTCAACGATTTGATTCTCCTTCCTGCGATCCTCGCCATTGCGTTCGAGAAGCGTGCCTCTGGATGAAAAAAAAAAGAGGAATTTATGTTTTTAGGGCCAATGGTCCCCTCTGTTAATTTTCTGTCTCTTTTGGTCCTTCCTTACGCGACTTTGTGTGCTCTGACATCCGCATCCAACTTAAGCTTGGCTTGTTGGTTAAGGCTCGTGTGACTTTTCGTGCTTTCGGAGCCAGAGGCACACGTATGCGGAAAATGAATGTCCATGTCGTGGAAGCGATATTGCACGTACTTTCTCCTGTAGAAAAGCATGAAAAATGAGCCATTGCCACCTTGATTTTGTTCAGACATTTACCAAGGGATCTCAATAGTTGCTTCGCAAAGGGGTTCCCAGCACGTCAGCTTGAATCTCTTGCGAGTTCCATCCTTGATTTCATCAAGCAAGTCGTACGGCTCGTCGGGGATCCATCTATTCCATCGCTCAAGGTGGTATTTGGGAATGGTGTTGCGCGCGTGATACTGAAAAAAAGAGGTCAATGCATATTTTTTTTTTTTTTTTTTTGCTGCACCTACAATTGACATCAAGGGTAGACCCTTGTCAAACATGTTCCTGGCGGCCGGATAGCGCACCATGATGTCCTCGTAAAAACGAAAAGGCGACAATGCGTGCGCGTGCCAAAAAACCGCCACATCTGAAAAAAAAAAGTGATCAGACACTCGATTCTCGTGCATTGTCGGTCCATTTTTGTCTTTTGGTCATGTGGTCTCACCCAGAGGTGGCAGAGGAGACTCGCCAGTGTGGTGTTCAAAGGATCGTACGAATTTTTCATAGCGGGTCTCTGCGCGCGCCATATAATACTCCTTGACTTCGACATCGAGCGCGTCCATCATATTCCAAAACCGCTCAATCAACGAGAGGTAAAAATAGCAATTCTTGACTTTGGCCGCATCGTTCAGGTCCGGCCAAGTATCAGAGGGCAGCTTGCCGGCTTCCACTTCTTTTTGGAACAAGACCTTTCTTTCTTGAGTAAGACGCTGAAGATCAATGGGACTTTGGGTGGTGCTCATGGTAAAAAGACGTTGGCGGACGGGAAAATAAAAAAAAATGCGACACGAAAATGGATTCTCCAAAAAATAGGGGCAAATGCTTTTTATACCTCTTCTCCGAGGCTGCGCTCCTTTGTGTTACCTTGGACCCGCCATTGGTGGCGCAATTGCTTGCTATTTGCATGCTGCTGATGAAATTGGACTCTCAAAACCTTGTTTTCCGCCACCTTTGCGCAAGCATCATCCGAGAAACGTGCACAACGACGCAAAAAATAGTGACGTCACCATTCATTTGTTTGAACAATAAGCCGCAAGAGCGCAGCGCGCAGCGCACATTGATTGCCTTTTCTCCAGCGATCCGCCCCGCCATTTGCCTAATTGTGGTCCAATTGGGCCCTAGAATCGCGTGAAAACGTGCGCTTTATGATTTCACGTTTCCCATGGGCTCGCATTGAGCCAATGAACGCGAATGAGCGCAAATGACTACGCATCTTTTGAATGCATTCGATCACTCTATTGCAGGTGTCGCTGCTTGGAAAGCGCAAAAGTGTTTGCGCAAGGCGTGCATCGTGCCATTTTAGCCATTTCTTGCCGCCCACATGTTCTGAAAGCCATGTAGGTTGATCTAAAGGACAGCCACAAGCAAGTGCAATCATCTTGTCAAGATTCAATCAGGCAAGTCGCGCATGAAAATTCGTAAAAACAGAGAAAAATATGCTGTGTTGTATAAAAAAAGGGGTATTTGGCGGCTTCCGCAGCAAGTTGAGACAACAGACAACCTAAAAAAGGCGAGGGGCGGCGCACGTGGGTGCGTGGTGCTCTTTTTCTTTGTTTTCTTTTCAATGACGGCCAATACCAAGAAGGATTTCACCGACAAGCACGCTGCCAAGGTGAAATCCACGGACGTCCTCCACCATTTTGACGCTGACATGGCTCTTTTTATCCACCTAGCTGCTCAGCTTGCAGAATGAGCACGACGCCATTCTTGCTGAAAACAAGTGAGTCGCGTGACAGCTGACTAAAGCGATCAAAAAAAAAAGGATCCGTGGACGCGCATGACTAATGTTTTTCTTTTTTCTCGCACGCAGCTTGACGACGCAGGATGTCGAGCGGCTTCACAACCAGCGCATGCAATTGACGCGCTCTCTGGCCGATTTGACGGATATGACACGCACCTTGGCCGCCCAGGTAAAAATAGAAAAAAAAAAAGAAGCGCAAAAAGACAAAACCATCATTGACGCGTTCAATTGAAATAAAGTATGGCCGCCTGAAAGAGCTTTCCTTGAAAGAGGTGTATGAGTTCTTTGACATTGACTCGGCAAGCCTGTGATTTGCCATCGATGGCGCCATCCAGCATCAATCCAAAGCACCGGCGCAATGGGCCAATCAGACGCCGCCGATCCCAGTATTTCCCTTGATTCAAATGCAGCTGCTGACAAAAAAAACACATCTCGTTGCTCTCGTTTCTTTCTCCACCTTTTTTTTTTTTTTTTTTTCTTACTCGAACAATAAAAGTAGCCCATGTCCTTTCTTCGCCCTGGGTCAGTGCTTCGTCAGCGTCTATTGACACCTAGACGCGTGCCGTCTGTCGTTGTGCAGCGTGGTAAATTTAAAAAATGAAACAATAGAAAATGTGGGAGGGTGGCAACAGACACTCATTTTTTTTTTTTTTGCCCTTTTTCTGTGGGGAAACAAGGCTTCCGTAGCGTGGTGCCCGCTATGCAGTCGTCGTGCGCGGTGCCAAACGTGTCCGAGGGCAATGGTGGCGTCAAAAACGTGACTTCGACCAACCCACCAATGTCTTTTCCGTGTATTGACAAGCTTGCGAGCCGCACGCAGGAATTGGACAGCGGGCCTGAGCCGAGCTATGACAAGGTGGTGACGGGGTACGAGCAATTCGACTATGAGCAGCCGTTTTTGCTGGACCATGGCGGCATCTTGCCCAAGATGAGCATTGCCTATGAGACGTGGGGCACGCTGAATGAGGCAAAGGACAATTGCATCTTGATCCACACGGGCCTGTCCGCCTCATCGCACGCCAAATCCCACCCCAAAAACCTCAAGCCCGGCTGGTGGGAGGAATTCATCGGCCCCGGCTGCCCAATCGATACCAACAAGTTCTTTGTCATCTGCACCAACGTCATTGGTAGCTGCTACGGGTCCACGGGCCCCAGCTCCATCGACCCCGCAGACGACGAACGCTACGCCACACGGTTCCCCATCCTCACCATCTTTGACATGGTCCGCGCTCAGTTCTTGCTCCTCGACTCGCTCGGTGTCGACAAATTGCACGCGAGTGTCGGAAGCAGCATGGGTGGCATGCAGGTACGAAATTGAAAAAGAGAAAGCGAAAAAAGTGAAAAAAAATGAAAAAAGGGACAATTGGGTGAAAAAGACACCTTGACACCTTGACACCCTGACACGCTTTGCTTTCCTTAGTCAATTGCGGCGGCCGCTATGCACCCAGAACGTGTGGGCCGCCTCGTGTCTATTTCGGCCTGTGCACGCTCGCACCCGTATTCCATTGCGCTGCGCCATACCCAGCGCCAAGTCTTGATGTCCGATCCCAACTGGAACAAGGGCTTTTATTACAAAGGCGTGCCCCCGCACGTCGGCATGAAGGTAAAAATTAAAAAAAAATTGCGTAATGAAGGCAAATGGGCCGCGTTTTACTCATTTTTCTCGCTTTATTTTTGCCAGCTTGCGCGTGAAATTGCGACCATCACGTAAGTTTTGCCCACCAGCCTGTTGGGAACGCGGATGCGTTTACAAAAGTGCTTGACGCGTGTTTCTCACTCTTTTTTTTTTTTTTTTTTGCTTTCCTCTCCTTGTAGGTACCGATCTGGGCCGGAATGGGAGCTGCGCTTCGGGCGCAAGCGTGCGCAGGAGAACCAATCGCCTGCTCTATGCCCCGACTTTTTGATTGAGACGTACTTGGATCATCAGGGCGAGCGGTTCTGTCTGCAATACGACGCGAATTCGCTCTTGTACGTGTCCAAGGCCATGGACATGTTTGACATGTCTGCGTCGCACCGCCAGCGGCTTGCCAAGCAGCGCGCGAGCAACCAGCACAAGCTGGAGGAGGAATTGCGCAAGCAGGGAGGCGACAATGTGGCAAATGCGTGCCGGTCCGTTGCAGGCACCACGTCGGCGCTTGAACAGGTGCCGCAGCCGGAGATCGACAGCAATGGCGCGCCAATGGACGCGTCCAGCGCGTCGGGCAAGCGCCAGCGCCCGCTCACCACGCTGTCCGAGACGGATCCAAGCACACAGGATCTGATTCAGGGCATGAAGGCCATCACCATGCCCACGTTAGTCCTCGGCATCCAGACCGACCTGCTGTTCCCTGTCTGGCAACAAAAGGAGATCGCAGAGTGCCTGCGCGCCGCAGGAAACAAAAAGGTCACCTATTACGAGCTCGACGCCATGTTTGGCCACGATACCTTTTTGATCGACCGCGTCAGCGTCGGCGGCGCCATCAAGGGTCACCTGGAGTCAAAGATTTAACCCTTTTGCCGTCGCGTGTTAATAAAAATGTGTACTATTAGATTGTTTTAGTTTTGTTTTGACTTCTTTTTCGCTTTACTTCCATTGTAAACTCATGAATTGCAACCACTGCGACTCTCCGAAATGCATCTCATTGAGAAGATGCAACGTTGGTAATACCGAGCAGCAGCTAGTACTTCAAATTGCCTTCGGATCTCATGGATGCAAATCCATGATTTTTTTGAAAACTCGTCTTGCACGTCGTCCAACGATCGCAGTACCGCAAATGTGGGCTTGTTCGAATGACAAAGTGTAGAATAACCGAGTCAAATATGTACTTTTTACGTTATAACTTGTAGACTCATGGAAAAATGAAAAAAAATACACTGGAATGGCCCTATTCAGGCGACTTTCTCGATGTCATGGGCGCCTCGCTCTCCTTAAAATTTCGAGTCGTTGTCTTTTAAGACAGTCATCACCTGGTTTAAATTTGGGGCCACTTGTACAAGCGGATCAGGTGGAATAAAGCGATCAGTGATTTTTACACGTCAATCAAGGTCAAATTTTCTCAAACATGCGCTACACAGCTCGAAACGCATCGCACTATGAAAGAGCTAGCTAGAAACCTTTGTTGGACCTCAACTTGCAACTGTCAAAGGCCATCACGGCGCGCAACACGAAAATAGAAAAATCGACCTCGTCGAGCCCCGAAACCAAAATGGAAAAAATGGGTCGCCAGAATGGCGCCAAACTTGCACACAACAAGCACAGCATGGAGAAATCACGAGAAGAGCCAAAAACGAGTGAGGTCGCCCTGCTGGTTGATGAGCAATTCGCGATTTGAGATTAAATTTCAACGGCGAATTGCGCAGGTAAACGCGTCCCTAGAGCTGCGCCGACGCGTCCATTAGCAAGAGCGTTGCCAAGTGCATGTATTCGATACGGAACAGACGCGTGGAAATCGACGCGTGACGCGGTTTATCACGCGTCGAACATATACTACGGTTTTAAACCCGCGACGAAAACGCCAAAAACTCCACTATTTTCATCGATCACCGATGGCCACGTACGCAGCGAGCCGTGCTCTTTCGAATGATGTAAGTTTTGCAGCTCTGCAGCTAATTTTCGTCGACTTTACCTTGAGGCGAAAAAAAGAGGCAAATTGCAGTTTGCTCGACAACTAGCCGATGCACCCCAGGTTTTTATGGCATTTCTGTCGCTTAAATGAAGCGCACTTCCCATGTGAGTGAATGGCGTGGCGATCTGACGACCTAAATTTCTCTGTTTTCACATCCTCGACTGAACCCCAGGCCAAATCCACGATTTTCAAACATGGTGATGGCGCGCCATCTAAGCATCGAAGCGCCGCAACGGTGGGCTCATTCGAACGGCCAGGCATGCAATTGTTGGATCCAACAGCAGATGGCCGATAAAATAGTATATTTTTTGAGAAACGACAAAAATAAATTAAAAATGGTCTTTTCGCAATTTACGCACTTTGGTATTATACCGAGGTCCATTTCGTTGCATAGGTGACTAGCAGAAAGCCAAGGCACTGTCTTTAGCAAGTTGGAAGTGCGGGGTTCGCCTACAGGACCCCTGTTTTTCATTTTAAGCGATTTTTGTTTTCTGTTTTCTATTTTTACGCGCTGTTGTTTCAGTGACAGGTGGTGGCGCGGTCGATGATTTGGCATGGCAAGTGTCCTTAGGCACCCATCTGAGTTTTAGAGCGATCGGCTAGGCAAGATCACGAGACACAGGCACATCGGGCAAAAAAAAAAAAAAAAAAAAAAGTTCAAACCAGAGACCACGTGCGCACGTATGGGTGCTGCTTGGAGAAAAATATGCACACGGTAGGGGATGGTAAGACAGTGACAAGGAGGGCGTTGTACACGCTCACACGCCCAAACAGGCGACAAGAGGCCGCCTCAGGATGCATTTTTCCATTTTTTTTTGAAAAAAGCGCGCGCCTGAGCGCGTCTTGTGACCCATGACGTCGTGCTAGGCACTCATTATGGGCAAATTGCGTGGATTTCTCATTGGACGTTGAGCAAAAGACTTTTTTTTATTTAAAATAGAACTATGGAACAAAAAGGGCTATATGTATAGGTGTACTATAAAATACAGTGGACGGGCCAACCGTGGCCTGTTGAACGTGAAGGGGTAAAAAGAGAGAAAACGAAGAAAAAGAAGAAAAAAAAAAAGAGAGGAGTGGGGGGTGGGCATTCTATACAAAGGGGTGGGGCTTTTTGGAAAGGGAGGGGAAGACAAAGGTGGTGATTGGCGACTTTTGTGGCGATGTTCGGTCTGCATTGACCTCTTCCATGAAGAATTGCACGTCGTCATCGGCAAAGTCAAAGGGTTCTGTGTCTGATGAAGGTGTTGTGGTTGTTTCCGCGGCGGATGCAGCATTGTTGTTGGGTGGCGACGGTGATTTGTGGATGGGGGGCAGCTGACCCAGATTGCTATTGACACTACCCGGCAACAGGGATGATGTGGAGGTATGACGTGCCTGATAGGGCAATGGATCATCATCAAAGAACCATGGCCACGACGACACGGGCGGCGATGCGGGCAACATGGATGCCGACGACGACGACGGCATGGCAATGGGTGCTGGTGCGGTCCATGTGTTGGCGGCGGCAGTTGCATTGATGTTGAAACGATTCGAGGGCGACATGGGCTGCATGGTGATTTGGTGCGACGAAGAAGGACTCGTTGCATACAATTCGTCGGTCATGCGATCGTGATGTTCCCGTGCTCTGCGTAACTGTAATTCCGACGGCGTCAACAGATCATTGAGCGACGATGGAAGCAAAGCATCATTCACTTCATAGTCGACGGCATCGTCCAGGGACGACGACGGGCTGAGTTTGTTGAAAAATGGGCTTCCGGCCGCTTGCGCTCCATGAATTGATAAGGGTCGCACAAAGGCGGCTGCGGAACCAGGTGATGGACCAGGAGAAGCTCCAGAAGGGGGAGCAGCCGTCGCCCCAGGTTCCAATGATGACGCGTAAAAGGGCGATCGTGCATGTTGTTGCTGTTGTTGCTGCTGATGATGATAGTGAACACGAGGCTTGGCCATGCCATTGGACCGCACCGATGGCGCCATGGAGTGGAGCAAGGCGCACTTGTTGCCAAATTTGCAATTGCCCTTTAGATAATAACGGCACACGGCCGTTTCAGAGTACAAGTCCAAATTGTGCGAAAACGTGCAATTGGCACCCGCAGTGCATGTACCTTGTTTAAAGAATTTGCAAGGGACATGACCAAGAGAAGGTGCTACTTGCCCAAAAAAATCATGTAAAAAAAAAAAAGAAGAAAAGGAGGAGAGGGTTGGACCGATTCCCACACTTGGCACACGCACAGGCAGCACACACACTACACGCTCTCCCCCCCCCCTTTTTTTTTTTCCTTTTTGCACGCCGTCCTTGGCTCCATTGCTTTTACGCTTGGACGTGTTGCTGCTCGAATGATTGGTCGGAGGCGACAATGGTAGCTGGTCTTGCCTCAGGGACGCCCTTTTGTACAAAAACGGAGGAATTCTGGACGGCGAGCTTTTGGACAGCTGATGAAGGCTTGCAGTAGCAGTGTGGGAATCCACATAAAAGGAGGAGTAGTCGTTCATAGCTTCAATTACTTTTTTACGGGGCCAAGGTCAGACAAAAAGAGAGATAAAACAACGCAAAAACAGGGAAAAGGCGACAAAAAAAAAACAAAAGATAAAAAAAAAAGAGCGTAAAACGACTTTAGTGATAAATTGTGTGGAAAAAAAAAAGGGGAGGAAAAAAAAAAGAGACAAAAAAGAGATGCGTAAAAAAGGGCGCCCCGTGCTGACCTTCAAATGGACGTCATGCGGCTCAAAGGTGGGGTGATCCAAGAAGCCATGTGTTTGAATGTTGCACGAAACCGAATTTTATTTTTGCAAATGCTTTCTAAGAGGGGCAGCGCGCACTTTTAAAGGGGGGGGGGAATGAATTGGATGCAAAGCGAGATTGATGATGAAAAAAAAAAGAAAAGACGAGAAACAACAAAAAAATTCAAAAAGCGTGGAATTGAAAGCATCTAATCGAACTTGATGCTGTGGCTCGCAAAGCTGATCTTGCCGCCACGGTACGAGCCACGCTTCTTTTTGTTCTTTTCGGCGCGGAACTTGTCGCCACGCGTCTTGATCAGGTCGACGTGCGCTTTCCATCCGTACGAGGCTTCGTCAGAGCCACCCTTGCTCACATACGTGTTGTCGCGTAACCGGTCGTCGGCAAACTCAACTTCTTCAGGGCGCACGCGTTGGAAGGGCGTGCCGGGCTGGTGGCTACAAAGAAAAAAAAGAGAGAAAAAAAGAAGAAAAAAAAAAGAAAAAGGTGGGTCGTTTGGTTTTATTGTCGGGGGGCAATGGCTTTTTTTCTTTCTTTCTAGATGATGTGTCGAATATACAGGTTGGTGGTAGATTGTGTGGGGGGAACTGGGGAGAAGGGAGGATGGCAATGGCAAAAAAGGAGCCAAAAAAATTACCTTCTCTTGGGCTTTTTAGCATTCACAGGGGCTTCTTCCTCGACCTTGCGCTTTTCGGCCTTGGGAGCCTCGTCTTCCGAAGATGAATCGTCGCTGCTGCTGCTGCTGTCGTCGTCGGACGAGGAGGAATCTTGCTTGGTTTCCTCCTTTTCTTCCTTTTCTTCGTCATCGCTGCTGGAATCGTCGCTGCTCGAGTCATCGTCGCTGGACGAGTCATCGCTGCTGCTGCTGGAATCATCGCTGCTGTCATCCTTGGTCTCGGTGTCGGCCTTGGGCTCTTCCTTGGTTTCCTCTTCATCGTCGCTATCGGACGACGACGACGAATCGCTATCCGAGGAGGACGAATCGCTGTCCGAGGACTCTTCCTTGGCCTGTTCTTGCTTGGGTTCTTCCTTGGCCTCCTCTTCGTCATCGCTGTCGCTATCCGACGACGACGAATCGCTGTCCGAGGACGAATCGCTGTCAGACGAGGAAGAATCGCTGTCTTGCTTGGCTTCCTCGGCCGCATCGACCTCCATGGCCTTGGGCTTCGCCTTCTCTTCGTCGTCATCGCTCGAGCTGCTGTCCGACTCGCTGTCCGACGACGAATCGCTGTCCGAAGATGAATCGCTGCTGGAATCGTCGGATCCCGCCTTTTTCGCATCAACATCCATGGCCTCGGCCTCCTCCTCGTCGCTGCTGCTGTCCGAGTCGCTCGAGCTGTCCGAGTCGCTGCTGCTCGAGTCGCTGTCGGCCTTCTTTTCCTCCTCGGCAGGCTTGGCAGCCTCTTCTTCGTCATCCGACGACGAATCATCCGACGAAGAGTCATCCGACGACGATGAATCCGACGAAGACGACGACGACGCCGCCGCCTCCTCCATCTCCTCGTCGCTGGACGACGACGAGTCGCTGTCATCATCACCACCTTGCTCCCTATTATTAAAAAAAGCGAAAATGAGTCATCCAATGTCCCTTTTTCCGCTTTTTCTGACTAGCCACTTACTTTTGGAACTTGGCAAACAAGTCGGTCAACGACGAAGACGCAGACTCGTCGATCTAAAAGTGCAAAAAGAAAGGCGGGATCAGACGTCAAACTCCTTTTTGGCTTGAAAGCAAGCGTTTTTTTATTTTTTTACCTTGGCGTTCTTCTTGAGCGCGTTGGCCGCCGCCGAGCGGCCACTTTCCTTGAGGTATTTGTAGACGAGGCTGTCAAGCTCCTGGTTAGACATGGCGCAAAAGGTGAAAAGGAAAGAAAAATGAAAAGGATGAAGCCAAAAAAAAAAAAAGGACCTTTTTTTTTTTTTATGAGTGCGCGGGTGGCGGAGTGGCTTATCTGGGCGCTGCGATCCTGCGTAACCTAGAAACAAAGGCACACTTGCCTTTTTCCATTCAATTGACAGGCGAAACCTGTCAAATGGCCGTTTGTCGTGCCTTTTTTTCCTCAATCATGGAAACTCTGTTCATTTTTTCATTGGTGATAAATGCAAAGAGGGGAAGAAAACGTTTGGTGATGATCCTCAAGGCAAAACCAAGGACCGGATGAAAGCATGAGAGGTCGAAAATAAGGAGGAAAAAAAAAAAAGGGGATGAGAGGGGAAAATCGTGGGTTTCGGGCCGACGGAGCCGTGGTCAACGGGAGCGCGTTGGAGGGAAAGAAAGAAAAAGATGCGTATTTTAATTGAGGATAAACAATTAAACAAAGGTATCGGCCCAATTGAGCAACAGATGCGGCTGTGAGACATGCAGGTTTGAGTCGAGGAATTGGACGAATTCCGACTCCATGCGCCAGACGCGATAATTAAAGTGAGAGCAGAGCGCGGCGAGGTCGAGGCTGGTGGATGGTGGGGCCGCGGATGTGGACGAGGATGATGCGGAAGATGATGAGGATGACGCGTCGGGCGATGATGACGTGGATTTTGTGAATTGCGCGGGGGACGTGGATGCCGGGGGCGACACGGGCAGCGGTACGGTGGTATCTTGTTGCTTTTTGGCCTTGAAAAAGTGATATTGAAGGGGGTCGGTCAATTCGTGTTGACGGGGCGACACGGGTGGGGATGCAAGGCTTTCTTTGCCATCATGCGCATTCCCTGGTGTCTTGGCCACCATGGAAGCTTCTGGTGCAGGTGAGGAAATGCTTGTCTTGGCACGCGGTGCATGGACGCGCGGCAATGAGGCCGCCGGCGCCGATGAAGAGCGGACAATCAATGACAAATTTGCATGGATGTATTTTGTCGCCAATATGTATGCGACCAAAATGAGCCGACGGCTGCATCCTGGTGTGCCTTGCGTGGCCTGGTATTTCTGCAATAAAAGAAAAATAAAGAAAACGTAAGAGAGCTAGATTCAAACGGGTGATTTTTTTTTTCTGGCCAATGCACGTCGGTAAAACCTTTTACGGCGCGCGGCGCATAAACGCGCCGGTTTTTTGCATTTTTTTTTTACCTTTTTCAATCGGTCGATGTAATGCATGGCAATGAGAAGCGTCATCGAGGGGCAGGCCACGGGGAAGGCAGCGGATTGTTGGCAAAACTGATGCACGGCTTGATCAATGGATGTTGTGCCTTGAATACCCGTTGTATCGAGCAGGTGTTGGAGAAAGGCAATGGTATCATGAGCTTTGGCGTCGTCGGGTCGCTCTTCCCAGGCGGCAGTGACGTATTTGCCAAGATGGGCTATTAAAAGGACAAAAAATAAGACACGTCGTTTTTTTTTTTTTTGGAGGGGGGCCCAATGGCGCGTGAAACTTACCTATGCAGCCTGGCGAGAGCCTTTTGCCATTGTTGCGCTTGATCAACTGCAATAAATGGCATGCCTGCGTGTATGAGCTGGTAAAAGGGGAGCGATGCACTTGGTATACGTCAAACTGGCCACGCTCGCGGCATGAATGTAATTTGACTTTCATAAGAGTGTGATAAAGATGAAAAAAAAAATATAAAACGAGGTTGGATGGGGATGAATTTAAGAAAAAATGAGGTGATTGGGAAAGGAAAAAGACAAGGGCGTCTTTTATAGCTAGGACACGGAAGCAAAAAAAAAAAAAGAGGAGATAATCATTTTACCGGTCCGCCCGGCGGGCGAACAATGAGAAAGAAAAGGAATCTTTAGTCAGGCGAGCGGGATTCGGAAAAGGAGGCAACCCAAGGGAGAATGCGGGCCATTGGCCAAATTGGGCGCAACCCGGCATGGGCTTTGTGCCACGGCCCATCCATTTCCGCGAAAAAGGCCAAAAAAAAAAAGGGAAGCACGCCACAAAACAATTGCGACACGGCAATGGGGATCACAGATCACAAATCAAATTGTTATTTTCATCCCCTTTCGATGACAAAGATGCAACCAAAAGAAAAAAAAAAAGAAAAACGAGACATGGAATCTGTCGGAGGGGAGGGGGGCATCGTTCATTTTATAAACAGTGGTGTATATAAGCAAAAGTATGTACGTTGGAATAAAGCATAAATGACAGGGGAGGAGAGAGGGAAAAACAAGAGAAAAAAGAAAAAAAAGTTTGGATTTACTCGATTGGATACGGAGATTCCAAGCGCTGCAAAAAGGGGACGCGAGGGGTTGTGATGTTTGTGTCGATGAATTGTTTGACGGTGGATGAGAGAGCGGCGGATGAGGAGGCGAATTCGTTGTTTTGATGCTGATGCTGTTGATGCTGTTGATGCTGCTGGTGCTGGTGTTGTTGGTGTTGCTGTTTCTGACGGACAACTTGTTTGGTGTCATTGCCCTCGACAATGCGCAAGGCAACGTCGCGAGCGTCCTCGACCTTGCCCGTCATTTTAAGTCCAACGACTTGCAATGCAAGTTCCATGAGTGCACGATCACTTTCATTGCAATAGGTGAACAAGGTGATATCCTGGCTGTCTGGAACGACAGGCACCTCTTTGAACGTGACGACGACGGCGCCAGGTTGTGTGGCCGGTGGCAGGACGCAAACAAGCGTGTTTGGGGACCAGTAATGGGTATGTGTCGCCTCGACATCGCCAAACATGCATGTCAGGCCAGGACGGAAGCCGGTCCCGAGAATGGTCACCTCAATGCCACCCTCGATAGGGCCTTCGTTCGGAATCATACGTTGCATCTGCGGTCGCTCCATTTTCGAAAGGAGCTCGGAAGACGATAATTTCTGCCATTGCTGCCGCAGCAAGCCCAAGGATGGCACATAACTTGAGCTGGCCTCTTGTTGTTCATGTTGTTGCTGTTGCTGTTGTTGCTGTTGTTGCTGCTGTTGCTGTTGCTGCTGCTGATGCTGCGCCACCGCGTGGGCGGCAACGGCGGCCACGTGTTGTTGATGCTGCACGTGTGCTGCAGCTGCATGAGGAGGTTGTGGAGGGGTATTCGACTTTGCAAACGATGAAAAAAACGCTTGTGCCTTGCTAAGATTGCTGAGCGCAGGCACTGACGCGAATGCTGCCGCCACCGTGGGCGTGGGCGTCGACGAAGACGCCTCTGCAGACGAGGACGAGGATGATGACGATGCTGCCGCGGCCGCAGACAAAATCGCTTGCGTGTTGACCGGCTTTTCCATTTCCGTGCGCTGTCGCTTGCGTCCTGTCTTGATTTTGTTTGATTTGTGGTCGTCCGTGATCATGATTGGCGGAGACATCCCCGATGCGATCGTGTGGCCCCGATGATCGCGCATCTCAAAGTAAATGCTGTCCCATAAAAAAAAAATTGGATTAAAAAAATGGATGGATTCGTTTTTTTTTTTTTTTTTTTTTACCAAAAGCCAATTTTTTCATTATGATGACGGCAGTAGCAGGTGATGCGTGTGGGTAGGATGGTGTCGCCCGAGCTAAAATCGACGACTTCCGAGCAATTGAACAGCAACACCTTTTGCTCTTCGAGCGAAAGCGATTGCTCGTCAATGCGATCGTCGTCCATCTCGGCCTTGACTTTGCTTTCCTTGCGGCGTTGCGAGCGCTTGCGCTCACGTTGGATGCAGCCGAGGCAAGTGACGACTTTGCGCGATGGATCGCTGGCGCAGATGACGCGCGCGTGCAAAAAGAGCATCTTGTCAGCATTGACGATCGACGACGGGTTGTCCAGCCCCGAGATCCCCGAGATGGCACCTTGCTCGTCGTGGTGCACCGTGATTTGCTGCTGTCGTTTCAGCTTGTCCTTGGCCACCATGTGCTCAGGCAATTTCAAATGAGACCATCGCTGTGCTTTGTCGCCGTCGTCCGTCACAAGCTGCAAACACAGCTTGATCTGTGTCTCCACGCGCGATTTCGCTCCCGTCTGAGGCACGCCAAGCACGCGAATCTGCATCCCATTGCTATAAAAATAATAAAAATAAAAAATTCGCATAAACGGCAGCCCAATTTGTCTCTCGTTTTGTCTCATTGTCTCGTTGCCTCTCTTTCTCCCCCCCCCTTTTTTTCGTCTAATATTTACGTTTGCATCATTGTCGACGATGAGCCAGGCGATTGATCCAGCATGTTTTCATATTTCATCGGGCCATTGGGGGCCGTATCCATGACCGACTCGTATTTAATGCCACCATTTGCATTTTCTGCTTGCTGCTGGTTCCTGGCATGGCATAAAAAAAAGGGGGTCGCAAAGAACAAGAGTCAGCATCACAAAAGGAACAAAAAAAACTTGGTTTTGCCCTTTTTTTCTTCATTTCAGGTACAAAATAGGCTCCCACGATGCCATGGCCACGAATCGTCGTCAACAAGAGCACTTACATGGAGCTAAAGAGCTGGTAATTGGAGAGATATTCGGAGACGTTTTTGGCGAGGTTGGGAATCGAGTGCGGAAATGGGTTGTGGGCGACATTGGAAAAGAACTAACGCAAAAAAAAAAAAAAAAAATAAGGGTAAAAAGTGAGTTGGTCGTGCAAATGAGAAGCAAAAGAAGGAAAAGAAAGACGGAGGGGGGGGGAAATAAAAAAAAGCGGGTCCCAGGCACAAAACACAAGATTTTTACATTGTTAAAGCCGGACCATATGCTTTGATTGTTATCTGCATTGGCCTGGTTGAATTCGCCGGCAAGCATAGCCTGCGCAGACGGGTTGGCCATGGTCTGGAGGGCGTCCATGGCGTGATCTTGCAGCGGGGTGGGCCTCAAAGCCGGCGACGGCTCTGAAGTTTGTGGCGACGGCTGTTGAGACTGTTGTTGGGCGACCTGTGGCGGTGCAGCTTGCTGTTGTTGCTGCTGCTGCTGCTGCTGTTGTTGCTGTTGTTGTTGCATGAAAAAAAGCGGCGACTCGGGCAACAGGTGGTCCAACTTGGGCAAAAAGCTAAAATCAAATTGGAATTGGCGGGCGTCGCCTTGACCATGGTGTGGATGCTGCTGAGGCTGAGCAGGATGGACCTGCTGTTGCTGTTGCTGTTGCTGCTGGTGCTGTAATAGCGCACGTTCCTCGAGTGGATCCTTCCCAGTGTTGGCATCAGTCATAATTTAAAAAAGTGGCACTGGTAAAAAAGGACAAAAGAGATGGCGATAAGAGAAAGAAAGTAAAAAAAAAAAAAAAAACAGGGAAAAAGAAGGGAAAGAAATGAAAAATGGTGAGAACCAGCCAGCCTGCAGCTTTTTGCGTCTTTCCCCGCCCTCACACACGCACAAAAAAAAAAAAAAAGCTTTTTTCCCCCTCTCAGTCCTTCCCATTGCCGGCGCCCAGCCAATCAGGCTCAACAGGAGTCCAATGGGACCCTGAGGTTCAACAAGCAGCAGTGTTGTATAAGGATCATCTGCCATTTGACCGTGCCACTGCTTGTTTTCTAGCTTTTTCTTCCAAAATGACACGAGATTCGCTTGTGAAAGCATCACCTTGACGTTGTACATGGTCCCTCAGCGCAATTGCTCTTGTACGCTTTCAATTCATGGTCATGGCTCGTCGGCACGTGGCAGATTTGAGTAACATTGTTGAAAAAAGTCAATTTCAGGCACAATGACAGCCCGTCCCTTCCGCAATTCACTTTTGTCATGAACATCTTTTATTGAAAAGAAGCAAGTATGAGAGCAAAAAAGGAAAAAAAGATAAGGGGGGAGGGAATGCGATGCTACAATAGGTATGGCCCGTTCGCAAACAGAACGAGACGAGAAAGATATCAATTAAAATGGGTATCGTAAACAAAAAGGAGGTCGTAAAAAAAAAAATCAGGAGCAAAAGAAGGGGGGAAGGGCATGAAAAGGGCCCAAGCCCATCCAAGTCGTAAAAAAAAAAAAAAAAAAAAAAGAGCAACGCGTTTCAGAGCAGCAATTCTTGGCGATGACGCAATAAGTAGGCTTGCACTTGCGTGCTGTCAACCCAACATTGGTATTGAATGAGGCGCAAGAATGAGCGCTCCAGCTGATTCACCTGGTCCAGCGTGTACATGTGGCGGCACAGCGCCGCAAGGCGCCCATTGGTCAGCCAACACGACCGATCTTCATCGGCTCTATCGTCGTCGCCAACGAGCTGCGTCGCCGCCCAGCGGGTCCCATGTAAAAATTTAGACGCAACGAGCAACGAGGCCAGCACAATGCGATGCGCGGTGTCTGCGTGAAAAAATAAAACAGATTTGTGAGCAATGACGTCCTCTTTTTGGGGTTTTTTTACGAATTGGTGGTTACCTTGGTCGCCAATGGCATTCCTTGGGAGCGCTTCCTTGCAGCGGTCGATATAGATCAACGCCACAACGGCAATGTGGCATGAAATCCTCGCATGAAAGGTGATTTTCTGGATGAAATAGATGAGCTCGGGCGTCGTGCGCTCCTGGATCCGCTTTGTCGGCAGGAAATCGCACATGGTGAGGGCAAAAAAGTCTGTCGTCATGGAAAAAAAAAAAGAAAAAAAAAAAGGGTGAGCCACACACATGGGGGAGAACAATAAGATGAAAAATGGCGTACCAATAAGTATGCTGGGCAGCGGCTTGAGCGATTGGCTGCTCAGCGCGTCGGGGACCGTCAATTGGTCGCCGTCTGCGTCTTTGTCACCCGTGTCGTTCACTTGGTTCGCGATGATGCAAGTCATTGTCGCTACACGAGTGGTCATAGAAAGGTGCAGTGGTG
Source organism: Gongronella butleri (assembly GCA_025201375.1). Taxonomy (NCBI): domain Eukaryota; kingdom Fungi; phylum Mucoromycota; class Mucoromycetes; order Mucorales; family Cunninghamellaceae; genus Gongronella; species Gongronella butleri. The sequence continues at coordinate 115,502 of JAIWZP010000030.1, read as the reverse complement.
AAATGGGAATAAAAAAAAAAAAGGAGTATGAATGAAAGAGATTGACAAAACAAGGGCTTCCCCTTTTTTTTGCGTCGCCTTTTTATTCTGCCCTTGCCGTTGGGTTGGAAATGTTGATTGGGTCATCTGGCACACCAATCAATGTGATGATGCCTCTTTTTGCTTGATTCAAATGCCATGGTGACGCAGGTAATTATTGTGCTCTTGATTGTTCATTCATTCTTTGGGGGGAGAAAGGACGCGCATCGCTGTTGGCTTGCCCGACTCTTGCCACAATTGTCCTTTGTTCTCTTTTTTTTTTTTTGAGTGAACAATGGGTCCATACCCATGGCACATAGGGGATGCGTGGCCACCACACACGCTCACACGCTCAAAGAAAGAAAAAAAAAGTTCCATGCATGCGCCCCTCACTCGCTCCACCCCTTGTCCTCCTTTTTTGTTTCTTACGCGCTACTTGACCTCATTCTTACATCATTTTTCCGTGCTTCATCATGAAACTCAAAGGCGCACAATGTGTCAAGGCTGCTATCCAACTTCCCCCCCCCTTTTTTTCAAATATGGAACTCCCGATCCCTTGCTTTGTATTACGACAAAAACACGTATCGCATTCGGAAAAGTCGTCTTGTTTTTTTATTGGATTGCCCGTCAGGACCCTTGTTCGTGCCATTGGCCTGCGCATCTTTCTTTGCACGCGCGCACCAATGAAGTCACGTTTGCAGTCTCGTCGTCTGCTATTTCCATTGTTGTCAATGTAAAGATTACATAGCAAAAATGAAGAAACAAAAAGCTGCAAGACCAGATGATCATGTCAGGGTCTGTCCAGTGGGTCAACCATTGTTGGGATTGGTGCAGCTTGGCCACGTTGCTTTTTTCCAAATTGATGACAGCCCAACTTGCCAAATCACGCCCTTGGACACGCAGACTGAGGCTGGGGAGGGAAAAAAAGTGCCGCCGCAGCTTCCCATCTAACCTCAAAAGGTACCCTCATTTCATTTGAGCTCCAAATGATCAAAGACACATCACGTGGCCTCCGTCCACTCTTTTTTTTTTATTTTCCTTTGAAGGTCACCCGTTCCAATTGCTGTTTTTCGCCTTCTTTGGCTCCCCGCACAGCGGCATGATTTTGCCAGATTGCCCAATTCCATCAAGACGTAATGTTTTTCTTGTGCAACATCCCGGTTGCCCATCTAAATTTATCGAGGCTTGGCTTGTTCTGGCAAATTACGCGATCAATTGGGCACTATCCACGCAATAAAATGGGTTTGCCGACAATTGGAAAGATAAAAGGAGACGTGAATCAGACTCAGATCATCAGACGTGCTCTTGCCACGCCCATAAAAAAAAAAAAAAAAAAAAAAAAAAAAAAAACGAAAAAAGCGACGCGTCGAACGGATCATCCACGGAAACTCTTGATTTGGCTGCCAACATGCTAAAAATACGGCAATGCGCAGTTTATGAGTGGATTGGAAGGACGAACGTGCGCCACGGTTGGAGTTTCAAATCCAGAAAAAGGAACAGCCCTCCCCGCGTCTCGATTTTTTTTCTCACCTCTCTTTTTTTTTTCTTTTTCTCTACCTTTATACAGTTTTTTGTGGTTTGCTTCGTTATGACGCGCTCACTGCTGACTCTCCCACCCGAGATACTTGACCTCGTCGTGGTCAAACTTGACAACCAGGAGATACGCGAATGCTGCGTCGTGAGCGCGGCGTGGCACCGCCGGTTTTTGCCCTTTCTTTACAAGCGTTTGGTGATTCGACACCCGGTGCAGCTGCAGCAGGTGTGTGACAGCTTCCTTGCGCACGCCGAGGATCAGGTTGCTGATGCCGTGCGGTCATTGGATATCCACATCAAGACCATTACCAGCCGTCATTTGCCGCTGCTCACGGCCTGGTGCAAAAATGTCGATAGTCTCACGCTCCGCTGGTCCATTTGGCACGAACACGACCACAAGGTGCAAATGGAGCAACAACAACAACAACAACAGCATGCATCACACGCCTCTACATCTCTCCTCGCCTTCCCCGTCTTTCCTGCAGCTCAATTGCCTCCCTCCGCAGCCGCGCTCATGTCAGCCGTCATGCCAGCCACCTATCCCGAGCCGCCACCTGTCCCTGCGCCGGCAGCAGATGATGGCGCGACCGAGACAACGACACCCACGCCCGCGCCCACTGCCAAAACTGATCCAAACAAGACAAATTATGAAGCCGTCATGGCCAGCTTCATTGCCCCCTTTAAGCATCTACTGCAGCTCACCACCATGGTCTCCTTTGGCATGCCCGACGCCACCGTGCCTTCGTTTTTGCCATTTTTGCCACGGCTCACCAAGCTCGATATGAAAAACGGATGCCATCTGACTCTCGAGTATGTCGAACACATTCATGAGCGCTGCCCCAGCCTCCAGACCCTCGTCTTGCAGTGCACACTGCTGCAAACACTGTTTGAACTCCAGGACGTGAATCTAGCCGGAAACGACACCGCCATCGCTTCGCCTTGGACGCCCACAGACACACTGCGCACGCTACAATTGGAATTTATCAACGGGTTTGATGGTTATTTGCATGATTGGCTGTTGTATTTTGCGCTGAAATACCCGCGACTTGTGAATTTGCACTTGCGACAATATGGAAGCACGTTTACCACGGATTTGCTCGATGCGCAGCAGCGACCGGTGGCCGGGACGCGCGGTGTAGCTCCGACGCGCATCTTCCAATTGCTCTCACAGCGGTGTCCTGAGCTGCGACGCGTCGAATTCCGAAATATCAACGTGCATCCCGCTTTTTGGCGGTCGTTGACCATGCCACTCGAACATGTATCGCTGTACATGCCCGTGAGTCCGCCCAGGCAGACCATTGACGCGCCGGGCGTGCCGACGGCCATTGGCGTGCCGCTCATGGCACATACGTTGGACAGCCCCACACTTGCAAAGCATCTTACAACCTTGGAGCTGGCTCCTTGCTTGCCCGCAGACATCCAGGCCCATGCGGCCGTCGTCCAACCGCTTCATTTGTGCGACCTGCTTGCGCGATTCACGCACCTCAAGCACCTGACACTGCAATGGAAAAAAGAAGCCCCGCCCATGGAACTCGACGCGCTTTTAACCTCGGTGCCGCGCCTCGTCACCTTGGCTCTTGCTTTTTCCAAAATAACCATTTCTCCGCTGTCGTCAGGTAACCTGCGTCGACACAGACTGCACGCGCTCACGTTGAAATCCGCCGTCTTTACCGATGATGTGTTTCCCTGGATGAATGCGCACTGCCCGCAACTCAAACACCTTGCGCTCTACACAAGCTGCCGCACCATCCCGGACCTTGCTCTTGCGTCGCATCACCTTTGTCGCATCCTGCTCCCCGATACCCGCCTCGATACCTTGGCCATTGAAGAGCGCTCCGTCATGCCCATCCGCCTGTTCTCACTGTTCAAAATGCCATGCGACAAAGTGCCCAAAGAACGCCTCCATCATCCACATTTCAGCCACCTCCACCACCCGCAGCACTGCGCTTGGCATATGGTAAAGTCGTACGACCACGTCAATAGTCACGAGTACGACCTGGTCGCGTTGAATGCCAACCAGAGCTTCGAGTCCACCCTGCCCACTGACCGCGTCCGCCTGTCATGCCCTTGGTACGAAGACTTTTGCAACGCAGCCGAGGCCGTGTACAAGCGCAATGAGACAGAAAAAGACGACGTCCACCTCATCACTACCCTCCCGTACATGCACATTCTCTGTCTCAACGTCGCCAATCTCGTCATCAATGGCAAAAAAATACCCTTTGTCGCCTAGCACCCCATCTTTTTTTTATCTTTGCTGCTCTCTTGGTTGCCTTGAGACTGGAAACATCTCTTTACTCATTTCATTATCATAATACCATCATTTTGGCTTATCATCCACCGTGTTCGACAATAAAATTGACAATGTACAACGTCCTGGCCCGAGAAAAAGATGCACCATTTGCATCACCAGTTCAACATCGACTGTTGGGCACGAAAGAAAAGCGCGCTTGCTTTTGGCTGTCAATGCAAATTGAGGGCTGGTAGAACAGGGCGGGGCCAATTGGCGGCAGGGACGAGCGGGTGTTGAATTGACCATGGATGCAAAGCATCAAAACAAAAACAGCGTCCAGCGACTTTTTATTTTCTTGCTCTGCATCCTTTTCTTTTTTTTTTGATCAACCATGCTGTCTGCTCAACCTGCATATGCGTTGGCCCGCGCCACCTTTAAGCGAGCGCAACGTGGTCTCTTTGGAGGCAAGCACATCCAATTCGGCAACAATGTAAGTGGCAGCCGCCTCGTTGGCAAGGTGGATCGATCGGTCGTTGCTCATTTTCTTGTGTTTTTTTTTCGATTTGATCGGGTAGAATCCTTTCTCCAAGAAAAAGACTCGTCGCAACTGGCTGCCCAATGTGCAGAACAAGAAGCTGTACTCGGATGCGCTGCAGCGATTCTTTGAGCTCAAGGTGACGACGTCTGTTCTCCGCACGATCGACAAGAAGGGCGGATTGGACAAGTACCTGTTGGAGACCAAGGATAAGAACTTGGCGAGCAACAAGGCCGTCGAGCTCAAGAGTCTTTTGCTCAAGCAACAGAAGAAGGCAGAGGTCTCCGCCTAAGCGCACAAGCCTTTTGACCCTCTTTTGACACCAATACTCGTCCATGACCATATCCCCCCTCTTTCTCACCCAATCCATTTCTTTCTGGTTGTATCCAGACCCGCTCACGCCGTCCATCACCTTTTTTCCTTCCTCTTCGCCTCACTTTTCGCATTTGTATCATAGAACAATAAAAAATCCTGTTTTCTACACCCAAAAGATATTGACGTGCATTGAGACAAAAGCGAATGGTCAGAAATGCGGCGTCGAGCATAAAAATGCCGCTGACGGGCCACACACTTGTGTTTCTTTTTCGAATTGGGCCATGGAGTTACCGCATATTGGAATACACTGTGCACTGCCGTCCTGCGGCTCGCTGGGTAAGCTCCACGTTGCTCGGACGGCTTGTAAGAGGATGTTGACTCTTTTTTTTTTCGCAGACTATCTTCCTGTCGCGTGCCCCTTTTGCCAGGCCGTATACTGGTGAGTCGGATAAAACGACCTTTGTGCGCGTTGCACGCTGCTGACGCTTTCATTTTTTTTTTTTTTTTACCAGTGGCGACCACCGGTTGCCTGGCGCGCACGAGTGCCACGCGTGGGTGAAGCGCGACAAAAAGGTGGCCGCGTGCACCAAATGTCAGCAACTTGTATTCGAAAGCGCGCTCTCAGAGGAAGAGGCGGTAAGTTTGTATTGCTTTTTTTGCTTATGACGCGTTTGGTGCGTCGCCCTGAGCTGTGTTCACCCGCCATTTTTTTTTTAAAAAAATCATTTATGCCTCTTTTCTTTAGCTAAAGGCCCATTTGGCGTCCCAATGCCAAATGCATGTGTTTCCACCTGTTTCCGCGGAACCAAGGGCGACGACGCGGGCCACATGCCATGTTCTTGGCTGCCGCGACTTGGATCCCAGGATTGGACCGGCGCACTGCGCAGGATGTGACCAAGATTACTGCTTAAAGTAGGCATTTCCGTCCAAAAGGGTGACACGGACGCTCATTGTGCTCCTTTTTTGTTGTTGTTCACCCGTGCTAGGCACCGATACCCGTCCGCACACGATTGCGCGTCGCTCAAGGTAGACACCAAGGCGCTACGGCGCACGCAGGCCGCGGAAAAGCTAGCAAAGACATTCCCGAGCACTGCCACCTCCGCAGCCTCGGCCTCGGCTTCCGCAGCACAACCAACACAGCCATCGCCACGCGAAACAGGCAAAGTGACCAAGAAACGGCCGGGCAATCCCAAAATAGAGTTGATGAAAATCAAGGCAAAGGCAAAGGTAAAAAAAAAAAAAAGTGGGTGTGTGCGCATCATGGATGGACATGATTGGCAAATCCGTGTATGATGTGGACCTGAAGCTTAACACTTTGCAATGTCTTTTCTTTCCACGGGATTTGCTTTTTCAATTTAGGGCATTGGCTCTGTGCCAATGGCATCGCGGCTCTATGTCCATGTTCAATTCCCCAAAGAGACCAAGATGGCCGCACAGCCAATGTTCCTGGACATGGTAAGCGTGAAAATGTGGACGAGAGGGCCGTTGAAGGGGGCTTCTCATGGCTGCGTCTGTCCGTTTTTTGTTTATTTTCCCATAGCACAATCGCGCGGGAAAGACACTCGATCTGCTGGCTGATCACGCTCGTCTGAACAATATCAATCACCAGCTGGCACAGGATCATCCCGACGTAAGCTGACACGCGATGGGAATGGCAAAAAAATGCACAAGAGAACGACGCGCTTAGGTAAAATCCGTTTTTTTTATTGTAGCGACTTGTTTTGTTTCAACAAGAGGGCGATGACGGCAGCCCAATGGCCCTGGACTTGAGCAAGACGATGGAACAGGTGGCACCATTGTCGACAGTGATCTTGGAGCGAGCAGGCCAGCTCCAAAAAGAGGAATAAAGGCGAATTTTTTTTCGTGTGTGTGTGTAATCAGCATGCCATGCGTAAGACTGCGACTAGATGAAGGCACCAGAAAGGGAGGCGATCGCCAAGCCCAAGCGTGCGACAAACAATCAATGTCGCACACATCGATGGCACACAAAAAAAAAAAAAATGAATAACAGGGTTTTTTTATAATCAAAAAAGATACAATTGTATGATAGAGAAGAATTCGTGCAGTGTACAAAAAGAGTGAAAAAAAGGATGGACTAAAAGACTACAAATATGAATAATTATGTATACTGGGAGGGCAATCAACGGGGGGGGAACAAGGGAACGCGTAATATAAAAATGAATGTTTTAGCGGTCAGGTTCATCGGGTGGCAAGTACATGCGATTCATATGATCGGCAAGGACGTTTGTATCGATAGGAGTACAGTGTTCATTGGGGTTAGCGTAGCGTGGTGCGCGTTGAGATGGATAGGACACGAGATAATTTCCTCGCGGGCCAAAATCGTCAAAAAAGCCTGGATTATCCAGGGGGCTCGACTGCTGTTCTTGCATAGCCGGATAGCCGAGGCGCGGCGAGCCATTGAGGGTCGTGGAGACGGAACCGGAGCGTGCAGGGTAGGCAGAGCGATTGGACGACATGCTGTTGATGCGATTCATGTCATAAAAGGAGCCTTCATTGAGCGGTGTACGTGGTGTTGCGACGGATGGGAAGGTGGTCATTGTGGTGCGATTGGAATGAGACGCGTCGCTGTTGGCGCGGCGCATGTGCATCATGTCATGGACCAGTGCTGGGTCCATGGCATCGTCGTACGCGTCGTGGCTGTCTTCAATCATGTCCGCGTAATCGTTGGCATATGTCAAGCACGGCGCTGCGTCGTCTGGCATGTGTTGAACCATGGTCGTCTGACGAGAAAGTGCCGGATGATTGCTTCTGCTGCCGCTGGTCGACGTGCTTTGCGATGTTGACGGGCGTGGCGTGGGCGCCGGCGGTTGCCTTGGCTGCATCGCCCCCCACGACCCCATTTGCCGCGCATTGCGCTCGACCATAACCATTAAATCATCCACCACCTTGTGGATTTCAACGAGACTGGCCGTGGCCGTCTGTTTTGCCATTTGTTGCGTGAGCAATTGCGTGCGTGCCTGCCGCGTGTCGCGCCCAGGTGGCGAATTGATGACAAAATATTGCGTCTCCATCTCCAGCTTGGTCAATTCCGCGACGGCCTCGGTCAGGCTATTCAATTGCGTGCGAATGTCGTGTGTTGGCTTGGGCAGCTCCACCAGCGTCGTGTTTGTCTTTAGCGCCGTCACAAGCGCCTTGTACCCATCAATTGTGATCTGCAAAGAACAAAAAAAAAAAGGAGTGAATACTCGAAAAAAAAAAAAAATTAAAAAAAAAGCGATATTTTTTACCTTGTTGTCGTCAATGGCTAGCGTACGCAAAGTGGCATTGTGGGCAAGAACGTCGGACAAGGCAGTGGCGCCGTGGTCACCAATCTCCATGCCTGTGAGATCGAGGTGTTGGAGGGTGCGATTCTGCTTCAAACCAGCAAGCGCGGCATAGACGCCCGGGCCGATGTGTTTGACGGCGAGATTGGAGAGTCTGCGCGTGGTCATGGTGATTTTGAGCTGGCGGATGGCTGTATTGCGCTCGAGGACCATGGCGAGGGCGCGGATGGTGTCGCCGGAAAGACCTGCTTCGTGTGTGTGTGCCTGGCCAACGTCCAAATGCATGTCGGACAGATCGAGCGACTGAATCCTGCTGTTGTCACGCAGAGCATCCAAAAACTCACGCAGGGTGACGTCTTCCCAGTCAATGGCCGTGAGCGCAAGCGATGTTGGGCCTTCATTTTGCATAATGGCGTGAATTAGGCGCGGCATGTGCGCAACTTCGCGCCAAAGAGGATTGCCGCCGGCATCGAGGTGCACAGACCGATTGCCGGATTTTGTGATGGCTTGCAAGATGTCCCGCAGCTTGCGCCCGTCTAGATGCGTGTCGTGCAACCCCAGAAATTCGACCGACGCAAAGGATGGCGTCTGAATCCATTGGCAGATCGATTGCACATTTTCATAACTAAAGCGATTATGGCCGAGGTCGATGCGCGTGAATTTGGAATGATCGAGGCACCCGGGGCTCAAACGAAGTCTGTGTCCACGCAGACCAAGCGATGCGAGTTTACCAATGCCGCCACCTTGCAATAACACGGTCAGCAAATGGCTGGACAGCATCCACTGGCGGTCACGCGCAGGTGGATCGGTGCTGGCGCTGTTGCTCATGGATATATCAAGCGATCGCAGGTTGGCCGGCCGTTGGGAAAGAAGCGTGCTGACCAATGATTCCATTTGCTCAAAATCCAGGCCACACTCATGCACATCAAGTGTCACGAGCTGAATCGCCAATTGCGGCATCGCCATCAGCAGTGCGTGCAGATCCGTCTTTTTAAACGTGTTCTTGCCAAGCGCCAGCGATCGCATCATGCACTTGCCTGTGCTCACTGCCAAACCAATGGCAATCAGCGCGCCATCCTTGGTGTCCGACGTGCCAATCTCGCAATTGGTCACATCCAAGTGCTGCAGCACCGGCTGGCCCGCAACCAGCAATGAATAAATTTCGCTTGCGAGCAAATTCGTTGTAAACAGCGAATCGTGTTGTGTACGCGTCCACGAATCGTCCTTGTCTTGCACCCACGACTCCAATGGCTTGAGAGACACTTGCGCAAACGACACATTGTGGAAGTGAGGCTATGCAGAGAAATAAAAAAAATGTGTAAAAAAAAGTCAGATTCGTTCGATGTTCTCCATTTTTTTTTGTTTCTTACATAGTTCTGAAGAGCGCGCATGATGGCGAGCAATTCATACTTTGAATAGGTCATGGGAGTGTCTTTGATGGGGTCGGGCGGGAGCAAAACAAAGGATGGTGTGGCGCTCCCTTTGATGGTGTATTGGATACGCAGGCGATTGAGATTGAGGGCAGCGCAATAGGCGTGCAGGATCATATCAAAGGCGCCTCCCTCATGGTCGAGGTACAAGGGCCGCAGCGACACCATGGCAACTTGTTTGGGCACGTGGAGGCGACAGATGCGCAGAGCCGACTGGGCAGTGGCGGCATGGATGGCCTGGCGCAAGTGGTGGATGATTTGGTCGCAAAGCGTGGACACGAGCACCAATTGCCTCGTGGGCGCATTTACCTGGCCGACGAGGATCTTGAACGTGTCGTCCGAGCCATCATATTGAATGGCGTGGATGGAAAGGAGGCCGTATCGATCGCGTTCGACGGCTTTCCAAAAGCGATCGGTGCTGTTGCCCGGCGGAGGTAATAAATACATGCTCAGTTTGCCAATAGCGAGAATCAGGGGCATAAACACTTCCTTGACATGGTGATCCCGAAGCTGTTTCTCCTTGTACATCACCTTGTGAGCGAAAATAGGGTCGATGGTGTCATTGTGCTTCGCCAATCGATCCTGCATCGCGTACAGCTCGGGCCCGGACATGGTGCCGCCATCCAACATGGCACGGTGATAAAGCGATGCGGCCTTGCGCAATGCCTGGATCCATTTCTGGCAATCGTGCCCGGAATCGCACGAAAGAATCAAAACGTGCCATTCCAACGACAATGGGTTCGTGTGCTCGATGCGGAATGTGTTCTTTGAGCCGACCACGGTGTGGATGGCGCGAATGTCCTGAAGGCCAAGCACAATGCGTTCCGAGTCAATCTTTGGAAATGTATGTGTTTCACGTTCAAACAGGTTGATCTCGGCGCCCGCCTTGCGCTCGCTCTTGTACGCAAGCAATTGATGATTCGTCACCACCATGTATTGCTTCTTGTCGATGGGGATTTTCGCCGTCACCGTCTTGACTGTGATCGTCCCTGCATGCAGCACTTTGAACACTTTTTTGTTCGCCTCCATTTCCAGACGCTCCATCTGTTGCATTTCAGGGCTTGGCGGGTAGATTTGATCTGGCAGTCCGCCGCCGTCGCCCTCCAATGGCGACATAGGCCCTTGGTAAGGCATGTGAGCTGAGCCAACCGATGACGAGGCCGACGACGATGGCCGATCGTATCGGAAAGCTTCCCTTTGTTGTTGATGATGCGACAAGGTGCGTGCCATGCTGCCACTGCTGCTGGATGTGGGCGAATACGGCCCGTGCAAAGAGGGCAAATGCTGCAATGGTCGCTGTTGCTGTTGTTGTTGCTGCTGTTGTTGTTGCTGTTGTTGTTGCTGTTGTTGTTGCTGTTGATGCGCCTGAAGCAGCAATTGATGGTGATAATCTTCCTCAGGTATCATGGTCGTGATCGTCGCATAAGACGCGTCCAATGGCGTCGATCCATTGCTGCTGCTGTGCTCCGACGGCGACGAGTTGTTCCGACGGAACCCGCGCGTCGCCGTTCGAGCAGACGTCGTCGAATGCAGTTGCGTAAAAGACGACGACGACGACGATGTGGACACTGACGAGTTGCTCGACGGATGCGAGGGACTATGCCGTGGGCTGGAGTCTCTCATACAAAAGGGAATAAAGGACAGAAAAGATACAAAAAAAAAAAAAAGAGGAAAAAGACAAAAAAAATGGACCGTGGGCCAGGTACGACCGCAAGAAGCTTATTTTGAATGCGAAAAAAAGTCCGCAGGATTGCCATTTTTGGCGTTGCTATGCAAGTCGGCCAATCAACAGCCTCCTTTTGATCATGCAGCGATCACCCAGAGTTTTGACACGCAAGCCAAACAAGTCGCCTGGCCAATGGACCATGCAAACACGTGGTAACCTTGTCCAAGTTGGTGAATCTTGGACAAAACCGTCCGCTTGGCTAGGCAAAAAGGTATCATTGTACAAAGATGCTCAGTCTTTTTTGCTCTTATCGCCTTGAAAAAAAAAAAAACGCCAATATTATGGGCAATTGGAAGCGGAGGAATTTCGGCCACAAGGTGGCAAAGCATGCACACCATAATCACCACGCCCTCAGCGCACGCCATGCTCGGCCATTGGGCAGCCAATGAGCGCGCCAAAAAAAAAAAAAAAAATCGACCCTGGCGCTCATGCACCACAGGCACTTTAACCCTCTCACGCAGGCAAGTACACGTGATCACCCCGCCCTTTTTTTCGTGCATATTCGCGCTATTCTTCTGTGTTTCTCTTCTTCTTTTTGTTCCCAGTTGCCCTTTTTTTCGTCTTTTTGGTTTTTTTCTTCTTCTTGTACATTATTTTCGACCACCATGGATTCTTTGCAGAGTTTCACCCAGCAGACCAACCTCGCCTCCTTGCTTGGCATTCATCTCGTAAGTGACTCATCTTGAAAGATAAAGCGTGTTTTGCCACTTTTGCCTTGTTGCGGCGTGAACGACGTGGCGACCCACTTGCAACAAGCGCGACCAGCCACCATTCCATGACGACGCGATCGTGGAGCACCAGATGCGACCCAATGGCCAATCATCACGAGATCGACGGCGGCTGACGCGCGTCGTTTTTTTTTTTAAGGGTCTCTCCTTGTTTGGTGCCCTTGCAACCAACCCAACATACAACATTCCCATCTTTTTCTTTGGCATCTGGGCGTACAACTATCACGAATCGAATTCCCCAATCAAAACGGTAGGACGAGAACCAAGGGGGCGGATTGACAAGGAAAAAACGGGCGAAATGGACTCATTGATGCGATTTAGTTCACCTATGTGCTCAGCCTGAGCGTGTTTCTCGACGTGCTTTGGTTCATTCTCCACAGCGGACACGATGAGAGCGGATTCACCTTTGCACTCGTGTAAGACTCCATGGGAAGAGAGTGGCGCGACGCGTCAATTTTGAAAAAAGGGGAGAATCACGGCACCGTTGTCCCCTTTTTGCCTTTTTGCCCCCGCGACCCCTTCTTCTCACTCTCTTTTTTAATTCCACAGGATGAACATTCTTAGCTTGGTCGCCAAGGTAACACAAAATCGATTTTTCGGGCGCACAAGGCAAACACAGGTGCCCTGACACGTTCTTTTCATTTTTATTGCGCTAGCCCATCACGATCCTGACGGCCATTACTGCGATTCAGAACCGCGGCGACTCGTTGAATGCGGTGGGAGGTAAGAGCATGCAAAAAGACGCGCAGAAAAAGCATTCATGGACTTACGCGGCCTATTTTTCGTCATGACAGGCTGGAGCGACGCGCCAGGCTCGTTCCCCGGTGCTTACCAGACGGTGCGCGACGGTGACAATGATTTTGCCTAAGCAGCTTGCCAGAATTTACCTCTGCTGCCTTGCTCCGAAATGATTATCATATAAAAATAAAGAGACTGCTTTGAAATTTTAATTTTAGCAACGAAGGGTTGGAAATGCAAGAGGTGAACGTGCATGCCAAGGCGCGCACCCTGTCACGGGCTCACCCAACAGGAAAAAAGGGATGCTGAGGCGCAAAAAAAAAAAAAAAAAAAAAAAAAAAAAAAAGTGAGAGGGTGACAAAAAGAACTGTGATGTCATGCTGCATCATGCGAGGTCACGCCACACTGGTACAACTTGATTCAAGGCGAACAGTTCCATTGGTGCAACCAAATCGACGGCCAGCCCGGTCCCCACTTGTTCCTTGCTGCATGAGCGGAAGGGGTTTCAAAAGTGGCGCTGCGTCTTCAAACTTGCCCACCCCTCGCTCAATTGTCGCCCGAATAGGAAGGCCGCCGATTCACCGACGGCGTGATACCTTGCCAAGGCGTGATTTGCTGAGCAATGCCTGCAGAATCTCGGTAAAGTTATAAAAATGCCCCTGTAATGCGGAAAAATGTGAGATTAAACAACCACACTCCTCTGATTTAGATGCATCTACACTTGTTTACAACAGGTAAAGGCTCCCAAGGGAGGGGAAAAAGTAGTAAAAGTCATTGCTTACACCGTATTTCTTCCATCATGTTGTGATTTTTGAAAAAAAAAAAAAAAAAAGGTGTGCTTTTGTCAGGCTTGCTGTCATTGGCAACGGCCGCCTCCAACGTCACTTATAATGTGATTGCAACGCCCGGTCACGGGAATGCTGTGGGTGTCATGGTCGGCGGCACCACGTACGAATTGAGCCAGGACAAGGACACCGCCGTCCTTTATACCGGCAAGGCGCCTTCAGGCAATTACAGCTACGTGCTCCTCGACCAGCAAAAGCAGACTGTCGCCATGGAAGCCTTCCACCGAAATGCCGTCGACGACGCCACGCCCAACGAATTCTTCAATCGCACCTGGAATTCCAAAAATCCGGCCTTGTTTCCGACCATTTTGGACGCCCTACCTTCTATGCGCGTCATCGATACCAAATCAAAGCTGCATCCCACCGGCGAGATCCCTACCATCTATCTTCGCGCCGATCAGGGCGCCATCGACGCATTGCACGGCAACAGCTCGTCAACGGACAAGGTGTCTGTCACATTTACTTATATTGAGTACGTTTATTGTCTTTTTTTTTTTTTTGCAACCTTGGCGTTGTGCTTACCTTTTTTTCTTTTTTTTTTTTTTTGTAGGAATGACAAGGTGCAACACTTCAATGGCAGCGAATTGAAGCTTGCCGGCCGCTCATCGCGCTGGGTCGACAAGCTGTCGTACGCCTTGGAGATCCCCAAGGAAGGCAAGGACGATTTATACGGGTTCCGACGCCTAAAATTGCGCGCCATGCGCATGGACCCCTCGTACATCCGCGAACAAATCGTCTACGACTTGATGAACTCGGTCGGCTTGCCTGTGTCAGGCGCGTCTTACGTCAGGTATGACCAAATTACAAAAAAAAAAAAAAAAAAAAAACGAGCCGTCAGCAGGACGCGACGCGCAAAAACGAAAAAAAAAGTCGCGAGTATTCATTTTTTTTATCTTTTCGCTCAAAGATTGATTATCAATGACCGTCCCATTGGCTTGTTTACGCTGATCGAGGCCTACAAGGGCACGTACCTGCGCAATCAGTTCAATGGCGGCAAAAAGTTTGACCAAGGCACGCTTTTCAAGGGTGTTGGCTTTTCCTCGGACCTGATGCCTATGGCCAACATGACCGACTATGCAGGGGCTTACGAAGTCGAGGACAAACCCGACAAGGGCAATGCCACCATGGAAAAGGTCGTCAAGCTGACGCAATTCCTGTACAATGCGCCCGTGGGCGACGGCGCCGAAGATGAGTGGAACAAGTATTTGGACGTGGAAAGCTTCATCCGCGCACTGGCCATTGAGGTTACCGCCGGCTTTTCGGACGGTTTCATGACCAATGCCAACAATTACTTTTTGTACGACAATTTGCAAGAGGGCCGCTTCACGTACACGGCGGCCGACTTTGACACCACGCTCGGCTTGACCATGTTCAAGATTGACAAGATGTGGGCCGGCGATTACCACGAATTCCCTGGTTTCCTCATCCGCAACGCGACGGCCAAGCTGCTGCAGGTGCCAGCCTTCAAGTCGCGCTTTGAGGACGTCTTCCACAAGGTCATCACGGAACTCGCCACCATGGAGAACGTCAACGCGCGCATCGATGGCCTCGTCGACTTGATCCAGCAAGACGTCACATGGGACATGGCGCTGCCAAAGGTGACCACTATCAACTATGACGACTCCTCGTTCCAGGAAATCCTCAACTTTAACGTGTCCGCGCTCCCCGTGCCCATGGACCCGGACACCATCAAGGACATGTCAAATCCCAAACGCTTGGAACTCACGTGGCTTACCGCCGTCAATGGCCCCACGGGCTTGATATCTCTCTCCGGCGTCCGCGAGTGGTTCCAGCACCGCACAAACAATACACTCCAGTACTTTCAACAGAACCCGATCCACTAGAAATCCGCGCATTTTACAAATTTCACAATAAAGCAATTTTTGTAGTATTTAAATGAAATCTTTTCTCCTGATATTGTCGTCTTTGTTTTGATATCCCACTGTATCGTTTTATCATACTGAGATCAAAGCATGCGCTTTATTTGTGTGCAAAAATCCAATACGGATGAAATTAATGCTCTTGTGCATTTTCTCGAGCACTTGCTGAGATACTGACTGATTTTTTTCTACGTTTTGCGGAAGCTCAAATTTGTGAATATGGACAGACAGGCAAAGCCGAACCAGTATCATGTCAGCCAAACCAAATTCGAATAATGCGAATCTTCAAGTCTTTGCACATCAAGTTGCCGATATCTTAACGCGATCTGTCCAAAACACCAGTGCTTTTACCGCGTTTGGCCGCTGATTCATTTGAGATGACTCGCGTGCTGATACGTTGGACCATTGTCGCGTGCGCTACCAAAATGGAAACGATCTTACCGCCCTTTTGCCAAGTGTGTCCTCCAGATCCTGATCGTCCGGTCATATAATTGAACTAGAGGATGGTGAACACAAAACAAGAACAATGACAAGTTTTTTTTAGAAATCGGATCACTCAGTCATGAGATAATGTATTTTGCATAAATTCAGGGCCAAAACAGGATCAAAAAGTCCTCTGAAGGCCAACTCACCGAGAACTCGACGCGATGTCCTCAAACCACAAGCGCTTTTACCGCGTTTGCCCGCTGATTCGTCTTAGGTGACTCACGCGTCGGGGCGCTCAGCCGTTGCCGGCGTGCGACACCAAATGGTGGTTTTACACGCGTGAAACTGGTGCCTCGTCAGAAACCTACTCCTCTGGTCCCAAACTTGGACCAGTTGATGGTAAACACAATTGTCCAACGGTGTTAATTTTTTTCGCGAATCCTATCACCCAGTCCCGAGAAATCTCGAAATTCGTGGTTGCTAGTGAAAACAAGCGCCAAATAATATTTCACGCATTTCTCCCGATGAACCTGACCGAATGGCTTCAAATTTAGACCAGTGGATAATCGGCTCAAAAAATCCAACTTGTCAAGTTTTTTCAGAGATCGGATTATTCAGTTCCGAGAAAATGCATTTTGCATGTATTCAGGGCCAAATCAGGGCCAAAACGATCCTTGAAAGCTAACTTGCCGAAAACTCGACGCAATGTCCCCAAACCACAAGCGCTTTTACCGCGTTTGACTGCAGATTTATTAGAGGTAATGCACGCGTCGGGGCGCTCAGCCATTGCCGCCGTACGAGACAAAATGGTGGTGATTTTACCCCCGTTACGCCTATGAAACTGGCGCTTCATCAGAAACTTGCTCATCTGATCCCAAACTTGGGTCAGTTGATGGTATGAACGGCCAATTTTGGCCCCACTGACCACGCGTCCATGTGCGACGCGCTTGAATGGTTTCATCGCAGAGCCAAATGCCTCCGCGGGGAAGCACTTGTGCTGAGCGCAAGGAGGTACATCTGGCTGCGCAGCTACGATGCTTTGTTTTTCGCCACAAACGGCTGGGTGGAGATTAAAAAAATAGCACGCGACGTGGCGTCTTGCGTGTTTTGCTGGGCTGTCAAACAGGATCCATGGATGTTTCTTTTGTGTGTTCTGCGGATGCTTAATTTGTGCACGTTGACTCTGCAGGAAGCACAAAAAAAAAGAAAGAAAAAAAAGCGGAGCACGGCCCATGTTTTGGCCACAAAGGACCAAAATTGGCGATGTCTTTCTAGCCTTTTACATTCCTGTCGCCCGCCAAGGTTACGCAAAAAGGCTGTGTGTGCGTGTGTGACAAACAAGCAATTTCCGCAATACCGAGTTGACGGATGGGGCGACCTGAGATCCAGCGCGTTCGCCACAGCTTGGACAAAGGGTGAAACCACCTTGCATTTGCCACATGGGAATATTGAGACTTTGATATAGTGGTGTGCAGAAGGAAAAAAAAAAAAGTCGCGTATTAGCCGCGGAAGGGGGTTCTGGACCGCGTCGACCACCCCTGTCCACCAATCACGACAGGTCCAATCCATTACCGGTATTTGTTATGGATGTGTCATTTTTTCGTCCCTTTTCTAAAGGACTTGTCGCTATTTTTGAACGATGCGCCGCCAAATCCACCCCATTACGGTCCTTCCAAAAGAGGGGCAAGCTTTTGGGTTGCGCTTAATTGGCTGAAAAAGGGCTTGCCGTGGCAAAAAGAGAATAACACATTGCCTTTTGCGGGTATGATTTCATTTGGATTTGGGCGCAAGGTGCTATTTCAAAGGGAGCAGAGGCTGAAGGTTGGGTGGCAACCAAGGTTCGTACAATTGGGGCCAAGAATCCGCCCCTTTTTTTTTTTTTTTGCTCCTTTCTCTTTTCATCGCCACTTCCGCGTTAAAAATAGGTCTTGCGTGACACAATGGGGTCTATTTGAATTCCCGCCTCTCTATTTTTAGCAGCGGCCTTGGACCCTATAAAAGAGAGGGCAGTGCGACGGCGATCCTAAAAGACAAAGAAGCAGATCCATTTTTTTTTGTTGTTGTTTCTTTTTCTTTTTTATTTATCCATTCCATTCCTATTCCACCATACGATGCACTCACTTCAGCATACCGAGCGCAAGCGCAAGCTCAGTGAAGATCATACCCCCATGCGCGTACGCTTTTGCTCCAAGCCGCACGAGGTGATTGCCACCTATTCACCATGCGAATACGATCGCAGCGGCCTGTTCCCTGACGTACCCCCATTGTCCCTGTATCCCAATGTTATACCCGCCACCATGGTTATGCCACCAAGTATGGATGCCGCCGCCAAGAGCATGCTGTCGCCACCCCCATCAACATGTTTGCCATCACCGCCCATTGAGCAAGACGATGCCGAGCCATGGCCCGCCACCCAAGCCCCTACCGCCGCCAAGACGCAGCGCAAACGGCCCAAGTTGACCATTGACACCAGCGCCATCCAGGGACCATTGTTCTTCACGGACCTGTCCACCAACCATCAGAAAAAATTGAAATCCACCACGACCACCCCTGTCGCCACGCAATTCCCCTCGGCTCCCCACAGAGAAGACGAGCAAGTAGAGCGCATTACGTTGAAGAATACTGAAATCAACCGACGCTGCTGTATCGTGGTTGTTGCATAGACACAAACACCCTTGGGAGGCTGTACCTGCCTCCTTTTTTTTGATGTTCGCTTTGTAAATACCCAAACCCAAACAAAAAAGCTCTTTTTTAGGCGACGCGATTCTCCTTTTTTTTTTGCATTGATTTTCGTCCCCCATCCCATCCTGCCCTAATGCACATAGCCTATACCATGCTAAAAAAATAAAAATACCAAAAAACAGCTTGATTTCCCCTCCTCATTTGCCAAGAAAAGGACGCATTGTGCACCAACTTTGCGCAGCCCCTCGCCCCTTGCATCTTGGCTGGCTCGGCCAAGGTGCAGACGCGCATTGAGCACTCCATTTTCATGCTAAAGGTGCCTAGCCAGCCAATCGCCGCGCCGCATCCTGCGCAACACCAATTTACCTCCTCCTTTTTGTGTTCCCAATTAGCTCACGTTTATTCCTAGAAGGCCCACTAACCCCCTCGTGCAAATCCAAACACCCTGCAATGACGCAATGGATCATCCCCTTTGTTTTTTTTTAAAAAAAAAAAGGTGGCACGCTCGGTACACATCTCCTAGGGGGGGGGGGCGGAGCAAGTGAGGGGGGATGACCTGGATGATGCTTTATTTATCGCGCATGATGTTGGCTGGGTACAAAAAGTGTCAGAGAGCACAAAAGGGGGGGGGGAAAGGGTGTTGTGCAGCCTTGGGGTGCATCATCCTGATGGAACTTCTATTTTGGCTGGCCTTGGATCGTGACGACGACACGACGCGAATGGCTGGCATATCGATGTTCACACAAGTAAATCCTAAAAAAAAAAAAAAGCACGCGTGAGCTTCCATTGGGCTCCAATTCGTCGTCAAATGCAGCCAAAATAGCCCATTTTACCCTTGCCAAGTGCCAAGGTTCAAGCGACCATTGGTGATCGGGACGTTCAATGAGACGCCGACAAGGCCAGACTTGACATGGCCAGGCTGGACATAGACAATTGAGCCAAAAAAAAAAAAAAAAAAAAAAAAAAAAAAAAAAAAAAGACCAAAAAAAGGTAATAAGCCCATCCATTTCTAAGAATAATGACACACAAGAACCCCATGCCCACCAACACCACCGCAGCGTCACCGCGCATACACAATGGCACGCGTAGCCATCTTTTTTGGGGCGTGGCTGGGAGTCGTTGGACGTGGTTTCAACCCATTGGCGACCAAATTTCGCTTACCATGTCGTCTGAGCCCTCATCCGTGTGGATGTAAGGGAGCGTTTCAGGCACGATCTTATCAAGGGCCATATTCATGTCCGTCCTCACCTGAAAAAAGAACAAAAAAAAAAAAAAAAATAGACCCAAAAGCGTGAGACACACAATGCCAAGAAGAATCATTGACAAAAAAAGACGCCCCGTTGAGCGAAAAAGCGACCATGAGGCTGCACGAGTATTGGCTCCTCGTCCCCCCCCCAATGGGCCTCAATGGCTCGTCCGTGGCCTCGATTCGCAGCTCAAAGAGCCATTGAACGAAAATAAACTTACATCAGGATCACAATTCTCGTTGATCATCAAGGATGCCGACGTGTGTTGCACTGCAATTGATGCCAAAGAGAGCAGGCAAGAAACAAAAAAGGAGCATATGAGCACATTTTTTCATCGTGTGCACAAAGCATGTGTGTGGACACAATTTGCACTCTCTTTCTTTGGACCAAGCCACGTGCTGACTTACAGAAAAAGTTGGCCATGCCCAGTTTAATATTTTTTACTTCGGGAACCTGCTCCATGATCTCGCTGTGGACGAGGTAGCAGCCTGTCAGCAGGTCAAACAAAAAAAAAAGAGTGTGTAAAAGGTCACAAACACGGGCAATATGGCCAAATTTTTAATGTTAGTGGTGTTTACCTTGGCCTCGCGAGCGCAAACGAACTTCTTTTTGGAACCAGCTCATAGTGGTTTGTTCTGTGCACGAAGGAGCGTGGGGGAGCAGCGGGGAGCGACGGGGAGACGAGGGAGCAAGCAAAAAGCGAGCGGTCTAAAAAAAGAAGGGTCCCCAAACCGGGCAAAGCTTTTTTTTGTGTGATTTGGGCCCGTGAGCCCGCTCGTCCGCACACACGCAAACCAAACAAGGGTCGGGCCAGAAGAGAGAAAAAGGGCGCGCGGAGCGTGATAGGGGGACCCAATGGCTTGGATGCACAAAAAGTAAAACAACGTTCATGAAATTCCTTGGCATTTCGCGTGTACGACCTCATTCCAATCGGCTTGACCCGATTTCTATACAAAAAAGCAGGCAGGGCTTGCCGTCCTCGGTTATTATTTCTCCAAAAAGGGAAAATATGTTCAAAAGTAGGGCGTTTTGGCAATGCCCTGACGAGATGATTGGATGATCGTGAATTGGCGTCTCGCTCGTTGCTTGAATTTGCGGGAAAGCACTTTCCCGACTATGGATACGTCTACGCCCTGGCTTTTTTTTTATTCTTTTTGCCTTTTTTCTTTTTTCAATTCATTTTTTTTTCATTTTCTGCCACCTGTATCGCCACTTTCAGATCCGTTACGCACGCCTCATCTATGCCCCAGAGCCATTGAATCATGTCTTCCTGTACCTATCGCTTCATACCGTCCTCAATGGCTCAAATGCCAAAAGAAAGGTAAATTCGCGCCAATTTGTCAGCCATTGGCCGTGCTGATGGCCTTGTTTTCGCCATAGAGAGTATCAATTGAACATTCGCCAGCAGCCACAGCAAGCCAAGATGTGTCTGGTCAATGAGAGAGGTAAAAAAAAATAAAAAAAATCAAGCCATGGCATCATGGACACCGCCCAAAAGACAAAAAAAATGAAAAACTAAATGGACCTGACATCATTTCTCGCCGTCGTCGGCCAATGTTTTCTTAGATCGTCGCCCCATTGAGCCACCACCTATCATTCAAGTCCACTTGCTCCAATGCTCACCTGATGACACAAAGTATGAACGAGAAACAACAAAAAAAAAGTGATAAAAAAGGAAAAATAATAAAAAAGCCGTAACCTTGCTCATGTCGCACTTGCTCACCTAACTTGTTTTGTAGAAAAAGTCTCCAATGCCCATACTATTTCATGGTAGCCAATCTGCTGCTAGCGGACACTGATGAAATGCTGTCGACGCAAGAATATCTTGTCGGCAACACCGTCGCTTCCTTACATCGTCTGCGTGACATTGACAACACGGGTAAGTCGCTATCTGACCATGACTTTTTGCCATTGGCTCCCTCACCCCCCCTCCCCCCGCGCCCTCGCGCTCGTACGCCTTGCCCTTCCCCAACGCTCGCCCTTAAAAAAAGCGAAAACTTAAAATTTTCAGGAACAGCGGCTGATTTGCCCACCGAACGTGCCCTCTCTTTCCGTTGATTTACCCAGAACAAAGGTCTCACAACAAACAATTGTTTTTCTTTTTGACGATAGATGGAGGATTCTTTGTATTCGGCGACTTGTACATCAAACACCAAGGCCGTTATCGATTACAATTCTCGCTCTTTGAGATCATCGAGTAAGTAAAAAAGGGAGGCAAATTGGCCGCCGCAATTGAATGCATGGCGTTTCAGAGCACGCCGTGGGGCTGACTTTGTATTTTTCTCTCTCCCGCCAGTGGCGAGCTTCATACGCGCCAGACGATCCTGTCGGAGCCATTTAAAACGCACATGCCCAAAACGTACCCGGGACCCATTGAAGCGACCTTTTTGTCGCGTTGCTTCAATGATCAAGGCGTGAAAATGCGCATCCGCAAGGAACACAAGGCTCACACGTAAGATTCTGACCGGTTTTTTTTTCATTTTCGTGTCATCTAATTCTTTTTTTCGATTATCATACTGTAGTGCAAAGAGGAAGCGACATTTCGAGATGCAAAACGTTGTGGAAAGCCATTATCCAAAGTCGTACCGCATGATCTCCCCAACACAATCGCCACCACCAGCCCATGTGCATCCGACAACAGCACCCTCATCAATGACCCCGTCCATTGTCAAACCCGAGCCCATGAACAACTTCATGACCCGCACACCGCCACCACAGGCTGTTACGCCATTGGCATCTCCACCAAGGCATCATCAGCGCCATCATTCGCAGTCGCATCACCCGTACGCGCATCCTCCAACCTCACATACGCCAACACCGCCACACGCGCGTCCATGGCTCATCGAAAGCTCACCTGAGCCGCGCCTTCCACACCAAAAGTCATCGCAATCGCCACAAATGCCAATGTATGCTCACCTCGACGATTTCCCCGTCAATCACCTCGACGACTATGCCTTGCACCACCCACACACACCGTCATGCTCCTCTTCTACCACATCCACGTCCTCCTCTGCATCATTGCTGCACGACCACGTTCATGGCCTGCCCCCAATGGCATCGTCCCCGCCACACATCGCCTATGCTAGTGGAAACACCCCAAGGCTCTCTCAACCGACCTGGGGCCACGCCCTCCCGCCCCTGAAACAGATCATGGAACCTCACTATCACACACGCACGCCATTGGTACTACCAAGCCCGTTTTAACCATGTGCCAATCGTCAAATTGCTCCTTGTGATGCCAAAACACACCCGCCATCGTCCGTCTCTCCTTTATCCCCCTGGCCCATGCTGATGCTTATGTACATGTCCAATTGCAAATAAATCCATCATACCCTTTTTCGAAATTCTCTTGGCTCAATTGAAGGCTGTCAACAAATCTTAAATCCACATTCTGTGACACAAAAGGCCTATTTTTATCCCGCCACAGCTCCTCTTTAGAAAAAAACGCGCGAATGCCCAGCCATTCGGATCAAAGTTGCAAAAAAAAAAAAAAAAGATTAAAAAAAACCCAGGCCGCGACCAAAAAGGAACGCCATGGATTTAGGCATTTGCCTCAAGCTGCATTTTGTCCATGACAGGACGTGAAACAAAAAAAAAAAAAAAAAAAAAAAAAAAAGACGCTTTGCAATTCTCTTGGCATCCAAAACAACGCAGCACGTAGACAAATTTGGCCAGAGTGTTAAACAATGTTAAAAAATGCCAAAAAGTCACATTGCTTGCTTGGCCATGCATTACTATTTGTTTTTTTTTTCAAGATGCATTGCGATCGCCCAACTGTTCTCTTCGAGTCTCTTTCAAGCAAACAAAAACAAGTTTCTGGGATTAATTAGGCTGTTGCTGAGAACATCAAACATTTTCACGAATTGCAGCGTTTGGCGCCCATATTTTTGCATGCCAGACACGCGTGAAATTTGCACTATTGGAAAGAGGCACGCCCTGGCATTATGTTCTCCCCTCATGGTTGACCCGATCGATGGTTTAGCATGCTGTCAAAGTCTTTTCAAACATTTTAAACGCGATCTACTCGGCAAATGATCAACAAAGTCCGGATTCTTCGCAAGAGACAAATGATGAAAGCACCGTGTTTGCACCGTCTAAAAGTGGTTTCAAGGTGTTCCAATGTAATTTGAAGCAATGGCGCCATTTTAATGCGAAAATCACAAAAGCGTGCCTTTTCCGACAACATCCAAGCACAAGGGGAGCTTTCGAACTGTCATGTGAAAGAACACGCTCGAAAATCCACCAGGACACTTCTTGCTGCTTGTCAAATCTCTTTGCGGGCGCGCCGCACGCAAATCCAAAATTCGACCTGGTCGAGCTCCAAAACCAAAATCGAAAAAATAGGTCTCCAGAATGCCACCAAAATAACATGCATGATGCACCGCATGGAGAAACCGAGAAAAATACAACAAAACGCTGAGCTCCATCTACTCGTTGATAAGCATTGCTTGATTTTGGATATTTCCTTCGACGTGATTTACATAGAAAAAAATGCATAAAATATCCGCACCGACGCGTCCACTAGCAAGAGACACTCCAGATGCATAGGTTTGATTGGGGACAGGCGCGTGTACCTCGACGCTGAACGCGGTTTATCACGCGTCGAAAATTATATATGATTTTGAAAGCGTGTTAAAAGTGCCAAAAAATTACTTTTTCATTAATCATCACTGTCCACGTATGCAGCGAGCCTTGCTCTTTTTGATGGTGTTTATTTCATCAACATACAAGCATTTTTCGTTGAGATCACCTTGAGCCAAAAATAAATCATCAAACACATTTTACACGGAATCCAGCCAATGGACACCTGGATTTTCATTCGTAGTCGTCGGCGATGGAGATGCATTTACCATGTGGTTGACTGACGCGGCGATAAGTGGACTTAAATTTCGCACTTTTCAGATCCTCGACTGAACCTCTTGCAAAATCTGCCATTTTCGAAATTTGTGATTGAGAGCCATATAGCGATCGAATAACCACAAAAGTGGGCTCATTTGAACGAGAAGGCGTGGAATCGTCGGTCTGTGCAGATGACTTCGTCGTAAATGATGATGTTTGCTGACAAACGACCAAAATGCTGCAAAATGCTGTAATTGCCATTTTTTCGATTGAAGGTGCCTCGCTCCCCGTTGAAACCAGTATCGTCGAAAAGAGACGCGCTCGGGCACCAATTCCCATATGCCTAGCTGCCCCGATGGATAAGCACTGCACGCCAATAGAATTCAAAAAAAGTCTACAAACCAGATTCAAATGTGATTTCCTCACTGATTGTCAGGACAAATCGTGGCCTATTGATGTGATGTAAAATGCAGTGACGAATGAATGCGGGATTGCCTGTCAAAGGTACAAGGGAGTGTTAAAAAATGTCTCTTTATGCGAAAAACGAGCAACGACACAAGTTTTCTTTTTCTTTTTCTTTTTTTCTTTTTTACTTTCTCATTGGACAAGACCCAGTGAACAAAGCACATTTGACACGATTCGAAAGAGTGGATAAAGCTCTGAAGTTGCCCATGCAGGTGCGCGCGCCTGTGACGATCAAAATTACCCAATTTTACAAAAAGTACCATGAAAAGAGCGCTTGCTCGGCACAATAACGAGAGCTTGCATTTGACGCGCAGCCCCCTTTTGCTTTTTCATGTCAATGCGGAGAAGGAAACGCGAAAAATGGACGTATCGTGTGAAGAAAACGGGAAATGGACGGCTTGCGTGCAATAGCATCATCCAAGCAAGTATGTCAACAACCTGATACCTCTCGATGCCTGAAAAGGACGATTGACCGTTTCTATCCAAGGGAGAACACTTGTTTTCCATGGATTTGGCTGCTGACTCTCATATTTGATCGTCTTTTAATAAAAAGCAACCCCCGCTGACAAGTCGATAACGTAAAAAAAAAAAAGGAGGGGTGGTGATCATTTTTTTCTTTTTCTCTTTTGAAAAACATCGCCATGCCCAAGAGAAATTTCGGTAAATACAAAGGGTAGAGTCAAAGAAAACGGCAATGCTGTATTGATTTTCATGTGTTTTTTCATTTAGATCACGTTGCCGACGCACGACAAGAGAATCGCCACACGCGATGGCGCCCCTGGGACCCAGAACTAAGCCAAAGTGAGCACGATGGTCAAAGAAAACACAATTACGAGAAACCTGGCGATTCCCGGCGCGATCAGCGGCTACAGCAAGGCGTCAGCCGCCACGTTGGCACGAGTCATGTTGTTGCAATGATAGTTGACCATCAAGAGCATGACCAAGTCCTTGAAAGCAGCACCAGCAAGAGCCATCTTGACAAGCAACAAGGCAATAGTGGCAAAATGGATGATTTGGAACCTATGCTCCTGCCGCAGGTGCCGTGCTTGCATCGCCCACAATCCCTTTGGATCAATCGGCCGCCCATCCAACAGTAAGCTTCATTTCCCCCCCCTTTTTTTTTTGATCGATGATTGCTCGCTCTCCCTCTCACTCCTTTTTAGAATCAAAACCCCCAAGCTCTATCATCTCATTGCGCACAATCTCGTTTCAACCGACAGTATGGCCTATGTGTTGAATCTGCTTAAGCCGTACAGCGAATTCATCTTGGACATGCTCATTGTCACCAAGGGTCACCGGTGAGTCGGCCACCAAAAACGGCTAAATCACGCTAAAATCCATCTTTTGCTCTCTTTTTTGCAGCCAGCTTCAAGTGACCTTCACTAATTACGAGATGGCCCGCTCGGCCATGGATCAATACGAGCGTCGCAATTCCTTGTTTCTAGAATGGGACCCCGCACACCACCCGTATGGAGAAATGGACAATGAGATTCTCGCATTTTGCTCATTTTTCTGTACTTTTTTTTTGTAGAACCGGCGATCCATACGATCGTCGACGGCCTTTTTCTTAGCCGTCAAAGTAATGTACGCATTTTACATGGGGATGAGGTTGACAAGAAATAAAAGTTTCACAGGCATGATCTTTCAATTCACAAAGAAACACAGAAAGTGCATTGAAATTGGACGAAAAAATCAGACATCCACGAGCATGGTAATGTGGGGCAAGCAATGCGTGTATCAATTCGCTTTTGTCGACAGAATGGCTACAATTTCAGTCGCGTCATGCGTCAAATAATCAAAAAAGGACAAAATGAGCCGACACAGCTGGTTGCAAACGTGGCCAACATGCAGCTCCAGATGCTATTGAGGCGAATTGATGTGCGTGTGGCCAGCAGGCATCTGCATTTCATCAAACAATCTCTCAATGTGTCCATTCGTACGTATTTTCAGCGAAAAAGTACAGTGTCACGTGTTGGTCATTGTTTTGAACTTTTGACGCGTTTGCCCAAACGATTGGCGGCGCTGTTTGCAGGTCACGCGCGTACACGGATGTATGCAGGGTCTTTGTCGCGGCAAAAAAAAAAAAAAAAAAAGATGAAAACCAAGCCCGTCGCGCTTTTCGCCGTGCTCTTTGCCCATCCTGGAAGGTGGAAAAGTTAATTCCGCGACGCCCGATGCTAAAAAGGCAACAAGGTCAACGTCGTCGGGATCATGTGCGTCAAAAAGCGTGAGATCTCCTATAGTTGCTATGAAAAATAGCAAATATAAGTCGCAAGGGGCATGTAGATATGCATGATACGCGCAAACGTGGGCATGGGAAATGGTTCATGAGCACAAAGGTCGGGGTGATAAGATACGCCACGCTTATCTTGTCGGCCGACCCCCACGGTGTTCTCACGTGGCACAAGAGTTGCAAATGGCATAAAAAGAACACGCATTTCCGCGCTCTTATTTTCTGCCCCCATGCTCATTGCTCATTTTTATTCTGCATTCTTCAAACCTGACCACCATGACATACGAGATCCCTGTGATTGACTTTTCCGACTTTGCAACGAACCCTGTCAAGGTCGCCGAGGAAGTTTTCCGCGCCGCCTCCACCATTGGCTTCTTTTACGTGGTGGGCCATGGCATGGCTCAGCAGGACATTGATCATGTCTTCGAATTGGTACAACCTGGGGCGCAGCACTATGTTCTCTGATCTACTTTTTCTGACGCATTTTTTTTTCTCTTTGGCATTTCACAGAGCAAAACATTTTTTGATCTGCCCCTGGAAGTGAAGGAATCCATCAACATCACAGAGACCAATCGCGGATACACGGGCCTATATCGGCAAAAGTAAGTCAATGGTGCTAACACGCGTCTTTTTAAAAAAAGAATTTCACGCGCCCTTTTTCCCGCCAGACTTGACCCAGATAACCAAAAGATTGGCGATCACAAGGAGTAAGTTCAAAAATCGCTCGCCTCAGGTCAAGTAGATGCGCCTATATCTCATGTATCCACGTTGTTTCTTGTTTTTGTGTATTTCAGAGCCATCAACATGGGCAACTTTGGTGCTGGCGAGGTGCCCTGTCCATTTCCAGCAGAATTCGAGCCCTGTCGACCGGATCTCAAGGCATTTGTCGAGGTAAAAACGCGCCCGATTGATAAAAAAATCGCCCATGAGCGCGTCCACTTGCAATTTGCACGGCTCATGCCTTATTTAAAAATTTGCCACGATAGAAATGCCATGAGACGGCAGAAAAGGTTATGCAAGCGTTCGCAATTAGCCTGCAGGTAAGTCAATAACGATGTGCATCAAGAAAAATGGCTCACTAGCACCCTTTTTCACAACGTTTTTAATGTAGATTCCCGAGGACGAGGGCGGCATCGACTATTTTACAATGCGGCACCGGTACGACGCGCCATCGGGCGAGACTTTCCGACTGTTAAAATATCCGCGAGGCGGGCAGGACGCGTACAAGGAGATTGTGCGCGCAGGGTCGCATTCGGACTATGGTACAATCACGCTGCTGTTCCAAAAGGATGTGGGCGGGCTGGAAGTGCACGCGTTTGACCGCGAGTGGATTTCTGCCCCGCTGATCGAGGGCGCAATCCTTGTGAACATTGGCGACTTGATGGAGTTTTGGACAGGTGGCCTGTTCAAGTCGACAAAGCACCGCGTCACGTTCCTGCCCGAGCACGCCACAAAGGACAGGTACTCGGTCGCGTACTTTTTCCAGCCCGAGCGTGATGTCCCCATCACATGCATCCCGTGTCCAAAGGTGAACCAACAAGGAAGCATGTATACAGTCAATGGCAAAATCATGACAAGCATCGAACACCTGCAAAAGCGCCTCGAGGCCGGCTACGGGTTCAAATCAGGCAACATCATGGCCACCGGCGCGTCGTAAGCCTCGGTACTCCTATTTTTTTCTTTTTTTATTCGCGTTTTTGCGATTTTCATCGGTCCAATGCGCCATGGCGCCCTTTTCCCTCACCCAGCCCCATGGCACCATGAGAAATAAACGCATTGAATGCATGAATAACAAAAAAAAAAGTTTTAGAAAGAGCCTCCTTTTAGAATGCCCCCCTCTCCCCCTCCCAAAAAAAAAAAGAAGCAAAATGCCGCACGGCGGGCAACGGCGGTCTAATGGCGTGATTATAGCAAGTCAAAATGGCATAATTCTTATCCGGTTGCGCGTAGCACCTTGGCCAAAATGGGTTTTGCATGATTGTCTCCTTATTCTTTGTGAAACAAGACAAAACAACAAAAAAACAAGCCAGATTTGCCCCGCCGCGGCGCCTGGCCTTTGTTGACGGCGATTTGCGCCCATTCCACGGAGTCATGCATATCAAGAACCGGGTTTGAGTGAGATGGGTTTTTTATTGTCAAAAAGTGGGTTTCATGCAAAAAAAAAAAAAAAAAAAAAAAAAAAAAAAAAAAAAAAAAAAAGAGAGAGAGAGAAAATATACAAACAAAACAAGCAAAAGATGATAGGTACAAGGGCTAGATAAAGGATCTAGACGGAGCATGGAGGATGCGAACAGGGGGGTGTTGGGAGCAAGAAAAATAAAGGGGGGGAATAAGAAAGAATGAAGAGAATGAGGGCGAAACCAGGCAAAACGACAAAACAAAGCTTGGACTTAGAGCATGTCCTCGCGGATGTACTCGACGATTTGGTACACCTCGTCGTCCATTTGTGTCTTTAGGTCGTCGTAGATCTCGTCAATGTAGCCTGTCCAAAAGGGGGCCACATTTTTCTGCGTTTGGGTGTTTTTGCTGAGCAGCTGCTGCTGACGATGATCGGGCGGCGACCGATAATGCAGCGAAGCGGCGATTCGGTCGGCCCAGCTCTTGTTGCCGGTGTTTTTCATGTTGCTGCGGTGGAAGGGCCGCACATGGCATGCCTTGGCCATCTTGTCCAACAGCTTTGCTTGGATCTCCTTGGGATCAAGCAGCAATTGCAACCGCCGCAGCAGCACAGCATTGAGAGACGACATCCACGACACAAGCTCGTCCTCGGTCATGTATTGTAGCAATTGCGAGCCCTGCGAATTGAACGCGTCAATGGTCGGTGCAACCAAGTCGTAACTCGCGCTGTGAATGTCGTACAGAATGTCCCCCAGCACAAACATCTCGTTCCTCAGGCATTGGCCTTGAAAAAGAGAGAAGAAGGGAAAAAAAAAAAAAAGAGTGACACGCAAATGAGACCTCGGTATCCATTTTTTTTCTCTCTCTTAAAAGTGCTTACAATGGCTGTCCTTTAGATCGAGGATATCACGCGTGTCGTCCAAGATGCGCTGCTTCGCGTCCGTGTAGGACAGGGTCATCAGCACGTCCTCAATGTCGGACACGAGCACCGCGTCGACGAGAGACTCATAGTGCGACTCGATGATCTCAACCACCACGGATTCCTCGACTGCATCCCATTCGTCGTCATCCAACGGGAAAATGGGCAATGTAAAGACGGACGAGAAGAAGAAAAAGAGATAAAAAAGGGCTATGTACATTTGGTATGGTGGGTGTGTGAAAAGAAGAAACAAAGGGGGAAAAGGAAAAAGAAAATGGTGCACAAAAAAAAAAAAAAAAAGGACCTGGGCTGCTCATTTATAAGCAGCTGGCCGCATTGTCCACCATCGCATTGGCTATGATTGTCGCTTTTTTTTTTCTCTCTCCTTGCTGCTGATGGTGGATGTTGCGTGTATGTGTGGTTGCTCAGCCCCTGAACCTTTGTCTCTCCTCTCAAACCAACCCCCCCCTGAATTTTCACCTTTATCAACTAGTGCTTTTTTTGTTCATGACGATCTTGGCCCGATGGATGCATGAAATCCCACGGAAAACCTAAAAAAGCGCCCAATCCTTGCGCCCTGACAGGTATTTTCACACAATGGGCCTTTTTTTGTACCTTTTTGCCCCCTGAAAAGGGGACCAGCAGCTTTATTTAAGACCAAAAATGCAAGACCTGCGTGGTGACAATAAAAAAGGTGCATCCCAAAGTTGCTGACTCACACACGACCAACTGGCGCATTTCAAAAAAAAAAAAAAAAAAAAAAAAAAAAAAATAACAAATTTGAGACCTCACGTGAGATCGTGCTAGGCACTGAGCCAGGTCAAAAGGGATGCTTGGACCCGGGCATCCGCATGAAACAGAGGGAACGGCGCGGGGGTTGCTTTTTCTTCCGGGATGACCAATTCGCTCCCAGACATATGGAACAGCCGGCCAAAGCGCTATCTGCGGGTCGTGGCTGCATGACAGCGACACGCATTCATGGTAATTGGTCATTGACAAGCAGCGGATAAACGTGAAAAATACCTGGGCGCCAAAAAAAAAAAAAAGCACGTCCACGGATTCAATGGCAAACGATGTGTCTGGCCACGGGGGGGGTGCAAGGGCGAGGGGCGACTTTTGGGTACGATCACTCCCTTTTTGGCTCAAGTGCTCTCACTTTGTCTCTTTTTTTTTTTTTGCATAAACCAGGGCTAAGACTGATTTGAGACCGGATGTTTGTTGATGAATCACGCTCTGAAGGAAAGTCAAAGAATGAAAACAGATGACACTCATCGCTCAGCAGCGACTGACCAAAAAAGGCGATGGACACGCGTTCCATCCAGCGTGGTAGCACAATTGGGTGTGTCCAGGTTGTCACGAAAAAAAAAAGGAGGCACGTCAAATGCCCAGACCAACCTTTTTTTTTTCTATTTTATCGTCTCAACCTTGTTTGCCTGCATGAACGCTTGTTGTATACGCGCTACGGTGCATGAAAAGTGCCATGAACAACCAAGGCCATGTCATTGACACGCATAAACGAGCCTCAAAAATTGGTCCATGGGTGAAAATAACGTCTTTATGTTTGAAATTAAAAAAATATACAATTCGTTGACTATTCGTCTTTCTACACCTTGGTCAGCTTGTACCTAAAGAAAGAAAGAGACAAAAGGGGGGGGCGAATTGGGCGTGAGTTGCACGGCATAAACAAGCCCAAACGCGCGCACCCTTGATTTTTTTCTTTTTTACCATTGTTCCCTGCAGTCGACAGCTTCTTTTCGCACGCGGCGTTTCTTGTCGTCGAGAGCAGGCCCGAGCGCCTTGATGACGTGGTGTACAAAGGCATTGTCGAGGCCCTGGTGGCGCCAATCCATTTGCGCAAAGGCGGTGAGGCATTGGAGCGCGTTTAGGCGGATGGCCGCGCGGTCAGACACGTGTGTCAGAGGCAGCAACCTGTCAACCATGGTGCGGATGTATTCGGGCTCCCGCAGCGCCAGAGGGCCAATGGCCTTGGCCACGCGAATCATCGTCAGGATCAATTGCTCGTCGGAGGACTCAAATGCCATAACCAGGGACGGGATGAGCTATAGAAAAAAAAGTGTGAGCAATGGCCAGTTAGCTCGTGTGTGCGCTCTTTTACCTTTGGCATATCCGCGACCGGCACCTGAGATGGTATATTGACGAGCAAATGCGACAGCGCGACCAGGCACGCGTGGTTGTGATCGACCGTCAGCTTGGGCAAACAGTGATGGAACAGTCGCTGGCGATAGAGAATCTGCAGAACGAAAAAAAAAAAGGAGGGATGAGGTCACACACGATTCAGGAGCAGAAGAAAAGGGGGAAAGAAGGTAAAAAGACGCTTTCCGACGCCCCCAAAAAAAAAAAAGAGAGAGACAGTAGCGCGCTTGTGCGTGCGTGTGTCATGCGGATGAGGCCATTCCGACGTGGAAAGCAGAAGAAAAGAAAAAAAGGAGAGATTTGAGGCACTTTTTTTTCTTACCGAGACGACGGCGTGGCTGGCTCGATGCAGGATCATCTCATCCTGGTGCAGCAAAACGGCCATGCCCTGTGCGGCATCCATGTTCAGCACGTCATCGACGCGACAAATGTGTAGCAGCTCGTTCACGAGATCCAGCCCAAGCGCATGGCCACGCACCACCAAGCCTTTTGTAACCTACAATTGAAAAAGGAGGCGTAAGACACGGCAAAAAAAAAAAAAAAAAAAAAAAAAAAAAGCACAGGAACAAGTTCAATTTACCCAAATCAAGCATTGTAGTGCCGATCTCCTTGACGCCGGATTGGCCTTTGCATTCTCCAAAACAGGCGAAAGATATGCATGAATTGCGTCCATGAGGTGCCTGGCCATGGTGTCTAGATTCAAAAGATGCAGAAGCCCCGAATGAGAAGCGTTGTTGGCCTGCCTGTATGCAACACGTGTCGAGGATGCCTTTTTTCCTATTTTTTTTTTTTTACCATCCATCCATTTGTTGGCAATGACGGCCACAGACGCGTTCATCGCCCATTGCCGCGCTGGACACGCCGTGTCCACAACCGTCCGGATCAGACGATCAAGGAAAGCGTACACATCTGGCAGTGGCAACGCAATCTGCATCCATGACAATGAAAAAAAAGGTAAGAAACGTGAAAAAATGTGAAAAAGATGCCGTTCTTGCCTCCTTTTTGCAATTGCCAATGATGGCAGGGAACAACATGGTCATGTCGCGGTCGCATTGATCCATTGGCTCGTCGCTGGGGCTCATCTATCCGACAAAAGACGCGTCAATTCTCGTCATTTCACGTTTCCGCCCTCTCTTTTTTTTTTTTTTTTTTTTTTTTTTTACTTACGGAGCATGTACCAAAGAGCGTAAATTCTGTCTTGTCGGTTGACAATAGGCGCACTGCCGCCAGGTCACCTTGAACAAAGATATAAAATGCTTGCGCCACCATGTCCTTTTGCACACTAAGCACGAAAAAACCAAGAAAAACGCGTCAGATGGTGTCTTGCAAATGCCCAATTGGATGTCACGTACGTGTCGCTTGCCGTGCGCACGGTGACGGCGATGATGGACGACAGGACGTGCAGCAGCGGCTGGTTCATGAGCCAGCTGTCGGGCTGGTACAATGCCGCCTTGACCGCCTCGCGCAGAATGCCAGGGAAAAACACAGACTGGTACAGCCGCGCCACTTGCTCCGTCACCGTGATCTCGCTCATCAACTGCTTCACGCACAAAGCCAGCCCGTGCGCATAAGAAAGCGTATCTAAACGAGAAAAAAATCATGAAAATCATGAAAAGATTTCAGTATGCCCAGCGATGTCTTACCTCTGTGCTTTGCAGCCGTGGCCAATTCACCCCACAGGCGCTCCGCGACGGTGCAAAACACGCTGGATTCGACGGCAATGGCCTGAATGAGCGGCAACACCTCTTGGAATTGGCGTTGGCGCGATTGCAACTGATCGAGCAGCATTGGGATCGCATACCGCTGCAGCGTTTGTGGATACGGCTTGGCAAGCCCCGCCAGCGTCGCGCATACAAGGGCCCTGGAAGAAAAAGAAAAACAAAAAAACCGTCAAGCTGCGTCCATTTCGGCACCATTTGATGTACACATACCGAACGGACTTGTCTGGATAAAATAGCTGACGCGCCAATTGCATGACCGTCAGATCAATCTAAAAACAAGAGAATTAAGCACGGCGGCACCGCGTTTTGACAAATGACATACCTCTTCGGCGGTCAAAAACCGCTTCATGATGACCATCAGGCGGATGCCCGTGAAATACAGATAATGCAGCTCCGTGTCGGCGCGTTGGTCATGGATAAAGGACGTGACAAACGTCTGGAATAGCCGCTGCTTGTGTGCGGTCAACGGCGTTTGCAAATCGCGGTCTGGTTCGCATAAAAAAAAAAAGAACTTTTAGCCAAATGGCCCCAATTTTTGCTCCTCACTCCTGTTTTCTTACCTTTTTGGTCGCTGTCGATGGTGCCGTACAAGGCAGCATTGGCTTCGAGCAGATCAATGAGGTAGCCAAGCACCGCCTTTTGCCGGCCAATGGGATCCGTCAGTCTAAATTCATCGTACAAAAGGGGCACCACGGCATTCACGACCAATGTGCATGCGGGATCTGCATAAAAAATACAAGCGTGAGTGCCAAAAAAAAAAAAAAAAACAGAAGGTGCAGGAAGCAATCGTATTACCTGAGGCGGACGCGGCGGCGCGCAGGATGGCGGACGCTGATTTGGCGTGGCGCAGCTCCGGGGTCTTTAAATGCTCAAGTGCCTCCTGCAGAAGCGCGCCAATGGCACGTTCGGCGGGATCGCGAATGTTGACGATGCTGACGCCCGTCGCGAGCGTGGCAACGACGTGATGAATGGTATCAAGCGCCAAAGATGACATGGACACGTCGGATCCCTGATAAATTTCTTTTACGAGGGCCCCAAAAAGGTCGTGTGCATGTGGAAGAAGCGCATGCGCACCGTACGACGGCGCACACAGCCGAATCGTGTCCATGACGTCCTTCTGTAAAGAAAAAAAAAAAGGAAAATGAGCGCAACGTTGTCGTTTTCTCGCTTTAAAGCGCGTCTTGTTCACTACCTTGACACTGCCCGAGCTGGACAGTAGCTTCTCAATCAAAACGGGCGTCGAGTAGTACGCAAAATAGGGCGTCGCCGCAAGGCACCGGCTAAAGGAACAAAAAATAAATCAGGCCACCTTTTTTTCGTATTTTTATGCTTACCGTAAGCTGAGTTTTAGCTCATCCGACGTGATGGCCAACGGGTCGTTGGGAGGCGGCGAGAAGCTGATGGGGAAATAGCAAAAGATAATATCAAACAGGTCCTGTAAAGGCGGGAAAAAGACGTGTCAATCTCCAATTTTACAATAATTTTCATTTTTACCTCGACATGGCGTGATATGTCAAACTTGTCGATGATGAGGCGCACCAGATCAAAGGCAAGCAGCAGGTTGCGCGGGTCTTTTTCGCCATCCATGATAGAAATGTAGCCGTCAATAAAATTAAGTGACGACGCCTCGATTTCTAAAGCAAATATAAGTATCAAAAGCGTGTTGACATGATTCGATCCTTACGGCGTGCCTTGCTTTGGATCATGTGGCCGAGAATCGTGAGCACTTTGTGTCGCGTTGGCTGCGGCCATTTCTTGCTCGGCACCTGGTCAAACAGCCATTGCGTGATTGTCAGGCACTGCTTTGGTGAGCACACCCCGGTCTCGATGAGCTGATGCAGAATGTCGATCCACAGCGCAATCTGCTCGTCCTTGGTGCACGTGTTGCTCATGAATTCGAGTAAATCGTTGACTAAATCAACAAAAAAGTCAGTTTTCTCGTTTGCATTGCCTTTTGGATCACGACGCCCACTTACCTGTGCCTGTCGACACCGTGGTAAGGCTGGGACCGAGCGTCTTGGCGAGCAATTCCGTGCCTACATGGCAAAAAATGATAAAAAAGACTGCATTTAGCTCATTTTCTACCATTTCCCTCGCGCCTCGATTACATTGGACACGCTGGACGTCGGTTTCCAGCGACGCCCACGAGTCAGTAAGCAGTTCAAGTAAGTCCGAGAGGCCATGGGGCGCCTTGTTGACGGCTAACGAAAGTAAAACGAGTTAAACCGGCCCTTTACCGCTATGGCTGCGCACTTTTGACTTACATAAAAGGATAGAGGCAAGCAATGAGGGCGTGACGACAGGATCGGAGCCTTGTATCCAAGTAGTGAAGCAAGAGCGGCCGGCGTCTTCCATGGCAGGCGGGAAAAAAAAGGGGGAAAAGTGAGAAAGAGTGGGGAGGGAACTAGAAAGACAAGCGTGGCTGCGGCGAGAGTAGAAGCAAGCGAGAGGGCGTGGCGAGGTTGATAAAACGAGCGAGTGTGGAGTGAGGACAGTCAAAGGGAGGCAAGAAAATGCAAAAACAAAAGAAAAAAAAATCGAAAAAGAAGCGCGTTGTGAAGCCAAATGGATATGTCCAGGAAAACAAATCAGCTTTATCAGATGCGGACCAAAGCGGCTTATCAGATGTCTTGCCTTTGGCCAATCAGACGAATGCCGCCAGCTGAATCATGAACAGGAAGATCTCGTTTGCTCCCCCTTTTTTTTTTTCTTGTGTTTTGCCTTTTTTTGTCCCCTCTTTTGCATCGACATTGCTTGCTGCGCGCTCATGTGCCTCGCTAGGCAGCCCGTGGAAACCTCAGAACGCACCCCATTATCTGTGTGACCACGATCAATGCATGAAAAACGAAAAAAGACAGCACACTGTGCGACTATTATTACTTTGGCAAAAGGAAAAAAGGGGGGTAAACAAAAAGTAGCTAATAAAAATAATGTAGGCTAAATGGAGGAGAAGGAGAGTTGACGGATGAAATACACGATTATGAGGAAGGGAAGAGGGGAAAAATGATAAACGCGAAAAAAACACGCGAACAAGGCGCATTTTAGTGGAACTTTTTGGCCTTGGCCGCATCGTCAGACTCGATCTGATCGGCCTCCTTGGTCTGCTGGGCCCACACCTTGGCGTCCTTCATCAATGCCTGGTCGTATTGCTCGGCCGTGGGGCGGCGGTGCGAGCCACCAAGCTTGTCCCAGAAAGTAAAGTATTGGCCATAGTTGTAGTTGAAGTACAAGTGGTGCACGGTGTGGTGCGCCGTAGTGTTGATGAAATCAGAGTGCAAGAAGAAATTGCCTAATATTAAGAAACAAAAAAAAATGAGATTCTGGGCTGTGACACCGGTTTTTTTCGCTCCGACTATTTTACCGTCATGAATGAGCACCGTCCACACATTGACAAAGACAAACATAAAGATGTACGACCACTTGTACATGGGGACCAAATAGGCATACAAGTGGTAAGGCACCGATTGCAAGTAGCCGTCCAAAGGATGGAACGCGTGCGACGCAAAGGGCGTGGGGACTAGAAAGAAAAGCCGATGAGCTGTCTGCGCATGCCAATTGGGTTTCCATGGCCACCATGCGCTTGCTTACCGATCCACTTGTGATGAAGCTAAACGCGAAAACAATAAGAAAAATGAGAAAAACGTCGGTTTTGTGTCAAAAACAAGCAATTGCATTGATTTCTTTTTTTCTTTTTACCTTGTGAAGAGGCTTGTACAAGAGGGGATGGTGAAGGAAGCGGTGGATCCAATAGATGCCCATGTCGGTGAAGAACAAAAAGGCGGGCAAGCTAGCAATGGCATAAATCCATTCGTACGTGGTCTGGGGCGCATTGGCATAAAGCAACGAGTAGCCATTGACCTCGCCCAGGAACCAGGGCACCGTCAGAACTAGTAAAAAAGGAGGGCAAAACGTGAGCCAAAAAGCGAAAGGAAAAAAAAATCGACTTTTCTTACTGGAAAAGCCAGGGATCGAGGTGACGGCGCAGGTCACTTCGAGACGGACCTGGTTCTTGAGGAACTTGGGGTGCTTCATCATGTCGTGATCAAAGATAAAGCAGTACGAGAAGCACGCCGTGGCCAGATAAAAGAACCAGCCGCCCAAAGTGACCAAAATGAAAATGCTCAAGAATTGACGATAAAGATTGTCAGGGGCCCACGTGCCGATCGCCTCGACGACGACAGGCGGCAACGTGCTGTTGGCAAGCAGCGCCGTAGGCATCAATTTGTCGTACACGCTGTTAAAGACGTACTCGTCTGCGTATTCAAGCACAGTGTCCATAGTGTGAGGATGAAAAAGAAGCAAAAAAAAGAAAAAGAAAGAAAAAGGGGAGCAGTGCCCCCCACCCGATCTTTTTTTTCTATGGGCTCATGTCGGAGCCTCAATTCAACTCATTTGTGCTGTCAATCCTCCCGGCGCAGAAAAAAGAGTCATGTGCGCCGACACGCTCGCCGCAATTGGGTTGAGGGGAGGGATTCTCGGCGACGCGCTCTCCCGAGAAGCGCGGCTCACGGAAGCAACAAAAAAAATGGCGGTCTCTTCCTCCGAAGGAGAAAAGAATCAGAAAAGAGGCCAAAACACGGCTTTTGGCCTCCCTCATGGGCCCCTCACCATTTTCCAACTGTGAAAAAAAAAAAAGCGAGAAAGAATCATGCCATGCAATTGACGGGGCGGGGGACGACAAAAAATCATGCGTTTTTTTTATCTTTCAAAAAAGTTTGGTAGCGATGATACAGTGGATGCTGGTCGCCGACCACAAAAGGCAGCGTGGCATTTTGGTAATAATCGGGGATATTTTCCAGGTGGTAGAGGACGGTGTCGAGCAGGTGTGCGTGGCCCACGGAGGCGCCGGGCGGGTCCTGGAGCGACAATGCGGTGATGTGCATATGCAAATGGTAGTAGCTGGGCTGATAGTGGAAAAACAGCTGTATTTGCTGCGGGTCGAGGTCGTACTTGTCCTTGACGAGGTCGTGGACCGTGGATTGGATCTTTTTGAGCAATGGGATGTGTTGCGGTGTCAAATTGCGCAGCGATGGCAGATCTTGCTGCATGACAATGGCAACAAGGTACATGGAGCTTGGATGGCCGTCCCATTTCATGTCAGGTAGGATCACAAACCCATTGGCCGACGTGTCGTGGTAGAGCACGTGTTCTTGCTCGGCCTTACCCTGCAAAATATTGTAAACCCAGTCGATTCGCGATGCAGGCAGCGATTCAATGTAAGGCCGTGTCACAGCATCATACACGTCGCGCGTCTCCACCACCAGCAGCCGTGCTTGCGTCTCGTACTTGCGGATGTGCAGCTCTGTTGCCGGGTAAATCGTCTTTATACGCGTGTCGCGGGCAGGAAGGTCCAAGCGTGCAAGACACCACCCGTAAATGTTGTTTTGCGTCGCGTCCCCCACCTCGGCCACGTGCTGCGTCAGGATCGGCACCACCTTGTCGTCAAACACCAATTTCTCAACAGACACAATACACGCCTGACCGCGAACACGCCCGAGCACATAAACTTGTTTGCGCTGCGTGTCGTGCGACAGCGTCCGCTCATATTGGAATTCGGCAAGGATCTCGCAGGTCGTCGCCATATCTACGCAGACTGAAAAATGAAAATAAAAAAAAAAAGGGAAAACGGGGCGGAAAAAAGTGGAAAAGGCAAAAAGGGGTGAACTTTTACTTTTTTATTTTCATGTTGAAGGCTTATGACGACCACGTGACACATTGAGCTGCCATGCCAAACTCATTGAAACACATTGGCATTGACACAAACAATTTGCGGCCCATATGTGATCAAAAAGACGCGCTTTGCCAGCTTTTTATTGCCAAATTCGGGCCGCCCAAGCCATTGGACGCGTGTACTTTACGTCTGTGGGTTGGCAAATAACAAATTAGGGAAATGGCGCCCAGAAAAAAAAAAGGGGGGGAGGGAACGTGGGGAAAGGCCGGAAACACTGTGCTGGTTCCAGCAAAAGCGCGTCAAAAGAGCCAAGAGCGTCCGAAAATCCAGGGCATCAGGCCCAATTGACACCCCCCAATGGCAGCCCTTGAGGAAGCCCAAAAGCAACTGTGGTGGTGGTGGTCGGATCAATCAGGGTCTGGGTCTCCACGCTTCGTGTCACCACACCTTATTTTCACCTTTTATACATTTTTTATTATTTCCGTTGTGTATTTTTTTTTTTTTGCCTCCCACTGCTCTTTTTCGATTCCAATTTCTTTGTTTTAATCCATTATGACTTACAAGGCGGGGTTTGAGCCCAAGGATGCGCGCACTATCTCGACGTACGACGAGGACGACGACCTGGACGATTTGGACGATTGGAGTCTAGACACCTCGCCACGGCCTCGTCGCCGGCGCACAAACACCCAGGCCCTCGTGGAGTTTCTCAACACAACGAGCCCAGAAGAGTTCCAAAAGACGCCTGCGACATCGTCGAAACGGTCCATTTTCTTCTCGCGGCGGCGCAATAAGAAGAAACCTGCGTCCAACGCGGCACTCAACACGGCCCCGCCCCATATTATTCGTCGCAACGGGTATGTTGAGATCATCACGAGCCATCATCCGCGGATACCCTACTACTTGGACCCGGCGTCGCCGACAAATATGGCTACACCGGCGCCCGTCA
The DNA here is from genome assembly GCA_025201375.1 of Gongronella butleri. NCBI lineage: Eukaryota > Fungi > Mucoromycota > Mucoromycetes > Mucorales > Cunninghamellaceae > Gongronella > Gongronella butleri. The sequence continues at coordinate 74,819 of JAIWZP010000030.1, read as the reverse complement.
CGTCCACGTCCACAGGGGCAAACACAAAACGCCACCACCATCACCACCACCACCACCACCACCATAGGCCAAACAATAGCCTGGATACCGACCAGCCTGTCCTGCCCTCGTCGCGCCGAGAATCCAGCCTGTACACGGCCTCAATTCGCAGTATGCCCTTTAGCCCGACCTCCACGACAAGCGCACCGGACGTTTTGTCCAAGGGGCCCCGGAACGCGACCAATGCACCTGCCAATGCTTCCAATTCCACCAATTCCATGCCACCACCACCACGCGGCGCTCCATTGACCACCGACGATGCGCCCAAACCCGATGCAGACACTGTCATGGGCGCATTGGATGGCATGGACGTCGTCGAGGCCGGCCTCATCCAGCGATTGAAGCAATACGAGCTGTATGATGTTGATCGGCCAAGCGATGTTGTGAGCAAGACATTGATCGAGGAGCATTTGCGCGCATTGAACATCTCGGCCATGGCATCATCACCCGCTGCAAATCCTGCGGCAAATCCTGCCAATGCCCCTACCCTCTCCTCCACCGCGCGACACGTCCAGGTCCAAACCATGCCAATCGATTGGAAACACGAAAAACGTGCAAATGCGGCCTCGGAGGCGGTTTCTGCGGATGTCACGCCAACACCCACACCCGCCGCGTCAACCACCACTACCACCACAACCACAAGCACCACCATCTCGCCCGCTTCTACACTCACTAGCTTCCCAAAAACACCGTCCGCCTCGTCCAGCACGCCTCACAACCTACACGACGCCGCCACCACGTCCACACCGGATATGGACGACGACGGTGGCCCGCCCGCCTCGCCCAAACCCACCGCGTCCACATCCCACACCCTCAAACACCAATCCTTGTCGTCCATGTCGTCGTCCACGGGCACACCGACGGCCGCCATGGTCGAGGAATTGCAGCGCCAGCTTATCCACGAACGGCAGGAACGTCAGCGACTCGAGGCCGCGCTGCGCAACACGTGCGACCACTTTGAGGTCCTCAGCGGCCTCGCCTACAAAAAGCTGCGCGAACTCTGGGAGGAGAAAATGCGCTGGGAATCCGCATGCATCGAGCTCAACGCACAACTTATGAACCAACAGCCATCCTCCTCTACAACAGAATCCAGATCCGTCTCGGACATCTCTTGCTAGCTTGCTTGCCGTCATCCCCCAGTTTCACACGAATATTCTATGAACAAATCAATAGTGTAATAAAAATGGGCATATCCAACCCGTCACATATGATACTGTAATTATTTTTTTACGTGTCCAATGATGAAATGGTACTCGTGGCCGCCTTTCCATTTTTATTGCTGCGCGTCTCCAGCGGTGAAAACGCGCCACCGTGCCGCGCTTTTTTCTGATTTTCCAATATCGCCATTACGCGCGCCGCAGCACAGCAAGGGCAGGCTCATTTAAACGCAAACCCGTGCAGTATCATATGATACGTACTGTAGAAGCATCGGTCTGAACAGTTGAAATTCAAAGCAATTCATTATATCATATTCCTCTACGGATATTCGCGACTCATGCTGTCAATCATACTGTACTGTATTGTCATTTCTGCAGAATATCGTAACAACACTATATGATATGATAATATCGTCTTGCTTGATCAAATTCTTCTTTGATCGCAATGACGTTTGCAGCCAGTGCTCGAATCAGAAGAAGGGCTTGGAAGTCATTTCCAGATTGTTTGTTCGCCCCCCAATGTGTGACCTTTGCACACGTGTGATGAAACCGTTAAAACATTTCAAAAATTTTCAACCTCTTCGATGTTCTCGCATATCGCTCGCTCGGCAAGCGATACAGTAGGAGGAAGACACATCTTGGCGCCTTTAACATGTCGAAAGTACTACGTACCTATTGATTCTCTTTTGAATGAAAAAAACAGTTTCATCAATGGATGGTTATGATATCATACATAAAACTCGCAGAGAAAATCCACTTTTTCATCAAAATCTTTGATTGCGATTTTCTCGACAACGGTCTACCGTAGAACAGTACAGTACTGTACTGTACAGTACAGTACTGTAATACTGTAAATCGTGCCGTGATTTTTACTGTGGTGGTTTTACTAACAAACAGGAGAGCAAAGCATCTAATGGGATGACTTGCAGTGTGCTATCATACAGTACCGTTCTACTGTATCATACTGTAGCTTGGATTTTAACTTTTTGCATCGGTCATTTCACCAGCCTGTAGCCCACTCAATCATCAGCGTTCACTACGAGCGCGCGACGAAAAATGTGCAAAATAAAAAAAATAAAAAAATATCATTTACTGTATCATACTGTAAAACAAAATTCCATGCAGCAATCCACGCACTTAATTTGGAAGTGTCAAACCTTAAATTTTAGCAAAAAAAATCTTGCCCAAAGTAGGCACTTTTCTCAGTCGATCGTCGTTCATGCGTCACTCTTTGGACGTTTTTCTTACCGTAGTACGCTGAGGCGGCCTGCCATTTTGTCTGCGAATAGCAAATTGTCGGAGTTACCTGTTTGGGATGCATTGATCACTCGCAGTTCGAAAAATCCCAAATTTGGCATATTCTGAGATTGAAATGTGTGACCCCTGAGTGACCCCTGAATTTTTCAAAAGTGGTCGTACAAGCGCTTTGGGTGTTTAAGCTTTTTTGTTGCAATTTTTGCGCTGAACGCGATGCCGTCATCTTTAAACGGGGTCGGCCATGCAGATGGCGAGCTTTATGCAAAATAGAACGGGTTTGGGGGTTTTGGAATTTGCGGGGTCAAAAACAATCGGACGCGCCCATCCGCCGCAGACAGGCGACTGTTCAAATGGTGACGCGACTTTTATTGGTGGGCAGGTAGGCTGTAAAAAAAATTCTGGAGGCACAACGCGCCGACAAAATTCGAAAAATACGGGTTTCAAAGGTAAATGCTTAATTACAGTATTCTGTGCAGTTTAGCGCGCTGCTTCAGACATTTCAAGTGAAAGCGCGCGTCAGTCTCTGCCAAATGCGCTTAAAAATGGGCAGATCAAACATCATATTTGGTTGTTGTTTGCGCGTATGATACTGTAAAACCTCGCTTTTTTGTCATGGAAACCTTTGAGCTTTGACTCCTTGCCTTTTTTTTCTACTGTTGTATCACAGGCATGGCAATGCTTATGATAAGCAGCAAAATTGTATACGTATGATATGATACTGTGTGTAGTTGTTCATGAGGATTCTGTCGAATGGGTTTGAATTGAGGGGTGAAGCTCAGTGAAAAAGTTAAAAGGCAAAAATACTGTATCAGATCTGATATCATAGCTGTCTATGATATCTACTCTACAATATCATCTCTTTGCAGGAATCGTGCCGTATTGAATGATGATGTGACAAAATTCAAGCCCAAATCAGTCGCGTGCGACCGAGGAAGCTTAAAACCACAGTACTCTAAATGATCGGGAGAGCAGAGGAATGAATTGACAACAGGCGAATTTGCTGTGAAATCACGACTTTTCGTGAAAACTCGCCGTGGGAGGTGGGACACACGTCTATCATTCTGAGTGGATTTACAGCACGACAACACACAATGATTCTAAAGAAAGATGACCGTGTCCACAGCAGACACCTATGCATGCACCTTACAGATTACAGTAATAAATCCAACAAATGCGTTTTTTTTTCTCCTTGGAGCACATGTCACGTCCGTCATCGGTCTGGTTCCTTGACAGCAGCAGCCTTGAAACCTCCTGATTCAGATTATCCATTGTGGATGCCACAATGGCTATTTTTTATGAGAGCGAGGCACGCGGCAGACGGGACTTTTTTTTTTTTTTATGCGCTGATTTCATCAGTCAAGACCCTTTTTTTCTTCGCCGATCATTGAGCCTTTTTAGCGTGCCCTTTATTTTAATCTATGATATGATGCATGGGCACGATATGGATGCGCAGCAGGGGCTGCGTTGGTGGGAGGAAAAAGAGAAAAAAAGAGGGAAAAAGGCCAAACGCGATGATCATATCACGCGGTGCAAAGCGTGTGTCTGATTTGGTCAGCAAGCGTGCAACATGAGTCAGGCTGAGCTGTGCAAAAAAAAGGGGGTGCAAAGCGATCTTTTTCATGTTTTTCAGGGCCGTGAGTCGGGCTGCTGGGCAAAGGATTCTCAGGAAGGTCACACCGGCATGGCATCTGCACCACTGCTGATCCAGCTCGCGGTTATCTTTGCCAAATGGAGTGTATAAACCTTAGGTGGTTGTCTCGTCAATGCGTCGCAAAGAAGGGGGGGGGAAGAGAAAATAGGCTGAAAAGTCTTACATGTTGCCAATTTTGGCCAGGGTTTGCCCCCTCGTGCAAAAAGGGCATCTGGTTTGTTTCTTTGTTGTCTTGTTTTTTTTTTTCTGACACATGGGGCCTGTCAAAACAAATGGACCCAGCTATCTTTTTTTTTCTTGCGACAACGAGCAAGGGGCCGCTTTTTTTTTTGTTTTATTTAGTGTACCCCCTTGAAAGCCGATGCTTATTCATTTTTCCAGACTGGTCCACGGAAGCAGCAAACGCTCACAAAGATGGAGGTATTTCCCGACGGGCCACCAATCACGCTGGCGGGCCTAGTTTTTCACACAGGGTCATTGCATCATGACTGGGCCAGCAGCCGTTTCGCCCCCTTTTACGCCCCCCACCCCCCCCACACCGACCCCGCTCTCCTCCCCCCATTTCCAACTCTCTTGGTCCATATGCAGGCACTTGTGCCCAAAAGAGGTATAAATTATCTCGGACGACGCTTTTTTTATTCATCTTTTTTTCGTTCGTTTCTTTTTCTTTACTCTTTTTTCTCATTTTTTTTTAAAAAAAGCTTTCATACACAAACACAATCATGACCATTACTCCAGTAACACAAGGTATACAACGGAGAAAATGAGCCTCCAAAGCCGCAAAAAAGTGAGCTGATTTTTTTTTTTTTCAATAGTCGTTGAGCCAGGGACCAAGGTGATGACGGAAAAGAGCATCAACAAGTATGTCAAGGCCGTCGAGTATGCTGTGCGCGGGCGGATTGCCATCCGTGCCGAGGAGCTGCGCAATGAGCTGGATGCAGGCACTGCCAAGCCATTTGGCACCGTGGTCAATTGCAACATTGGCAATCCCCAGCAGCTGAATCAGAAACCGATCACTTTCTTCCGCCAGGTACGTGCATAGGACTGGTCACTAAAAGGAATAGCGTGGGGGGAAAACGGGGGACGGCGCGGGGAAGAGGGGAGCGGGAATGAAAAAATGAAAAAAAAAAGTGAAACAAATATGCCCCTCTCCCTCCGGGTGCTTCAAAAAGAAAACCAGGTGAACTGATGGGCCCCTCCCTTTTTTTTTTTTTTGATTAGGTGACGTCGCTTTGCGATTACCCAGACTTGCTTGCTGAGTCGAATCGTGGCCTTGTGTCTCAATTGTACCCCTCGGACGCGATTGAGCGTGCGCAATCGCTTCTGAGCCAGATTGGCAGCGTGGGCGCGTACTCGCACTCGCAAGGCGTGCCTGGGATCCGGCGCACGGTGGCCAAGTTTGTGCAAGAGCGCGATGGCACCGAGGAGGCCGGGGATCCGAATCAAATCTTTTTGACGCAGGGCGCCTCGTCGGGTGTGCAGACGATCCTGACCATGCTGACGGAGAATGCGCAGTCGGGGATCCTGATCCCGATCCCGCAATACCCGCTGTACAGCGCGACGCTGTCGTTTATCGGCGCGACGCCCGTGCCATACTATTTGGATGAGGAGAATGGATGGGCATTGGATGTCAAGCAACTCAAGGGCAATGTGTACAAGGCGCGCGAGGACGGCGTGGATGTGCGTGCATTGGTGATCATCAATCCTGGCAACCCTACGGGTCAATGCCTCTCGCACGAGAACCTCACGGACCTGCTGACATTCTGCTACGACGAGCGACTCGTCTTGCTTGCTGACGAGGTGTACCAAACCAACATTTACACATCGACACGGCCATTTGTCAGTTTCCGCAAGGCATTGCTGCAACATCCATTGGCGCACGTGCGCGACCACGTCGAGCTCATCTCGTTTCACTCCATTTCCAAGGGCATGATTGGCGAGTGCGGTCGCCGCGGCGGCTACTTTGAATGCATCAACATCAAGCCGGCCGTCCGCGACCAAATCTACAAGATGGCGTCGGTCAACCTGTGCCCAAACTTGCACGGCCAGATCCTCGTGGACCTCATGTGCAATCCGCCGCGCAAGGACGACCCGTCGTACGAACAATACAATGCAGAGATCAATGGCACCTTTGCATCGCTGCAGCGCCGCGCCAACAAGCTCGAGACTGCCTTTAATGCCATGGAGGGCGTCAGCTGCCAGCCCGCACAGGGCGCCATGTACCTGTTCCCCACCATCACACTGCCACCAAAGGCCATCCAAGAAGCAAAACGCCTCGGCGTCAATCCAGACGATTATTATTGCGAACAAATGCTTGAAGCCACGGGTGTCTGCGTCGTGCCAGGTAAAAAAAAAAAAAAAAAAAAAAAAAAAAAAAAAAAAAAAAAAAAGGGTACTCGGTGTGAGTGTCCATGTGCGTGTGTGTGTCTCCAAGCGGCGATACGCGTTCTGACACACCCTCCTTTCTATCTTTAGGCTCTGGGTTTGGTCAGGTGGAAAATACCTATCATCTTCGCTCGACCTTTTTGCCCGAGGAGCATCTGTTTGACGATTTCTGCAACAACCTGCAGCGTTTCCATGCCGCCTTTTTGGACCGATTCCGCGATTAAAGCCAAAGGGAGGCTTTTTTTTTTTTCGTTTTTTTTTTTACCTCAAGAGATGCGTCATTTTTTTTTTACAAATTCCATAGCATATGTATAATAGTTGATTTTTTATTTTTGAAAATATATCGGGAGATCTTACTGGCCCATCAGAAACGTTGCTGATGGCCTCCAAAAAGCTCATGGCACTCCCAAAAGCGGCATATCTAATCATTGCATCCCATCCACCCAAATGCGCAGATCCTGCTTCCGGGCGAAACGTTGCACAAGATGTGCAAAATCACGTGGCACTCACGAATCGAGGGGAAAAAAGGGGGGACGCGACGCGTGTGTTTGCGGCCAATGGCTACTATTCTTGAATTTTGAGCAAATTCTTTTTCCCAGCGGGTTCTTGAGACTTGCAAATGTAAAAAGTAACTCAAATGCGCCATGGCGGACCGGCCTGGGCGCTCTTTAAAAGGGAGAGCAGGTATACTGCGACGCCAGCAATTCACAAAAAGCGCATTTTGATCTTTTAACTTTTTTTTTTGCTCCACGATGCCTCGGCCCATCAACGTTGCATCGCTGATTCACATCACACACGAGACGCGATCATTGAAAAAAAAGAAGGGGAGGGCCCAATTGGTTGATTTCACTCAAAAAAAGCGTTATTTTTATTGATTTCTGAGGTAAACAATGGGGGGGGGTATAGCATACTATGGTGTGTTGAACGTGACCTTGAGGACGGCAAAGCCGGCACGGTCGGCAGGAAGAGCGTCCATTTGTGCCTCTTGGTCTTGGACAAGGATGGTTGGGTCTTTTGGCAAGGCATCTGCACGGAGGAAGAGCGTGCGGTCCTTTGAATGGCGCGCCATGGGCGTGGCAAGCTTGATGTGGACGGTGGCCATCTTGCGGTCAATGTCCAAGGCGGCAATCTCGTTGCCAGGCAGCAAATGGGCGGTGGAACCTGCAAAAATGTCGTTTTTGTCATCGAGCAGCAAAAACGTGCGTGTGGTGTGCGGGCGCAAATGCAAGGGGATGCGTGCGTGGGCATGATGCCATGCATAGAGACTTGTGGCATTGGCATTGTCAAGCACATTGGCAAGTTCAAAATAGACGGCGGTGGTTTCCTGAGCATTTCCAAGGTCCAATGGCAAATGGAAGCGATAGGGCAGCGGCGACACGTTTGTGTAGGTGACGTAGTGACGATGGCGACTTGTGTAGATGAGCTGATACACGTGCGGGGCAATGCGGCGCATGGATTGAACATTTACGACAGGTTTTGGGAAAGTGGATGCATAGAGTGCGTGTTCTTGTGGTGTATACAGGGCAACATTGTCGGACATGAGTGTCAGCTTACCAAGCAGGTGATTGACGGTGACGAGGGTGTGTCTCTCTGCGGGGGTCAGCTTGCAACTGACGGACCGGATGAAGAACACATCTGGGTCGCTTGCAATGACAGCATTGTTCATGGGCCATCGGTTCAATGTGGACACGAGAGCATTGTACGTGGCCACGCGCTCGCGGACATTGGCCAGGCGCAGCACCGTGTGGTCCCACCAGGGTGCGGCGTCGCTGCTGACACGCGCATAATCCAGTCGACCCCACACCGACGGCAGCGTCACGCCTGACGCGAGCACACGCGCACGTCCACGTGTCCAGTCGTGCACAAGCGACACCGCGTCCCACAGGATCTCGCCGCGCGACTTGCCGTTGCGTGGCACCATCGCCGCACAAAACAGGAAATCAAGCTTGAGAAACGAATACCCCCAGTCGTCAATCACCGTGTCAAACACCTGCTGCAGGTATGCTTGCACCTCGGGATGGTAAATGTCCAACGACCGGAACCCGCCCCAATTGGGCCCAGCAAGCACAGGCTCGCCATTTTCCAATAAAAGCCAGTCCGGATGCTCCTTGTTCAACGCGCTATCCAGCCCAACCGCAAACGGCGCGAGCCACAGCCCGGGCGTCATCCCGGCCTCCTTGATCCGCCCGGCAACATACCCCATGCCGCGCGGAAACTTGACCTCGTCCACCAAAAGCCAGTCGCCAATCGCTTTTTCAAACCCGTCGTCGATCTGGAATAGGTCAATCGGGTACCCGTGCGCCACAAACCCATCCAGGCATGCTAAAACGTCCTTTTCCGTCACCGCCTCGTACTAAAGAAATGCAAAATCGTGGAAAAAGAAAAAAAGGGTTAAAAATGTGGATGATGAGCATATACCGCTGCATGTCTCTTTCTTTTATCGTGATTGCCGTGCAAATAGAATGCGATGCCAATGCGAAACGCGCAAATCGACGCGATTGTGGACGCGATTTGGCTCGATTTTCAAGAATTCCATTTTTTTTTTGGCTTTACCCATTGGTACCACGAGGTCCATCCGGTCATGTCAGGCACTTGCTTTGCATAATCCTTGATGGTCAAGGCACTGGGGGCAAGATAAAACGAGGCATAGCGCTGCCAGATCTCGCGCTCGGTGGGGCCTCGGACAACGAGCCATTCCATGACGAGTTCGTCCGCGACGGTCTTGCCCAGAATGTCCTTTTGAAGCGTGAGCTTGTTGGCAGGGTAGTCGACGACCCAATAGGTATAGCCATTGTGCTCGGCCAGCGATCCCAAAAACACAAACGCGTCAGAGACACGCGTGTCGCGCAAATACGTGTACCCAACGGCCTGGATCACGCCCTCGCGGTCCGGGTACTTGAAAAAGTTGTAGTCACTAACCCCAGAAAAAGAAGGAAAAAAAATGAATAGGCCCCGTGGATGATACGAAAAATTAAAAAAAAAAATAATAATCATTTTTTTTACCCCTGAAGGTCGAATTTGGTGATCCACGCGACGGGCCTGCTGATGGGTGCCAGCGTGGTTCGTGCATCGGCCTCATGCGTGTGTGACCAGCATTGGAACCCCTCGGCCATCATCGCGTGATCCTGAATGGGCAGTTGGAACGCGACATCGAGTTGGTGCAGACGAATTCGCTTATCTGTTTTGAGAATATACTTGATTTTGAACGCATTGGGCCCCGCGGCCATGACAGACCGCGCAAAAGATAGGTGTGCCGCCTGGATAGGTTTGCTGTTGAGCGGCTCATCGACGAGGAACGTTTGGTTTTGCATCGAGTAGCGCAGCGACAGGTGTGCCGACGTGTGGTCGCGCAGTAAATCATAAACGGACGGCATGGCAAACAAGCAAGAAGTGTAAAAGAACAAAAAGAAAAAGAAACACAAAGTGCCCATGGAAAAAAAAAGCAATGAAATGCCAGAAAGAGCAAAGCAGCGGGACCCTTTTGAACGCACACGAAAAGACGCTGATTGCCATTTTTTGAAATTCCGACCGGGCGCGACACCGTGCCCATATTTTTTTTTTTTTTTTTCAGAAAGCGCGCCGCCTTTTTCTTCCTCGTTCTTCACGTCCAATGAGTCGACAGACCACGCTCTTTCAGACTTTGTAAACTCCCAGAGAGTGGGGAGAGAAAAGTCAATGGACATTTTTAACCAGAGAATTCACTTGGTTAGGTTCAAGGACAAGGCTCCCGCGTCCGCGCCTGCGGTGCCCAAGCCCGATGTGTCGCTGCACAAGCAGGTGGACAAGCTAAAGCTGCATGACGACAAGCCAAGCAAAAAGTCAAACACCAAGGCGGATAAAAAGCAAGCCAAGGTGCCAGAAAAGAAACAAGACAAGCAAAAAGTAAGAAAAAAAAAGCAAAAACACAAAAAAAAAAACACGTGTTTTGCCCTGACGCGTCTCACTTTTTTCTTTGTTCTTTGACAGCACCCTGTGCTCTGCAAGCCCGGATCGTGCCAGGTACGACACTACAGTGACAACAATGTTGGTCTAATTTGTTTTTTGCTTTTTTTTTTTTTTTTTTTGCAGGAGGAACGACGCGTTTGTACGGTGCAGCAGGCCGACGGGACCAAATGTGGGCTTCCATGGTGCTATTCATGCGTGTTAAAGCATACAAACGGTGCCATGATCGCGCTCGACGCGCCCACAGACCTGCCCATGGTCAAACAAAAGGGCCCCGCCTTTGCCTGTCCCGCGTGCCGCCACTTGTGCGAATGCGAGTAAGGCCCATTGTCGTTCATTTGGCTTCGTTTGTCTCATTTTATCCATTTTTTTTAATAGATATTGCCACCACACGAAAAAGAGCAAGTCAAGGTAAAACAAGAAAAAGAAGGGTGGCAATTGGACTTTTCTTAATTTTTTTCTTTTCTTTTTCTTTTTCTTTTTTTTTTTCCTCTCTCTGATCAATTAGTGCCAAGATGATGGTGCCGATGGTGCGTCCGCCTGTGTTTGAGCGGATGACGATGTTGTACGAGGACGATGAGATTTGGCTGCGGCTGCAGATCCGCGAGTTTGTGTTTCGATTCGCGTCTGTGCTTGGGATGGACGAGCGGTGGCTGGCGAGCATGCAGAATGTGCAAGGCGATTGGCGAATGCGACATTTGGCGACGCGAGTGGTGTTCCGTGTGCTTTGTGTGCTCCAGAGCGGCCATGTGGAGCCCAAGGCGGTGCAATTGGCGGCGCAGCGCGTGTTACACTCGTGGGCGGCCGACGCCGGGTTGCAAACAGGCAGCAGCAAGCTTGGCAAAGAGAAATTGGTGATGCTGGGCGAGATGATTGATCGCAAGGGCATGTCGCATCAACGGTGGCAAGATGTCATGGACCTGGTGGTGGCCAATGCCAAGGCCAACCAGGAAAAGACAAAGAAGACAATGACCAAGGAGCCGTCGTCGTCGCCCATTCCCACGCAACACGACTCGGACGACGATGAAAACGACAATGGCGACGAAGAAAACCAAAAAGAGGAACAATTGGATCCATTGCTCTTGAAACTCGTGCAAAGGTTGACGGACTTTGACAAGCTTCGATTGTTGCAAATGGTGCTTGAGCTTGCATTGTGCTCGGATGCACTGCGGACAGACATGGTGCAGGCGGCAAAAACGGTGCGTGTCCTTGAAGACGACCTCAAGCAGGAAAAGAAGCAATTCGACATGGACGATTTGCGCGACAAGGCACAGCGCAATCGCTGGTTGGAGCAATTGGACCAATTCCGGCTATTGGGCATGACCGACAAGGTACATCAGACACAAATCGACTTGGATAAGGTCGATGCCGACATTGTCCATCGCTCCTTGTCCATGGCACGCCAACAACGCGACGTGCTTGTGGCCCATTGCAGGGCAGACCCTCGCCTCGTGCCACTCATCACCCCCTGGGATAATAACCAATATTGGCTCTTTATGGACCTCACCATAGCAGCCGCTCAGCCGCCATCGCCACAGACACTCGCATTGCAAGAGCCACACTGGTTCCAAGGCGTCGTCGTCATTGGCCATGACCCCTGCGACCTCGAAAACAACAAAAACGATCAAAATGACGCCAAAATGGACACCGATCGCGCATGGATGGCCATCCACGGTTTGCCGCAGCTGCAGCAACTGGACAAGTGGCTCGCCGCACACTATCAGACATGCTCCTCCGAAGAACAAGCCAACTACAAGGCATTCAAACAACCATTGGCTCGACGCATGCAATACATCAAGCTGCTGCCAGAGCTATGAGTGGAAAAAAAGATTAGGTGAACAAAAAAAAAAAAAAAAAATTGGGTGAATAAAAAACGAGTTGACGAAACTCCGTCGCGCGGCCCCCCTTTTTCTCGCTCTTTTTTTTTCGTTTCTTTTTTGGCTCCCACACCCTTTTTTTTTTATTTCTTTTTCTTTTTGTTGATCTCCCTGGACTGTGCGCTTCTTCCCGCATAGTCTCTCTTTTTCTTTGTTCCTCGGGCTCCTTTTCTATTTCGGGGTCTTTTTTTTCTTTTTCTCTCTCTCCCTCTCTCTCTTTTTTTTTTCTTTTCTGTATGGCCGAGTCGCACGCGCGACAAGAAAGCGGGCCCGTGCCTGTGTCTGGCAGCAACAGTAACAGTCAGGGGCACGATGAGGCGTCGTTGTGGGCCCCTTCTGGCGCGTCGCTGAGCCACAGTGAGCTCGCATGGTTTTATCAGGCGCAAGACGCGACGACCGGCGGGGCCATGTGGCCACTGGACCAGCCATCGCATCAAGAGCATCAGCAGCAGCAACAAGCGCGGTCATTGGGTGCACAAGGATGGTGGCCAAGCCATGCCGAAGATTCATCGCCATCGCAGGCTCCACACCCACAGGAAGCACCCAATGACGCGTATCTCGCGTATGCAGGGTTCATGCCAATGCCACCACCTACAATGGCTCCATCACATCAACCATTACAACAACAGCCTTTATGCCCGCCGCACTCCGCCGCCCATCGTGTCACATCCTTGCATGAACGCGTCCGCCCACCCAATCTCAATCTTGACCACTTGCACCTCAACATGATGGACACAACCGCCATCCACCACCACCATCCGTCTCAATTCCATCACCACCACCACCATCAACAACAACAACAACAACAAAGCCCATCGCTCTTTTCCCCAAAATTCGTCCAAGCCCTCGATGACATTGTCACGCCCACCAATGCGAGCCCCACCATGATGCACTCGCCACCGCCCCTCGACACCATCTCCTCATCCTCATCCACACCCAATGACATCCATATGCAGAGAAGACGTTCATCCAATCTGTCATCTTCATCCACTCTCTCCGAATCCATGGCAAGACCCTTTATGGCCCCTCCTGGTAAGACCAATTGCACATCTATTAGCAATTGGCATCCATGGACACCAATGGATACCCATTGGCCGTCCATTGGCTTTTTATTTTATTTTATTGCTAACAAAAGCAGCTGATTTCGCCCTCGTTCTCTCCCTCTCTCTATCATAGACACGCGGTTCTTGACGAGCCTCAAGGAAGAAGAAGACACAATGCAGCTGTTCCACCAACAAAAACAGCAACAGCAGCAAAATATGCAACATCAGCAGCGCATGGCGTCGTACCCTCCTGCATCTTCCCCCAAAAAGCCACCGCAGCACCAGCAAAAGCAACAGCAGCAACCCAACAACAACAGCAAACCGCCATTGGCCACACCGTGCCAAGGCAATGCGCTCTCAAACGACGAAATGCACCACGCCGTCCACCAATTCCTCACTCAGCCCTACGACAAGTGGCGAAATGAAATGTCCGTGACCATCATGACATCCCGCGTCGCCCAAAAGAGCTATGGCACCGAAAAAAGGCAAGTTTCAGAAAAAGAAGCGTGAATTGGAACTTATTTTTCTTTTTTCATTTTCTTCATATTCTTTTTTTTTGTAGATTCCTGTGCCCGCCGCCGATTATCCTGTTGTACGGCGCGCATTGGTGGTCGGTGGATGCCATGGACGCGTCGGCGTTGCAGCCGCCAAATATGCAATTGCACATGTCGTCCGATACCATTCGTGGCGACATGCTGCCGCTCGTGCCCAACAATCAGATTGAATGGTCGACGGCATCGGGCCAGTGCTGGAACCGGCTTGAAGACCTGGGCGGTGGCGGTGGCGGTGGCGGCAGCGGCGGTGGAGCCACCATGGCAACAACAACGGCCACCCCAGATGCCATCCATTCCAACGAGCCCATCATTGCCGGCAAATGCGTGTCGAAAAACATGTACATCTCCGACTCGGACGACAAGCGCAAGGCCGTCAACATGCTCGTCCACCTCAGCCTCGCCAATGGCCGCGACTTGGACCCCTTCCAGGGCCGCGACGTCCGCGTCATTAGCAAACCAAGCAAAAAACGCCAGACCGTCAAGAATCTCGAGCGTAAGAAATTTGGGAGAGAGAAATAGGGAGTGAGAGAGCTGTAATGCGAAAAAAAATCAAAGAGAAAAAAATAGAAAAAAAAGAATATTGGACGTTTGTTTTTCAATTTTTTTTCTTTTCAATTTTTTCATTTATTGATTTTTTTTTTCGAATTTTAGTTTGCATCCACCATGGATCGGTGATCTCGCTGTTTAATCGGATCCGGTCGCAGACGATTTCGACACGGTATTTGGGCGTGGCCAAGACCAATGGGGAAAGTGTACCAGTGGGGATGGCACAGCAGCAATCGTCCATGGCTTCGGACGCGGAAAAGGCGGCAGACGTATATTTCACATCGCGCACGCAGACGTGGGATCCCTTTTTGATATGGATTGTGGATGGGCAAACGCGTACACTGGACAATCCGCGCCGAAAAGCAACTTCTCCGTCATTGTCGCCGGCTGACCAAGCGTCGTCATCGTCGCCGTCCAATTCGCCGGGTTCATCATCGTCGTCGACTCGCTCGACGCCGAAAATGACACTAACCCATTGGCCACCACCCCCGGCCATTGCCTTGCCGCGACGCGACGCGTCGCATCCATTGCCCGTGTACTACAATCAACCGGTGGTGCTCCAATGCCTCTCGACAGGCCTTGTCAGCCCCGTCATGATCATCCGCAAGGTCGACAATGGCACGTACGCGCAGGGGTGCCTTCATGCACCCGCCAATCACGAAACAACCTTGGGTGGCGAGTATCACGACGAATTGCTAGGCGACCCCGTCTCCCAATTGCACAAGGTCGCGTTCCAAATCGTCGCAGACCCAACAAGCCTCACCATTGACCCGCAGCAGTACGAGCAATTGATGAAACACGCCGCCACAACAACATCACAGGTTCAAACCCCACCTGTGCTATCTGCTTCTTCATCATCTTCGTCTTCGTGCTTGCCCACGCCGCCACCGCCGCCCGCCACGCTTCCTCTGGCCGTCGCACAGGCAACCTACCTCAGCTGCATGAAAAACATTGTGGGCATCTATCGCACCACGGGCGTGCGCCAGCCCATTCTTGCTCAAATCCCTCAAAAACCCGTTTCTGCCCCAAATACATCACCCATGCCCCCGCCATTGGACCCGGCCTACTTGCCCACCTTGTTCAGCACACAGAGGCCACCCCAGGCGCCAGTCCCAACAGCTTCCGCGTCTGCTTCCTCGTTTTATTCACATCCGTATGCGTACACATCGGCATTGGATGACCCACACCACCATCAACAGCACCAACAGCATCAGCACAAACGCCGTGTGTCTGTGGGCGGCGACCGCAAAGCATCACGCGTCGTCTCGGGCCGCCGACGCTTCAGCAGCTCAAGCGACACCTTTGCAACCGACATCGATGCCCAAGCACCGCCCAATTTCACACCGCAGCCAGGCAAAAGACGCCGCAACACTATGCCCTCTACCATCAATGTGCCAACCACGTCCATCGTCCACCATTGGCAAGAGGAAATCTCGGAAACATGCCTCTGGACCATCGTCAACACTGGTAAAAAAAAAGGGGGGGAAAGAGAAAAAAAAAAAGGGAAAAAAAAAGGGAAAAAAAGTGTTTTTTTTAAAAAAAAAAAAAGAAGCGCAACGCGTCGCGTGTCGACGAAAAGAAAAAAAAGGGAAAGATTTTTAAAAAAAGGCGCGACGCGTCGCGTGTCGCCGAAATAAAAGAAAGGAATTGACCCCCCTTTGTTTAGATATGGAAACGTACACTTTTCGACCCGAGATGCTGGAGCAGCCACTGCAAGAACGCGGACCGGCGCCATCCATGGTGCAGCCTGTGCCGACGATACGATATTGGGAGTGGGTCGGCGACGACGGCGATCTGGTGCTGTATGGCAATGGCTTCACGCGCGACATGGTCATCTTTTTCGGCACAACCATGGCCATCATGCGCAACATTGGCCCTGACGAGCTGCAGCTGGCCGTGCCTCACGCATTGACATCTCAACGACAGCAGCAGCAATGGCCCATGCTCATCGTCCGCACCAGCGATGGCATGATATACAACACACAATGCTACCTCGATCTCACGCCGCACGCCGCCCATTGATTCTTTTTTCTTTTCTTTTTTCGGCCTTTTTTTTTTATCCTGTCCTTGTCGCAGCACACACACACCCACAAGCGCGCGCACACGCACTAGTTTTGGCCGCTTGCCTCGCCCCTCTTTCCCCTATTTTCTTTTTTTTTTTTCTCTCTTTTTTCTTTTTGTTCCCCGTCGTCGCTCCCTCATCCCGTGCCTTGCTTTTTTTTTTTTCCCTTGGAACGCAAGGACCTCCCTCTCCTCATCTTAGAACTCGTTTTGCGGACCGTACATCCACTCGTTCCCATTGCGGGCTTCTTGTAAAAAAAAAAATGGTTGCAATGGCAATGTGCCTGGAAGGCGCCCTCGGCTCGGCTTCTTTTTCTCGTCTAACAAGCACGGGTTTCTTTATTGGCGCCGCGTGGAAAAAAAAAGGGTGGGTGCCCAGTTCAATTCGGGCTTGTGCTCCCCCCTCGCTTCCTCCCTCATGAATTGTCTCTATTACTTGTCTCAGCGCTCTCTTTTTTTCTCCCCATATTCCCCCTTGCCCCCCTCCCCTTTTTGTGCGAGTTCACGGCACCGATGATCCCCCGTCTCCCTTGTTTAGACCTGGCCATGGTCAGGTTGTGTCCTGGTTGAGTTTTTTTTTTTTTCCTTTTTCTTTGTTTCTCACTTCCCCTTTTTTGTCCTACGCTGCCTCCCCCTCACACACCCTCACACCACCACCAACACCCCTTATTTTTTTTTCTGCTGCTCAAAAGAGTAAGCCAACGGCATCAAGTAAAAGAAAAATACGAAAATGATCTTTTTTTTTTTTGCTCCTGAATTCACACCCACCTTGGTCATGTCGCCTTCTCGGCAACAAAACACGTTGCCATTGGGAAATGAGATACACTCTCTTTAGTTTAACCTTTATGTTTATAAAGCAAAACAATGGCACACATAAAAAAAACAGCGGACTTGTGCCTGAAAATGCAATTCGGCTGCATGAATCGGAGCCCGGTTTTTTTGTGCATGAAAAGTCCGCAGCTCCATTGTTTAAACTCATTCGGGGCCAAATGCAGGTGCGTTCACGCTCGGTGGACGCAAAACGATCCATTGCTTATGAAAAAAAGGTGAAAAATAAAAAGAGCCATGCTCTTTGCCATGCTATTTTGTTGTCAATGGGTAATCAAGGAGCAAAAGAGGGGAGGGAGAGCCGATTCCATCACAAAGTCAAAGAAGCGCACAAAAAGGCACAGCACGAGCACTGTTTCGCTCCAAATAAAGCGATATGCCTTGCCTTCTCGTCCTCCTCCCCCCTCTCTTCTTGCCCAATGCCTCTATGGATTCAATAGCAACCCAGGGTGATCTTTGTTTGGTTGCGCCGCCCAGGAGCGCAAGAAACAAGGTTCAATTACATAAAAAAAAAAAAAGACGTGCTCATGGATGAGCCCGCCTCCTTTATTGATTTCTGTAGTAGCGCGCAAAAAGCGTCCTCCATCACGTTTCATCCTCAATTGAATGGAGCTATCCCTTGCTGGGTTGATCTTTTTTTTTTATTTTTCGTGTGATCGCATAGCCGACTCCCTTACCATGGGCCCATCCCTCCTTGCTTTTTTTTTTTTTTTTTGCTTTTCTCCTTGGCCATCCTTCCTCCCCTTTCTCCCCCCTTTTTTTTCTTTTCCCTTTTCCCGGCATTAGAGCATCTGGGTAGATCATGCACCCCGCTTTTTTTCTTTTGTTTTGGCCCTTTTCACGCTCAATTGCAACCCGGAGTCTCTCTCTCTCTCTCTTTTTTTTTTTTTCTTTTTCTCTTTTTCCATTTTCTTCGCCCGACCTCTCGCAACACCGCAAATCACGCCTCTCTTTCATTCATTTTTCTTTTTAATCTTTTTCACCATCCAATTTGTAATAAATGATGCATCCTCTTGTCATCAACGACGGCGGCGGCGGCGGCGGTGCCTCGCCACACGCAACGGGCCCATATTACCACCACCACGCGCCGCATCAGCATCACGGGTACCAAAAGGCGCCTACCGCGCATCATTACTATGACACGGTGCGATCATACGCGCACAATCATCATCCATCGCAGGGCGTGTATCCTTATTACAACATCCCCGGCACCCAGGTGGTCCCCGCATCACGCCGCGCATCCGTCGCAACGCCCGCAAGCATCGTGTCGCGTCAGCGGTCGCAAAAATCACTGCGCGACCGCCGCAGATCGTCCGGCGCGCTCTCAACATCCTCCATGACGCACCAATACGCTCAAAAACCACGCAAATGCATCGGCGACTATTATGTTGGAAAGACGCTCGGCAAGGGCGCCTCGGGTAAAAAAGATAAAAGATAAAAGATAAAAAAAAAAGCACAAAAATGCAACCCTTCATGCTGTATCACCGTCAAACAACACAAAAACGCGCCATTGTGTCGAAACGAATTTGCAAAAAAAGATTCGCTAACCTGCCACTTTGTTCTCTCTCTCTCTCTCTCTCTTTTTTTATGTCAGGGCGCGTCAAGCTCGGCGTGCATAAGCATACAGGCGAGCAGGTCGCGATCAAGATCATCAGCAAAGCCCATTTGGCCGCCAACCCGGCCATTGAAAAGGCCGTCCGCCGTGAAATCGCCATCATGAAGCTGATCAGACATCCCAATGTCATGTCTCTTGTCGATGTTATTGATGATGCCAATTCATCCGAGGTGTAAGCCTGCTTTTTTTTTCCTTTTTTTCCAAAAAAAATCCTGTTCTTAATCAATCAACGTGGGCTGGTTTATTTAGGTACCTGATCCTGGAATACGTGCAAGGAGGCGAGCTGTTTGAGTACCTTGTCAGCCGCGGCAGGCTCAGCGACAGCGAGGCACGACGTCATTTCCAGCAAATCATCTTGGGTCTGGACTATTGTCATCATCATTTGATTTGGTAAGCCCGGATTTGACTCCTTTTTTTTTTATTCCTCTCAGTGAGGTGTATTATTAGCTGTGGAAGGAGGGAGACGCGCGAGGAAAGAAGGGGGGCAGAGAAAAAAAACGTAAAATTAGGCGCAAGGGCAGGATAGGTGGATGCTTTTACGTCGCTTTTGCTTGCTGTCGTTGATTGTCATGGCTGTGTCGTGACGCGTGAACGGCCCGAGCAAGATGC
This sequence comes from Gongronella butleri, assembly GCA_025201375.1. Classification (NCBI taxonomy): domain Eukaryota; kingdom Fungi; phylum Mucoromycota; class Mucoromycetes; order Mucorales; family Cunninghamellaceae; genus Gongronella; species Gongronella butleri. Next base: position 55,255 of record JAIWZP010000030.1, on the reverse strand, counting down.
AAGGCTCAGTGACGCGACGCAGTGCATGCAAATTGGACGCTTACTCACTCTCTCAATAACAAAAAAAAGGATTACGCAGGGAGCAAGGGAAAATCAAGGGGCCGAGGGCAGGGGGGACGAGGAGGACATACAAATGAGGGCATCCAGCGGTCCAATGGTGCTAAAAAAAAAAAAAAAAAAAGGAGGAAGGGTGCGTGGCTCAAATCACGCTTTTTTTTTTAAAAAAAAAAAAAGAGGGAGAGACGCGCAAGCCAATGGAAATCCAAAGAATGTGACAGATCACACACACGCTAGCAGGCTCATCACGCTTTTCATTTCATAGCCATCGCGACCTGAAACCCGAGAATCTCCTGTTGGACAACCAAAACAACATCAAAATTGCGGATTTTGGCATGGCGTCGTTGCAGCCCATGGGATCCATGCTGGAAACAAGTTGCGGGTAAGGCCACTTTTTTTTCAGGTTTGGGTAGGACCACACACGCGCTCATTTTGATTGTCCGTTTAGCTCGCCGCACTATGCAAGCCCTGAAATTGTCGCAGTAAGCTTATTTTTAGAGAGAGAAAAAGAGTGCGTGTGTGAACGCGCGCCCCTGCGGCTCCCCCCTGCCCCGCTAGATGCAATTGGGCGTCGGAGGAACGAGCGAGATGCAAAAAAGAGAGAAATGGCTCCTTTTTTTTTTCAATTGTCTCCGTGAGAAACATGCTCGACAGAGGACAATGGGACTCAATGCAATTGCTTTTTTGATAGGGCATGCCGTACAATGGGTCGGCGTCGGACATTTGGTCGTGCGGCGTGATCTTGTACGCGCTGCTGACTGGCCACTTGCCCTTTGACGATGAAAACATCCGCCAATTGTTGAAAAAGGTACAAACCATGCCCTTGATGAAAAAAAAAAGGAAAGACTAACCCCCTTCGTTTCTTCTTGCAGGTCAAGGCTGGCAAGTACACGATGCCCAATGACATTTCAAAGACGGCACAAGACCTGATTCGTCGCATTTTGGTGGTTGATCCATCGAAGCGGCTGACGGTAAAGAGATGATGAATCTTCAAGCGTGTACTTGTATCCACGCGTGCAAACATCACTTGTATGCGCATTTTTTTCTAATGCTCTTCCCTCTTTTTTTTTTTTTTTAAAAAAAAAGATGAAACAAATCATGATGCACCCCTGGTTCTGCGAGTCGGAGCCTGCGAATCTGCACACGCTGCCGGTGCCTCCCACCGCCAATGAGATTGGCCGGCCTGTGTGGGACGCGTCGGAAATTGATGATCGCCTCCTCGAGACCATCAAGTTCCTCTGGGGCGAGCGCAGCGACGATGTTGTGATCCAAGCGCTGGTTAGCAAGGAGTAAGTCATTTTTGAAAAGCAATTGGATGTGTGCGCCTACGCAAAAAAAAAAGACGAAAAACGTGCCATTGCTAACGTGTGCACGTCTCATTCTTCCATGAAATCAGGCACAATATGCAAAAGGTTGTGTACGTGCTCCTTCAGCAACATGCAGAGCAGTATTGGCAGAATGATCATGATGATGAAAATGACGATGCAGACGATTCCGGCGATTCAGGTACAGTTGCATTGGCCTCCACTTTTTTTTTTTTTTTTTTTTTGATGGTTGCTCAATCAATTGGACTCATCCTTTTTTTCCCTTTCTTTCCGAGTAGGTCAAAAGTACAGGACCATCGGGCGCAACACGGTGCGTGCGAGGCGGTGCCGTTCCATGGTGGATTCAACGGCGGCACGCAACAAAGCGTCGGCCAATGGAGGCAATGGGCGTCTTGCGCTTCCCTGGGGTCCCGATGGTCAGCCTGCAGACCGCACGGTGCCTGCGCCACCCATGCTGCCCACGCCAAGCCCACAGCGACGCAGGTATTCGGCCGCAACGACAAATGCGTCGCACCCGCATCATCATGGCCACCACGCCACACAATACCACTGCACACAGCAGCGCATGACCTCCGCCATCATGGAACGGCCCATCCCAGACCTCATGCAGCCACCGCCACTGCCCCCGGTCTCACCATCGCAAAAGTCAGCCATCAAAAAGAGCGACACCTTTGTCCGCTTCTTCAAAAACGTCCTGTCTTCCCGCAGACAGAGCAAAGCCATGTACGTCAATCTCCAAAAGAAAAGAAAAAGACAGGAAAAACGGAAAAAGACAGGGGAAAACGCGTAATTTGCAATGAAATTCACCTTTTTCTTTATTTTTTTATAAAAAGGGATAACGACGCGCCATCGGCGGCTGGCCAGGCAGCGGTTGCCGCTGCTGCAACCACGGCAACGTCGCCGTCGTCCATGTCGGCCAGGTCGGCAGGTTCGAGCAAGCCTAATTCACCGATTTCGCCTGTTTCTGGCAACAGTAGCCACCCGTACGCGACTCTCAGGTCGACATTGGCAGGCACGTTGCGCCGCAAGAACCCATTTGCCAAGATGGTGGCGCAGCAGCAGGAATTGGCCGATATGGACAACGCCGACGTCGATGCATCCCCATCTTCGCCCACAATGCGCCCCACCGTGCCCGAGAAATCCACATTGCGCCGCTTGTCCATGATCAGGAACAAGATCGACCCATCGGCCGCCGCACGCGCCGCCGCCGCTGCCAATGCCGATGCCAATGCAGCCAACGATGCACCAGAAAATGACCATTCTTCGCCATCGTCGCCTCAAAAGGGCTTCAACACGCGCCGCTTGTCTGTCCGCGTGCCAAACGTCCTCCGAAACGACAATGGTACACGTCGATTCAGCCTTACCGTCGCCGCCAATCGCAGACAGCGCAAGGTAAAACAAAAAGAAAAAAAGCAAAAAGAAAAAAAGAGAAAAAAATGGGTGAAAACTAATCTTTCATTTTTCGACCAGGAATTGGACATGTCAATTTTCCAGCCATTCCACGGGGACGCGTCGCTGACGCCGCCGCCGGTGCTGTCGAATGGCAGCTCGTTGAGCTGCAGCAGCAGCAGCAGTGGCAGCAATGGCAGCAATGGCAATGTGCATGGCAAAAAGCAGGCCAATGTACCCACGTCGTCGTCGTCATCGTCGTCGTCATCCACCAACACGCTCGCAACGCCCGCGGCGAATACAACAACAACAACAGGCGCACAAACAACAACGGCATCAGCCAACGGCCAGCAAGAACAGAAGCAATTGCAAAAGGTGTCGAGCCAGCAGGCCAGCCAATTCAAGATGGCGCTAAAGTCGATGCCGGGCAAGGGCGAATTCTTACACTCGCCGCCGCCACAGGCACAGCAACAGCCAAGACGTCGCGAGAGCCAGGCATCTATCTTGTCCGTCGACCGCCGTGGATCCAACATCAGCGTCTTCAACACCCGCCCCATCACACCAAGTCTGCTCTCAAACAGCTCCACCATCACCACTTCAAGCAGCACCGCGCCTCCCTCCCCCGTCGATGACAATAACAATGGAAAAGCTTCATGGCTCAATCAGCTCTTCTTTTTCAAACAGCCAAAGGTAAAAAAAAAAAAAAAAAAGACTGCGCCACCACCGCGAATTTTCCTGTTTAACGCACTTCTTCTTTTCTAGATTTGCTCATTGGTCATCCCCGAGCAAGATGCCGGTGTTATCTTGTACACGCTGCACCGATGGATCAACAAGGTAAAAAAAAAAAAAAAAAGAATAAAAAAAAAGAGGAATTGACGCGCCTGACACGTTATTTTTACTCAATTAGACTGCGGAAGCCAAGTTTTACGAAAAGGAGGACAAGCATGGACTGAAGCGGTACAAGGCCGAGATTAAGGTGCACCATCAGGGCAAGGTGCGGCAAGTCAAGTGCCGCTTGGAGATTTTGCCTGTACACGACAGCCCCAGCAGCCGCGTCGTGCGCTTCACCCAACAACAAGGTGACGCCGTCGTCCTCGCTTCCGTCATCAGGCAATTGCACTTTCAATTGAACCAGGATTATCCATCTTTGATCGCATCCAACATCACCGCAGACTTTTAAACCAATTTCCGCTTCTCACAGCACCCCCTTCCCTCCACCAGCACTAATCTCCTTTTCTTTTTTCTTTTTTGTTTATGATTCATCCTTTCCTTTATCAATTCGCTCTCTTTTGCTCTCATTTATTGTTGACTATGATCTCACTCTCTGATGCATCTTTCTCTCCCTGCCTTTTTTTTTTTTGGCCACTTTCCCTTTCCCTTTCCCATCCGCGATCTCGGCGCTGCATCTGTCCTTGCCCTCTGTCTCGTTTTTCTTCCATTTTGCTATTGTCAAAGTAATACACACACACCTTTTCTAATAATAATTAAAAAAATCGCCCCCCTGCTTCCCCCCGCGTACAACCATCCATCAAATCGCCCTTTTTGCCCATTTTGCTCTTTTTATTCTTGTTGAAATGCCGTAAATTATGATTTATTCCACAAAGATGTCGTCGGCATCTTGCATCCACATCACCTGCCGCATGTCCAGGTAGCAATTGCGCGGATCGCGACGCCAGTTGTGCCATTCCATCATTTTGGCGAAATGCTCGTGCGCCGCCATGGACTCCAATGGCTGCTGCTGTTGCTGCTGTTGCGTCTGCGGCACGTCCACGTCCATGAGAGGAACGGATGGTGGCGGTGGTGTTGAGGCGGGGGACACGGGTGATTGTTGTTTTTTTTGCTGTGTTTCTTCTGTTGTTACTGTTGTTACTGTTGTTGTTGTTGTTGATTCTGCTGCTGTTATTGTTGATTCTGTTGCTGTTATTGTTGATTCTGTTGCTGTTATTGTTGATTCTGTTGCTGTTACTGTTGTTTCTGCTGCTGTTATTGTTGTTTCTGCTGCTGCTATTGTTGTTGCTGTTGTTGCTGTTGTTGATGTTGTTGATGCTGCTGCTGTTGTTGTTGCTGTTGCTGTTGCCTCTGAAGCTGCTGCGACAGGCAGTGTGGACGCACGTGCAGGTGTTGGTGCTGGTGACGGCGCTGCTGGACCGGCGTGACCCCAGTTCACCTGGGATGGCTGTTTTGGCGGCGGCAGCTTGGGCCAGTGGATGCGCGGCCTTTTCTGGTTTTCAGCAAACCAATTCAATGTCGATGGCTTCTTCGACGGCGGTAGCTTAATCAATGCATCGGGCGGCTTTGAGAAGCGCCTAAATAAGCGGAGGGGCTGCTGGGCTTCCTCCGGGGTATCAATGGTCTGGGTCGTGCTGGTCGTGGTCAAAGAACTGTCGAGAGATGCTGGGACGAGCGATGCGTCGTCATTGATGGTGGTCTCGTCGCAATTTGTCATATCTGTGAGGGACGATGACTGTGCCGCAGATCGCGACGCGTAGCGTGGCTTTTTTGCCGCCAATGGCATAGCCGTCGTGGCTGACGCCTCGCGTTTGACAGGCACGACATTCTCCGCCTCCATGTGCTCAGGCTTTTCATCCGCATGCTCAAGCGCCGATCGATCAACCGGCTTGTCCGTGATATCGACGTCGGTTTCCTCTGGCTTAGCCTCGATCCTCTTCTCGAGATCTTGGCCGAAAAACTCGCCATTCAACAGCTCCTCGACCACAGGCATAATTAAAATGTACGAACGGACAAACGGATCTACAACCATGGCATAAAAATAAATGAGCCTCACAATGGGGCCAGCGCGCTTTTTTTTTACCATCTTTATGGGCGTGGAACGTTTTGATGAGCTGTTCTTCGTCGCTTGTCAAATGGGTGATGCGCTTGGTGATAGCGGAAACGCCCGATAATGGCCGGCACGGTGATTTTGGCGTCGTCTTGCCGCTGCTCCCGCAAAACGCCTCAATGGCAACCACAGGCTCGAATTTGCCATGCATCCGCGCAACACATAGCCGGCTTGCCGTGATCTCGAGGGTCTGCGACGTATTAAACAATGCAAGGAGCGTGTCAAACCTTGTTTTTTGAAAAAAAAAAAAAGAAAAGAAAAGAGACGGTCAGCTCCCCCGCGTGACAAAAATGGCACACACCCCGTCGGTTTTCGGACGCGTCTTTTTGCTATCATTTACTCGGTGAGCACGTTGCCGTCCAGAACGGTCTGGCCGAATATGATCACGCCATACAGCCACTTATAATTTTCGCAAATTTCCACCATCACAATGACGTCTTTGTCGGTCTCATTGTCTTGTGTGCGCATAAACTACCAGCAGCCGTCAGTAAATAAAAATAAATTGGGCAGCCAATCACGGCCCAAACACGCGTTTTTTTTTTTTTAGCTTACTCTGCCCACATCGCCTTTCAGCTGCATACTATTGGCCTCCAACAAAGGCGCCTTCTCGCCTACATACTCGCGGATCGCCGTGAAGACCATGCAAAAAGACACAAAAATGAAAAAAAAAGTAGCAAACAGGCAAAAGGGGTGCAAAAACAAGAGCGGCCCCTCAAACGCGCCCTTTTTAATTTTTTTTTTCCATTGGGCGCCGCGCTCCTGACGAATTCTCACCGAAAACACAGGCAAAACGCGCTGCCCCAAAAAAAGGGGGCGGCATTCAGTGTGAAATTCTGGCTCAATGAATTTTCTAAATGTCATTACTGCAATACGTACGCGCAGATGATCCCGATTCCATTTTGTGTTGGGAAGCGGTTTCCGGCACCAGCGATTCGCAGGGAAAAAAAAAAAGACGCTGTGGCCATTGGCGAGATCAAGCGCTCCAATTTAGCAATTTTTGTCGTCGTTACAGTACTAGATGACTTTTATAAAAGTGCTTTCAAACGCGTGCTCCCAGAACTCTGGAAACACGTAGCGCACTTGCTTGGGCGCGCTGATGGGTATCTTTGATACGCATACAACATCGCGTCAAATATTTTAAACGCAATAAACTTTGTACGTGACGGCGCCTGGGCTTGACAAAAGTTAAAGATGCCGCATCTGCGTCCACTGGTTGTGGTTTGATTGTGTTTGGACGTAAACGGACGAAATGTGATGCATTTGCATAAAAGTGCGTGAAAACTCAAATTGCTCGCGAGTGTCTGCCTTTTGAATCCCTAAAAACCGGCGCATCGTGAAATGGCGTCCTATAAACCCCTAGTGACGCACAATTTGCACGCTCAGATATGGTTTTGGGGACGTCAGAAGCACATCAAAAAATTGGCCATTCCGGGCTCAAATCCCAATTTATGAAATCCAACACCGCTCGCAATCAAGAATCAACTGCCCGCCCGCCGACCTTAAGGCGTTCTATTGTCATTTTTGATGCGTTTTGGCTACTTGCTTCTCGAAAACAAAGCAAAAAAAACAGGGGTTAATGGGGTCGTTGACGAGAAAATCAATGTTTCTCCAGAAATTCATTATTTTGATTCTGGTGAGTTAAATCGTTATTCGATCACGCTGAAAAATTACACGCGACAAGAAAAACGCGCAACGCACATTTTACAGTATCTCTGCCTGGCAAAGCCGACGCGCAACCTTTGCACACCCGCGATGCCAGATTTAAAATTTCAACTCCAATTTTCTCGGCTACAGACCAGACAACCCACGACAATCTTACAGTGACAAAAAATGCAGAATTTGATTCTCTGTCAAATGAGACCCATTTCACTGGTGTGTGACCAAAACTGGTCGAGAAATCCAAAAGTTTCTAAATTTTGGCTTTAATCGCCATTTCCTCGCGATCCGTCAAGTCGACCCCCGATTTTTATTGCAGATTTGCTTACAAAGATGATGTCAGTCCATCAAATGAGACGACTCTCCAAGCGCTGGCGGTGCGTAGGTTGCCAAATGGATTTTTCTTTTCTCGCGGCCTCATCCAATCAAATCGATGGACCCTCCACGCCTCCAGGTGCATTTTGACCTGACCAACTTTTTTTTTCAAAAATTCGAAAAAAATCATTTCACCACCAAAGACTCATCACAGCGCCACGAAACTTTCCCACCTATAGGATTTGACCTTTCTCTTTTCAGAAAAATTAAAATCCCGATATAAATCAGCTGGTTCGGCGAGAAACCTGACATTGCTGAGAATTTGGCTGTAGCGCGTTTTGCAAAAAAATTATTTCGCTGTAAAATCATCCTTGAATCACTGCGAAATTTTACCAAAAGGGTGGTTTGAGCCTCTTTTTGCAGAAAAACGTTGAAAACCGAAGATCGATCACGTCGTTGTCGAGACAATCGCCAATTTCACGAAATTGAGCAAATAAAATCAATCTGAACGCCAAAAATGAGGGTTCATGGATCATTGCCAAAGCAGAGCCATTCAATCGTTTCCGCGTGTTTATTTTTAAGAATCGTTAAAAATCAGAGGTCGACTAACCAAGCTGTCGACAATTTTTTTTGGCAATTTTTCACCGATTTGCACAAATCCAAAATTTAAAGCTACAATCCATGGTTGGGTCACCTCCAAACCTTTTTCAGTAGGCCATTTTGCCGCGTCTTTTTTCAACATTGCGTTAAAAACCTGACGTCAGTTGAGTCATTGTGCAGATGAATCCAAAATATCATCCATATTTTCATAATTATGACAAATCTATGGCTTGCTCAAATTCTTCTTCGATCGCAATGAAATTTGTATTGCTCGAATCAGACCGGCTCGAAAGTCATTTCCAGAATGTTTGTTTGCCAGATACGCAACCTTTGTACACGCTGTAAACTTTGCGAATAAGTGAGACAAAAGATAGGGTTTTTTAATCTGAAAACAGCGTCACCGGAAAAGGAAAAGGGGAAATCTAAACAAGGTGGGATTTTATAGGCGAAAAAATGGGTGTGTGGCAGATTCACCGGCCGACACCGGACTCTCAGCTCGGTCTGAGCTCAAGCGCTAGGCACGTTGGTGCGGCGCCCTGTCCACAATGCACACAATGTGCATTGACGCGCCTAGCACCCCACAATTGGCGTGCCTGGCTGGTTGAGCTCATTGTTCTCGTTGTTCACATTGCCCCCTACCAGGCTGAATCTGCACTGAGCAGCCAGCAAGATAAGATGAGATGTATAAAATAAAGATGCATGTGCACTTGCATGAATTTAGACGCTCACTGCGCGTAAATATTTAAAAAGAAGCGAAATACGAAGTTTTTTTTGGCTTCAATGCAAAATGGGCAGCGATGGATCGATGTGCAACATGTCAAGGAGGAGTTGATCAGACTCTATGTGTGACAAGAAGGCACTTTGATACCAACGTGTGAAACAACAACAATAAAAAATAAGGTGAACCGAGGAGATTTTTTCTTTTTGGTTCCTCTTTTTGCACTTGTACAGATAGTCTCAATGATTAATTGCTATACATGTGGAAATCCCTGGCACCCTAGATGCGAGTGTGTCAGCATCAGTGTAATTGTAGCCGTAAGGGTCACCAATTGAGAGAAAATGCATAAAATGTATGCTAACAACCACTTTTTTTTTTTATTTACAATAAATAAAAATTTGGCTGGCCTTGACAGTTAGTCGTGCCCTTGCCACCTTTGTGGTATGTGCGCATCTAAGCACGGCTGTTTTGCTTGTGCTTTTTGGATAAATCACGATGGTATGCTGTAATCATGGATTTGTTCTTATCAAAGTTGCCTGCAGGGAGCCAAAGATTCTCTTCAGGGCCGTACCCTTCAAATGATACAAAATATTCATAGCCATCTTTGTGATTTCCGCGATGCTTATGGATTTTCTCCACAACATAGGATTTTTCGTGCCTAACGTCGCTTGACAAGGCGGGATGATCATCAGAAACATGTTTTAGCTGTTCTGGAGGGAAGTGACGCGGTAAACGTTGATTCAAATGGAAGTCCTCTAAGACATAGGATCCACCTTTGGTCCGTTCCACAACGCGAAATGGACCTTGATATTTTGGTTCCAATTTATGCGTTTTCAATGGATTCAACGTAGCCACTAGTGTGCCAATTTCGAATTGTACCATGCGCTTTTTCGAATTGAAGCGATCCTGAGTTGCCTGGCGCAGCTCACGCTGGCGTGCAGCAATTGCAGGGCGTACAACTTCCGTGATCACACGATGTCGCTCCTTTAGTTTTTTTCTGTCATATGCATAGACTGGCACATTGGATTCAATGGTGTCCTTGTGCTTGGCGTTGTAGTCAATCAAGCCATTTGCACGTCTTGCAAAGAAAAGGTCAAAAGGTGCGCTGTTTGTCAAGCTGTGGGGCTGTAAATTATAAAAATATGCGACATTGTCTACATATTCGTCCCAATCCTGGAGTCGAGAGTCAACAAGTTTGGCTAACATCCGCGTTGTAGTCTGTACGGAACGCTCAGCGACGCCGTTGGCTCGTGGATGATACGCGCTGATGAGTCTCTTCTCCACAGAGGCGCTAGAGCACATCAGTTCAACTAGGTCATTGACAAATTCACGACCGTTGTCTGACATCAAGGCTTTTGGAAAGCCTGTGCGTAAAAACAGCTTGAGAAGCGTTTGAGCAACAGTCAAAGCACTTTTGTCTGGAATTGCTTCCAATTGAACAAATTTGCTGTTTACGTCTATCACTAACAAAAGATAATGATTGCCGGAATATGAGGTGGAAAATGGACCCGCAAGATCCACGGCTGCGATATCGCCGGGTAAATCCGCTTCCACGCTCTTCAAGGGATGGTAACCTTGGCGTTGGATTGCAAATTTCATGCATTCGTCACACGCTTGTGTGATTTCTTTAGCCTGCTCGCGTATTTGGGGCCAATTGTAGCCGAGATGTCTGATGGCGCGCACCATGGCATCAGCTCCAAAGTGACCTCTGCGATGCTGGTCAAAAAGAATGTTTTTCTTCATTTCTGGCGTAGCAGGTTCTCCCATGTCTAGTAAGCTATGCTCGCTGATGTGGGCTGCACGTAGAATGGCCTCTTTGTCCACGTTTGGGGGCTCAAAACCGTCAAGGTCAAGTGTAATGGCCGTATTTGTGCCCTTTTTGGTCACAGATGCTTTTTTCACTGCAATTGCATCCTTTTCGAGTGACACAAGAGGTACATGTGGAACGTTGAGGTTTTGTGACAGATTTGGAGACGACGTCTCGGCACTTTTGTCACTTTTGACACACAATTTTTTTTCTGGTTTGTCTGTTTTCATGTCATTTTGGCCAGACCGCTTGCGATTATTCCCCTCCAGCTCCTTTGAGTCATCAAGGAAAAGGCGCGAAAGATGGTCAGGAATGACATTGTCCAAACCGGGCAAATGAATAATTTCAAAACGAAAGTCAAGTATTGTTTCGAGCCAATTTGACATCATTGGCGACAATTCATCTTGTGTGTGCAAGTAGGTTAAGGCTTTATGGTCTGTCAAGAGCGTGAATGGGTTGCCCCATAGATATCGCCTGAATTTGACCATGGCCCAAAGGCATCCAAGGAGCTCTCGCTTGGAGCAACTGTAATTTCGTTCAGATTTTGATAAAGAGCGGGCAGCAAAGCAAATAAAGCGTCGCTTGCTCTTATTTTCTGGCTCCTTAGGATCCAATTGATACAACATGGCACCTAGGCCAACAGCACTCGCGTCTGTTGCTAAATAAAAGCGACGAGAAAAGTCTGGAAAAGACAAAACGGGAGCGTCTGTTAAAAGTTGCTTCAACTTTGCAAAATCGCGACTATGTTGCTCTGTCCAGTGTGGACGGACGTCTTTGACGTAACGCAACTGGTCCAGGGAAAAAGTAAGCCGTGACAGGCTAACAAGGTGATTTCGAAAAAAATTCACAAATCCCAAAAATTGCATGACTTGGCGACCCGTGGTAGGTACGGGCCACGCAGTAAAATTAATCAGCTTATTGCGATCAATTGCGATGCCATCTTGAGAGATGTCAAAGCCGAGCACGGTCACTTTGCTATGTGCCCAAAAACATTTGGAAGGTTGCAAAATGAGGTTGCCATCGTTCAGTAATTGAAGCACAATGCGAATATGTTCAGCATGCTCCTCCAGGGAGTTGCTGTGGATAATAATATCATCAATGTAGCAGACAACAAAGTCCAAATTGCGGAACAAATTCGACATTACAGCCTGAAAAGTCTGTGCCGCGGATTTAATCCCAAAAGGACAAGACTGAAAGCAGAATTGACGACCTCGATGTTCAAAGCTCGTCTTCACCTGGTGCTCCTTTTTAATAGGAAAGCGATGAAAAGCAGAGGATAAATCTGCTAACGAAAAAACCGACTTTCTGGCCAATGCTTCGTGAATATCACGAGGACGAGGGATTGGAAAGCGATTGTCAGGTAGTAACACATTGAGGTGACGTGGATCAAGGCATGGACGGTATTTGCGAGTTCCATCTGGCGAGCGTTTAGGCGCAAAAACGATGGGCGAATTCCATTCGACGTTGACCGGGTGTACCTCACGGATCACACCATCATCCAGCCATTGAGCCACAGCTTTATCAAGCTCAGGTTGCAGAGCAAAGGGAATGCTGTATTGTCGGCGGTAAGCCGTTTTGCCAGGTGGAGTAGGAAGCTCAATGAGCGCTCCAGGCAATTGACAAAATTCCGACTTAGGGATTGCCTGATTAGCATCAATTAAAGGCTGGATGGCAGCCATCAATTTTTCACGCTCCTCGGGTGTGCCCACTGGAAGTGATTTGCCACTGCAGGAGGCTCTGCATCACACATGACTGAGTCATTGTCAGGTGCATGAATCACTCCTTTTAATTTTTTCCGGGAATTGTGTGCGGCTTGCAGGCCAAACACGCCTATGCCCAGATCAGACATGATGTCCAAACCGATAGAGATTGTGTCACCAGGCATTTGCATCACTTCAAAGCGGTGTATCACCGATTTGTCCCCATTTGTGATTTTTATAGGCTCTGTGACACCGACTCTGGGAACCAACACGTCTTCAACAGCTGTTTGTACAAAACCATCGCGAGGATAGATTTTTATTTTATTTTTGGTACAATACTCGGGAGTGAGCATTGAGTCGGACGCACCGGGGTCGACAAAAGCGTATAATTCGTCAAAGTCCTGGAGTGTCACAGCCGTGTACAAAAAAGAGGAATTGGGGAAATGTTTGTTAGGCGTAACCTTCTCCTCTTTTTTTTTTTTTATGTGTGCCATTCGAGACACAATCGTATTTTCCTTACAATACTCATAATCCACTTCCATGTCATCAGCGTCAGCGTTGGAACTGCCGGCAAACTCGTCAACAAACGAGTGGCCTGTGAGGTCCGAGCCATGGTGGACGTTCGCGGCACGTGCGGTGGGGGCGCGATTGTCTAATTTGCGGTGAGGCGAAGGATGGTGATGGGTTGCAGGTGGCGTCGCACGCATGGCGTCACAAACGTGTGTCGCCATATCGAAATTGGCTGGCGCCGTGCGCAAGCAATGCTTGCAAGTTTGCGTCGCTGCGGAGGGCTTGTTGAACTGAGCCTTCTTGGCGTGCACCACCTGCTGACCAGTCTTTTGCCATTGCTGGCGAGGTACAAATTGGTTTTGGTCCTTGGGCTTGGTATGATACGGAGTACCATTGCCATTGTTGCCGGACTGGCCGGATGAGGGAGATGACTGTTGCCCGGAATTGGGCTGTTTATTCTTCTTTTTGGCCGCCTTGCCACCGCCAGGTGCCGATTGAGAAGAGCCTTGTTGTTGCACTTGATCCGCCGGGATTTTGTGCTTGTCATCGAAAGATTGACCATCGTGATAGATCTCTTGATAAAAGTATCCCTTGGCCTCATCTTGGGCTGCCTGCGCGACCTCCAAAAAGGATGGTGGTTGGTTGCTAGCACCGCGACGCGAAAACTTGCGCGAAAATGTGTCAAAAAGCTCACGATTGGCCTTCCATGATGCAACAAAGCGCAAACCAAGATGATCATCATTGAGTTTGTTTGCCTTTTCCGCAAGATCACGGTAATAGTGCAAATATTCGAGCAAATGTTGCTTTTTGCCGATTTTTGCGCGGTCTAGCATTTGGGCGTAACGCAATGACGTGGCAGCGTGCCCGAATAGTTTGAGGAGGATCGGTTTGACATCCTTTTCCCAAGACTTTATGGGTTGGTCTTGGACACGAGCCTTATATTGATCGCGTTGGGCCTGTGTGAAAGCTGTGTAGAGCACTTGGCTATGCCACACCAGGTCCAGGTTCAAGCCTGCGCGTGCGATGACAACCTCAAGCTCACGCATCCAATCCTCGACCGAATGATAAATGGTGACTTGTTTTCCGGATGGAGAAACAGTACTATGCCAAGGAAAACGCAACAAAGGCGTGTCAGTGGGCAAACGATATTGCTGCTTTGGGGTAACCACCCCATCCGTGGACGTCGTCACACTATAAGACGATGTGTGCGCTGATTGACCCCCGATGGAGGTCGATGTGGCGTCATCTGGATGCAAAATGACAAGAGCCTGCAAATTGAGCTGAATCTGCTCAATGAGCTTGCGACGTTTTGCGCACTCTGCATCGATTTGGCCTATGGCCATTTCATCACCGTGGCTCTGAGCCAACAGCAATTGACGCATTAGAGCCTTCAAATGCTTTTGATGCGTCGCGAGCATGTCTCGTGCCACATCCTCCACCGACGTGGCATCCTCGTCAACCTCCATGCTCGAAAACCCTGACACTAGAGACTGCTCGGCAGTGTTAGTGACGCTTGCCACCGAGGCACCCTCAATGGGCGGCTCAGCAGTAGTCTGCAAAGGGTTTGCCACAAGGGCATCATGTGCAATCGCACCATCTTGCGATGGGCGGTGCATTTCCTCAGCCGTAGTGCCCTCAAGAGCAGCGGCAGGAACAGAGACCGATGCCTCGGATGGAACCGAAGGCGATTGGCTCACTGAGTTGCGAGTTTGAACCATACAAAATGAGTTAAACGAGCAGCAACAAGAAACGATTGGTTTGCTTAATGAAAGAAAAACTTTTCACTCCGACAAACAAAAGAACTCTGCGAGAGAGAGAGGTAAAAAGGTACAAAAAAAAATAAATGTACCAGAAAAAGAGGGAATTGTGCACAGACGTCAAAACTGACAGGAGGTGACACAATAAAAAAAATTGCAAGAAGCAGGGGTTTGTATAGCAATCAAAGAGTGAGAGATGTATCGAATTCACTTAAAAAAAATGTAAACTTTGCGAATAAGTGAGACAAAAGATAGGGTTTGTTAATCTGAAAACAGCGTCACAGGAAAAGGAAAAGGGGAAATCTAAACAAGGTGGGATTTTATAGGCGAAAAAATGGGTGTGTGGCAGATTCACCGGCCGACACCGGACTCTCAGCTCGGTCTGAGCTCAAGCGCTAGGCACGTTGGTGCGGCGCCCTGTCCACAATGCACACAATGTGCATTGACGCGCCTAGCACCCCACAATTGGCGTGCCTGGCTGGTTGAGCTCATTGTTCTCGTTGTTCACACACGCTTGTGAAAGTCGTTCAAACATTTCAAAAATTTTCAATCTGGGCGTTCTCGGCAAGCGATACGAAGACACATGGCGCTTTTAACATATCGAAAGCACTTGTTGATTCTCTTGAGAACGAGACCAGTTTCATCGATGGATGGCTAAAACTCGCAGAGAAAATCCACTTTTTCATCGAAATCTTTGATTGCGAGTTTCTCGACAACGGTCTAATAAACCTATGATTTTCATTGCAGGTTTATTTACTTAAACAAGGGTGCAAAGCATCTAATGGAATGACTTGCAGTGCGCTAGCTTGGGTTTTAATTTTTGCATCGGTCATTTCATTTGCCTGCAGCCCACTCATCAGCGCATAAAAATGTGCAAAATAAAAATATAAAAAACTAGAAAAAAAATAAAAATTCCATGCAATCCACGCACTTAATTTGGAAGTGTCAAACCTTAAATTTTGCAAAAAATCATGCCCAAAGTAGGCACTTTTCTCAGTCGATCGTCGTTCATGCGTCACTCTTTGGGTATTTTTCGAAAGTTGGGGCGACGTACCATTTTGTCTGCCAATAGCAAATTGTCGGAATTACCTGTTTGGGATGCATTGATCACTCGGAGTTCGAAATTTCCCAAATTTGACCTTTTCTGAGATTGAAATGTGTGACCCCTGAGTGACCCCTGAATTTTTCAAAAGTGGTCATAGCGCTTTAGGGGTTTAAGCTTTTTTGTCGCAAATTTTGCGCTGAATTCGATGCGGCTATTTTTGAGCGGGATCGACCATGCAGATGGCGAGATGAATGCAAAATAGTACAAAAAATATGAGGTTTTACAGCAGGCATTTTCGAGTCCAAAACAATCGGGCAGTCCCATCTTGAGAACTGTGCAGCAATTCAAGCTGTTATGAATTTTTCATTAGTAGAGGGCAACAAGTAGGCTGTAAAAAATTTTCTGGAAGCACAACGCACAAGAAACCAGTGAAAAATTATAAAAAATGTTGTTCAAAGACAAATTCACTTTTATTAATACGTATTGCAGCGTGCATCTTAGCAACCAAGTGTGGCGGCTCGCATCAAATCATATTCAGTGTGCTAAAAAATCGGTGGATCAAGCAGCGGAATCTCTTGTATGTTGTTTTTTGCTGTACGTATGCTTGTATGTTGTACTGTATCATAAAATGCGAAACAATCAAATGCAGAAAATGCTGCAATATGATAATTGCGCTTTCCTCTACAGTACTGTTTTCAAGTGTCATCTCGCTTCCCTGTGAATCAATTGCAGCGTTGGAAAGAGACGACGCACTTAAGCATCATTTCTTCTCGTCCGCCTGGCCGATGACTTCGTACAGTATGACATGATACTGTATCATAGACGAATTTTGTACAGTGACATCAAATGACCCAAGAGTTCAAAGATTCAACCCCGATTTTCTCGCTCTTCTGCTGGTATCATACGCTTGAGGCTTGACATTCACAGCAAGAGACCTGTGCTTATGTCTGTTCGGTTGATTCCGCGTGCTGCGTCGCGTTGCATTATGTCGGTATTATGATGGATGATTTACCCGTGTAGAGATGCAAAGTCGATTTTTTTTAATTCAAAATGAAAAAGTAGGTGTACAAGGATGTGTGAAGCAAAGAAACATGTAAAAGACAAGGATATGATGAAAATGAGGCAAGAGAAGAGGGAATTGTGGAGTAGCAGGGAGGAGGGGGGAGGAAGGAGCTAGAGAAAGAGGAAAAATGGAGGCTTTTTTTTTTACGCGTTGAGGCTTTCAACATAGGCCAGGGTGCGCTGCTTGACATGCTCCATGTCGTCGGCGGAGCCATGCTGCTTCTCGAATTGCAGCCACTTTTTGAAGAGGAATTTCATCTTTTTGGACGAGAATTTCATGGAGGTGACACGTTCAAAGAGGCGCTGCGTGAGCTCGTGATCGCCGGCCTTGACCTCGAGGTCCAGGTACACGTTCCACAAGTCAACGCGCTTGGGCGAGTTGTTCATCACGCCCTCCATGATGGTGCGGCCGCGCTCGGGCTCGCCGTGTTTGAATTCAAGCTGCGCAAACTTGACAATCGTCTTGACGTCTGCAGAAAGAAAAAAAAATGTGTCAGGCACGATGCCCTTGGCCTCATCATGGCAAAAAAAAAAAATGCTTACGCTTGTGCTTGGGTAAAGATTGGAGGCAGCGCTGGAGCAATTCACGCGCCTTGTCAGGGTTGCCTTGCTGCAAATAGTATTGGGCAAAGAGGGTCCAGACCTTGGACGACTGGCTGAAGCGCTTGGCGGTCTGCTGCCACATGTCCTCGGCTTTCTGTTTGACGAAAAGCAGTAAAAAAAAAAATAAGTCAGATCATGCCGGTTTCATTCGTTTTTTTTTTTTTTTTTTTTTTTTTTTTTGTGCAGTTTGGGACTTGCCTCGAGTTTCTCGGTGCGTTCATAAATCTTGACGAGCTGTAGATAGACCTTCTTTGGCTCACAGAATTGGAGTGCGCGCTTGAAGACATTGTCGAGGGAGGCATCCGAGCCGAATTGGTTCTCGAGGTTCATGAGGGCGACCCAGACGTTCATCTTTTCTTGCTCCTCGCGGAAGTTGATGGTCTTTAGGGCGCGCTCGCCAATGGCGCGGGCTTTTTCGATCTCTGACAGCTGCAGCTGGTACGCCATGTAGTTGATCCACAAATAAGACGAATTGGGCGAGCCGACGAGCAAGCGCTCAAAGTCACCGACCGATTGGGGAGCCGTGCTGTTCAATTCGGCGGTGCGGTCCTCGACAATCTGCTTGGTCTTCTTTTTCTTCTTCTTGTCGCTGACGGCGTCGTCGTCGGAATCGGACGCGTCGTCGGATTCAGACGCGCTGTCCTCGGGAAGCAATGCCGATTGACCGGTCCAATCGAACGCCTTGCCGCCCACGGGCAATGCTGCCACGGGCTCGACGTCGCTGTCGTCATCGTCATCGTCGTTTTCATCTTCTTCAGCGGAATTGTCGTCGCTGGCAGCATCGCCGGCATCGACCATCTCGTCGTCGCTGTCGGCGGCGTTCTCGACGTCCTGGTCTTCCTCCTCGTCAACATCCATGTCGCTGTCGTCCTCGTCGTCGGAACCTTGGTCCATGGGCTCATCCTCGCTCTCTTCGTCAGGAATTTGCTCCTCGGCGGCCTTTTTCTTCTTCTTTTCGGCAGGTTTACCGGTCACGACGCTCTGCTTGAGAGACGCTTCAACGCGCTTGAGGTCCGAGTCGACAAAGAGAACCTTGGACGTGACCAGCTGGCCGACCTTGTACAACTTTTTCCAATCCTTGACGAAATCATCGGACAATTGCGCAATCTTGACACGAGCTTGCAGACGCGGACCATAGGTGACAAAGACACCGCCCTGCGACACGTTCTCGACGTAAGCCTGGACAATGTCGTTGTTGCGGATGTCGTCGACAGAAGCAATTGGCTTTTGTGCGCCATCAGGCAAGGCCGCGCCGTTAACGAGCGATGGGCGCAGGGTCAAATCGATACGCTTAAGCGACGCGTCGACATCGAGGACACGGCATTGGACAACTTGCTTTTCATGGAAGGCCTTGGAGGGGTTTTCCTTGTAAATGTCGTCGAGATGGGTCACATGCACGCGGCCGGACACGCCATGGTATAATTGCACGGTCAGGCTGTGGCGCGTCGAGTCAATGGCGGTGATCATGCCATTGACGCGGTCGTCACGCTTCACTTGCGCAAGGGTCAGCGGGTACGACAAGTCCTTTGCGTTGTTTTCTTCGTGGACAGCCAAATCAAGGATTTTCTTGTTGGCTTGCACGGCGAGCACTTTGACTTGGACGGCCTGGCCAATGGCATAGTGCTTGCCAGGGTGAGAAGCCACAACGGGATCGACGGAAATGTGCTGCTTGCGCACCTTGCCCTTGACGAGGGGAGCCACGGCGACCATCATGTGTTCGGGGCGGATCTCTGCCACGTAGCCGACTGTGACATCGCCGACCTTGAGCTGCTTGAGCTTGTCGAGCGTGCGCACAGGCTGAGCCAAATTCAACGTGCAGTCGACATACGACCCGACGCGGTCCTTGTGCGTGAGAACGAGATAATTGCTCTTTTTTGTCTCGTGCGACGCCAACACCTTGACCTTGACCTTTTGTCCAGCCTCAAATTTGGCGAGCGGCTGCTTGGCATCCTTGATGGCTGCAAAGTCCTTGAACGCCTGCGTGATGTGCACGTGGCCAGGCACG
Source organism: Gongronella butleri (assembly GCA_025201375.1). Classification (NCBI taxonomy): domain Eukaryota; kingdom Fungi; phylum Mucoromycota; class Mucoromycetes; order Mucorales; family Cunninghamellaceae; genus Gongronella; species Gongronella butleri. The sequence goes on along the minus strand of JAIWZP010000030.1, from coordinate 35,867 downwards.
CCATTGGCCATCTTGAGCACCAATTGCATCGTCTTGACGTGGTCCACCGTCGCCTCCACCACATCGCCCGCCGAAAAGCGCTTTTCTTCGGTTGCCTTGCCCTTCTTTTCAGCGCCGGCCCTGCGTGCATCGCTGGCGGCCTCGTCGCGGATCATGGACACGAGCAGCTTGTGATTCTCAACATCGACGGACAGCACAAACACCTTGACGGTCTGACCGACGCGGAACGTGTTCTTGAGATTGACACTCAGCGCCTGTTCGGTCATCTCATTGCCGGGACAGAATGCCGTGAGGTTGTTGTAGAAGCTGATGACGCAGCCATTGGACTTGATCGACACAATCACACCATGCGTCGCCATCTTGGGCGTAACGGACGCCAAATCCAGGAGCAATGGCAGATCCGATTGGATCAACGACTTTTTCAGCGTCAAAATCACCTTTTTCTGCGCGTGATCGACGGCAAGCACACGAGGACGCACCTTGGCGCCAATCTTGAACTTTAGCTCGGGACGCGTCAGCGCAACATCGCTCAAAAAGGGCATCGCCACATAGCCCGTGATGCGAGGGGAAAGCTTGACGAGCATGCCATTGGACACAAACTTTTCGACCGTGCCCTCGACCATCTCACCGGGCACAATGTCGCTGTATTGCAGATACTTGTCATTCAAGATACTAGGCTTGAGCGTCAGCGACAAAAGACCGTCCACAGGGCTGTACGAAAGCACGCGTGCGCGATGCGTCGTGCCAATGGCAAACGGACCAGATTCCTTGGGCAATTGCGTCGGGGCCTTGTCTGCCAATTGCGCAATCTGCATTTGCAAAAAAAAAAAAAAAAAAGCATGAGTCGCGCTCCTTTCATGTTTTAAAAAAAGGGGGCAACTTACGTGGATAAAGCCCAAAATGCCTTCGACGCCGTCAATGACGGCGGTGACGCCAATGTTGGAAACACGCGTGATGGTGACCTTGTCGATGAAAGCGCCGTAGGGGAAGCGGGCGCCGAGGTAAGGGGTCTCGTCGTCAGGCGTAGGCAATTCGAGAATCGTGGGCAACAACGAGCCGAAAAGCAGCTTTTGATCGGTCTGGGTGTCGATGAAGAGCGTGCGGAACGTGACATTGGTGCTAACGCGGTAGGTGTCGGCGACGTTCTGGTCCGAGTGCGGCAGCTGCGCAGTGTTGATCGTGAAATCGTACATGCCGTTCACCTTGACCTGCAGACCGCGGTCCGAAGCAGCTTGCACCATGCCCGTGATGCTCTGGCCAGCCGTCACCGACGTCAGCGTCGAGTATGGATCCGTCACCTAGAGAAATCAGGGTCGAATGAATTTTATCCCCTAGTTTTTTTGAGGCTATTTCTTTTTTTTTTTTTTTTACCTGAGCTTTGCCCACTTCTTCGCGATCCATGCTCAATTGCAGCGAACGCTTGTTGCCGGGCACGTTCTTGACGACGCATTGAACGTATTGGCCGACAATGAGAGGCTCGTCACGGTTGAAACGCTGAATGTATGTTTGCGCATCGGCGTGCTTGCAAAAGGCGGTGAAACCGTTGATGCCAACAGACATGACATAGCCGTGATCCTCAATGCTCTCGACAGTGGCGCCAAGGACCTACAACGACAACAAAAAAAATGAAATTTAGCGCACGTGTCCACGATTTCACAGAAAAAAAGAGACTTACCATGCCCTGGGACACATCGACCTTGGCAATGTTGGCATTGACGACCGAGGGCTTGATGGACAATTCGATGCGCTTCTTGCCCTTGATTTCCTCGAGCTGGTTGATGCGGCAGTGGACCCATTGGCCAACGAAAAACAGATCGGAAAGGCTAGGAAGCTCAATATCCTCGTCGTCCTCCTCGGCAGCAAGTTCCACCATGCTCGTCAGCGCGCCAGACACTTCGGTGATGGGCACAGATCCGATCAGCTGGCACGGCAGGCTCACAAGCACGTTCAATTCGTTAATCTGTGTCACGCAGCCCAACACAAGACCGCCAACAGCCATTTTCTAAGAAAATAACAATGAAAAATGAGCCAATTTCGTCAGCCTGCAAAGTTTTTTTTTTCTCACCTTGAACGTGAGCTCCTCCATTGTCGAGCGCGGCTTGGCCGCCTTGGTGTCGTCGTCGGTGCCCTTGGCCTTGGCCTTGGCCTTTGTCGCCTTGCGCTTCTTTTTCGCAGGCCCTTCAGCGTCCGAAGAGGTGGACTAGAAAGAAAATAATAACGAGTGTCAGTGTGGTCCCGGATCGCCTAGATCGCGGTCAGGTTCGCCCGTTTCGCTCACCTTTTTGGTCGAAAAGAGGTCTTTGGCCACCTGGTTCGAGATCTCGCGGTGTTCGAGCGGCGTGAGCTCGCTAGCACCACCACGGGGGAAGTGCACTTCCTCCGTGGTGCTCAGCACCGATTCAGCACTCTCAGAAGCAGTCGTCTTGCGTTTGCTCATGAGGTCAGATAAAAAAAAAAAGAGTGAAACGAAAAAAGTAAAGTGAAAGAAAAAAAAAAAAAAAGGTAAAATGCGAGGTGAACAAAAAGGACAATTGCGCAGGTGGCTTGTCGCACGTTCGCCTTTCTCTTCCCGCATCCCCGCCAGCTGCCTCACAGACCAAATCTTGCATGAATTGGCCTCCATTTGTGGCATTTTGCCCATTTTGCGCATAAATCCTTCCCAATTGAAAGCATGCTTATCCAGAACCTTAAAAAAAAGGTAATGAGGTGATCAAAGTTTGCCACGACCTCAGCACGCCATTTCTGCTTGGATCATGCTGCATCTCCTCCAAATTGGGTGACATCTGTGTTGCTGATGCGTTTACAAGCAGCAATTGAAAGAGCCAAGCTTGGGTGGTCCCGTTTGGAGCGCGGGGAGGGGGGGTTACACGGATCATTGCTTTCAACGTGTTTCAAAGCACGTCATCCATTTAAAAGAAAGGATCTTTGATGGATTTTGCATCTCTTTTTCTTTTTCTTTTCTTTTCCATACTCCCAAATGGCTTCCCAAGACAATCAACGCACCTTGCACTTTGACACTCTCCAGCTCCATGCCGGCCAGCAGCCGGATCCCACGACCAATGCTCGCGCCGTGCCCATTTACGCGACCACATCGTACGTCTTTAATACCATGGACCAAGCTGCCGACCTCTTTGCTCTGCGCGCCTCAGGCAACATCTATTCTCGGTAAAAAAAGAAAAAAAAAAGAAAAAGAAAAATGCATGAAAAGAGCAAAATCGAGCAAAATCGAGCACAGGACGTGGGAAAAAAGAGGAACCAAGAGCAAAAGGCCGTTTCTCACGCGAAGGATGGCGCCCACAGCATTATGAATCCGACCAACGACGTGTTTGAGAATCGCATTGCCACCTTGGAGGGCGGTGTTGCCGCGACGGCGACGAGCAGTGGCCAGGTAAAAAGGAAAATGGAACAAAGGTCTAAAAATCACGCGCCAATGGGGGTCCCAGTGCGCCTGGCGCTTCATTGGTCTCACAGCATTGGTCTCACAGCATTGGTCTCACAGCATTGGTCTCTCACACCCTCATCCCATCTTTGTTACACACAATGTAGGCCGCGCAATTCCTTACCATTGCCACACTGGCGCAGGTCGGCGACAATATCGTTGCCAGCACCAGCCTGTATGGCGGCACCGTCAATCAGATGAAGGTCACACTTCCTCGCCTCGGCATCAATGTCAAGTTTGTCGACAGCGATGATCCCGAGGATTTCCGAGCCCTGATTGATGAAAAGACAAAGGCCGTCTATGTCGAATCCATTGGCAACCCCAAGTTCAATGTCCCCGACTTTGCTGCCTTTGCCAAGGTTGCTCACGACGAGGGTGTGCCCTTTGTTGTGGACAAGTAAGAATCAATTCCTCAATGAATGCCCAGAGAGCGCCTTTTTTTCTTACAAAAATTGTCTTTTTGTTACAAAAAGTACCTTTGGCGCTGCCTACCTCGTTAACCCCATTGAACATGGCGCCGACATTGGTGAGGATAGGCATGAAAGGCAAGAAAATGAGTCATTGATCTCTCTATTTTTATTTTTGGGACACCAGTCGTGCACTCGGCCACCAAATGGATTGGCGGGTAAGGCAAATGCTGAAAAAGTGTGGCGGTGCGACGCGCTCATCCCCCGGGCTTTGCTTATTTAATTATTTCTTCAGGCACGGCACGACCATTGGCGGTGTGGGTGCGTAAACAAAAGCAAAAAAAAAAAAAAAAAAAAAAAAAAAAAAAGCGAAAAAACGCGTGATTTAGGCCGCGAAGCGCGTGACTGACGCGATTTTGCTTCTTTTTATAGTGATTGATGCAGGCAAATTTGCGTGGGACAATGGAAGATTCCCACTGTTCACCGAGCCCTCGGAGAGCTATCATGGCTTGCGCTTCTACGAGACCTTTGGCAAGCTGGCCTTCACCATGCGTCTGAAGACGGAATTGCTGCGTGATCTGGGCCCCTGCCAGAATCCGTTTGGCTCGTTCCTGCTGCTGCAAGGCCTCGAGACGCTATCGCTGCGCGTGCAACGCCATGTCGATAATGCACTTTTGCTTGCACGCTGGCTTGAGCGCCATGAACACGTCGCCTGGGTCTCGTACCCGGGTCTCGAGTCTCACGCTTACCATGAAATCGCCAAGAAATACCTGCGCCACGGCTTTGGTGGCGTCCTCACTTTTGGCGTCAAGGACGGCTCCATCAAAATATTCATCGACTCGCTCAAACTCGCGTCCCACCTTGCCAATGTCGGCGATGCAAAGACCCTCGTCATTGCCCCCGCCCTCTCTACCCACCTGCAACTCTCCGACAAGGAACAGCTGGCCGCTGGTGTCACAAAGGACCAGATCCGCGTCTCTGTCGGCATCGAGTAAGTCTTGCAAAGCGAAAATCGCATCATTTTTAATTTTTCTTTCTTTTTAGACACATTGACGATATCATTTGGGACATTGACCAAGCCTTGACGGCTGCTGTCAAGAAATAAGTATTCTCTGAGGGGTGTAAAAGTAGATGAATGTGGGAAATCACTCGCCTTGTACAATAAAAATGCAATAAAACAATGGAAAGCGCGTGGCGTTTGCATGTTTTGTTTGTCCTCATTTTATGCTTGGAATTTTGAAGTGATTTGACACGTTGTCTTTGGATAAAAAAAAACCGGTGTCTGGCCAGGCAAGCCCAGCAAATGGGATTCGACAATGGCGAGACCGGAAGCAAAATTTCTCCGCCATTGTGCAATTGAGCTCATGGAAAAGTCTGGGGTTGTTCGATCCAAAGAATCGATGAATAAGCAACACAAAAGCTGACAGGGGAGAAACAAATATATAATCAACAGATTTGCGAAAAATCAACAAAAAAAAAAATAAATAAAAAAAAAACAATGGCCGAAGCGCTTTTGGTGATTGACGTGCAAAACGACTACTTTGGCAAATTGCCGACGCTCAACCCTGTGGAGACGGCCAAGGCGTGTGCCCAATTGATCCAAAAGTTCCGTCAAGAGGGCAAGACCGTGATCCACGTCCAGCACGAGGCGACACCGGAACAGTATGCAGCCCTTGGCATCTTTGAAAAGGGCTCTGAAGGCATGCAATTCCATGAACTTGTCAAGCCATTGGCCGGGGAAAAGATTGTGGTCAAGCATGAGCCGAGCAGCTTTATCAACACAGACCTTAAGGATTATCTGGTCGCCAAGGAGATCAAGAAATTGGTCATCGTAGGCATGCTCGGTCACAATTGCGTTTCGGCAACCACTTATGCGGCTGTGGGCCAGGGCTATCAATGCATTATCGTCGAGGAGGCCGTCAATGCCATGGATCTCCCTTTCAACGGCCAAATCATCAGGGCCCAGCAAGTGAAAGATGCTTATCTGGCAGGCATCCAGTTTGGTCATTGTAAAGTGTTCAAGTTGAACGATGTGCTGCTCGGCCAATACTCTTACGACTTGTTTTAATACGCGAAAATCAACTAAAATCAATAAAAAGCGCGACTATTTCTGTAACCGGTGACCTGACGAATGCCATGGCACGTCGGAGTCTCGTGCGGAGCACCTGGCCCTTTCGTCATGCTTAAATTTGGTCACACGGGGATTCAACGGCTGCCCTGTCCTCCCTTTTCTTTCGTTTTTTGCAATTTTTACCAACCCATGGCGAAGCCAAAGTCGCCACTCGCCAATTTTATTGCGGGTGTCCTCCTTCAGCTCATTGTCTATGGCATCATAGGGTATACATGGTATATCTATACTTTTCGTGTGTGTGGTAAGACCGTTTTTTCATTTTTTTCGTTTTTATGCCGCGTTTTGCACGCCAAGACGCTGAAAACTCACTCTTCCCCCCCTGTCTAGTGACACTGCTGCTGCAGACATCACCGACAAACGTGCAATTGGCAGGTAGGCGAAGAAAACAATGGCAAAATGACAATTTTGTTGATGAAACGAGGAATTGACCCTATTTTCTTGGGCCGTACAGGTGTGCTCATTGCCTTTGCATCGTTTTTTGCCATCATGGCGCTCATTTCGTACGCACGCATCATTGCAGCAAGCCCAGGCTACGCTGATCAGGTAAGGAAAAAGAAAAGAGGGGGAAAAAAAGAAAGGGAAACGAGATGACGCGAGATGCACGTGCTGATCGGCCATCCTCCTTTATGCAGATCTCCTCGCCATCGCAGTTGGAGGCCGACGCAGGCTCCACGACCACGACTCGGCTTCCGAAATTCAGCTATTTGCCTGCTTTCTTCGACAAGCGCACAATGACGCAAAACGACGCGCTTGCCAGCACCATTGAGCGGCCATTCTTGCCCGCGCTCTCCGTGTCCAGCCCTGCAGGCACCGCGCGATTCTGTGACCATTGCAAGTGTCTCAAACCCAGCCGCACGCACCATTGCAGCGATTGCAATCGCTGTGTGCTCAAAATGGATCAGTAAGACCGAATTGGAGGAGCAAGCGGGCTCGAATTGACTTCCTTTTTCTCGCATTTTCTTGCTCGTGTAGCCATTGTCCGTGGGTGAACAATTGTGTGGGGCATGCGAATTACAAGTTCTTTTTCCTTTTCGTCATGTACACAGGCCTGTACGGCGTGTGGGGCTTGTGCAGCGCGGCGCCACTCATCATCCTTGCAGTCACAGAGGAACAGCGCGACCTGGATCCGCAATGGATTATCTTGCTGGTCTTTGCCTTCATTTTTGGCCTGACGGTGTGCGGGTTTGCTGCGGCACACTTTTGGTACATCTTGCAAAACCGCACAACCATTGAACAGCTGTCGACGCGGGCCGACCACATCCGCGTTGACCTCGATCCGAGCGGTCTGCAGCACGAAATCGTCATGGCACAAATGCACGAGCGTCTCTGGGACATTGGAAAACTCGACAATTGGCGAGCTGTCATGGGGCATCATCCCCTCTCTTGGTTTAGTAAGGATTTAAAAAAAAAAAAAAAAAAAAAAAAAAGCGCGCGGCTGACTTTTGTTCTTTAAATAAAGTTCCATTGTATCGCGGCCTTGGCGATGGCACCATATACCCCTTTAATGAAAACAGCTACCATAGAATTGTAGAGCAAGCCAAGCAACAATCGCAATCTCATGCCTTTTAATTCCCACAAACTAGTAATAAATACGCCTCTTTTTTGTTTTGTTTTTGTTTGTCAGCCAAATGTATCGCATGTTCATTTAATGTTCATTTAAATTCAAGGATCTCCATTATATAAATTCACGGACAAATCTGGTTGGCCTCCTGTAGCGACATTTCCAGCGCCATACTGGTCTCCATTCGTCCCTTCGTAGCAATTGGTGGCAATTGCGGTCGGCGCCGTCGTAAAACAAATGCATTCATCAGCATAAACATACGTCCTCTCTGTGTCTGGAATCAATGCGCTATTGCCGCGGATGCCAAACTGGAAAGGCGTGTTGCCGTTGTAATTCGATGATTCTTTGCATTGCATGTAACAAATGTCCGGTGTCATGGGCTCCTTTACGACAAAGAAATAGTCAAATGCATTGCTGTCACCATAGGTCGATGGGTACGCTCTGCAGCCCACTTCCGCATAGATGGCGGCAGGCTTGGTCGGCAATGTCGACGTCGTTGATGTTATATCCTGCTCTGTTGTGACCGAAGTGCTAATTTCCGTTGTAATGAGCGTGGAGGTCTCCTTTGTGATGGTCGTTGTCGATGTTGTTGCCGTTGTCGTCGAAGTCTCGGTGACCTGCTCAGTAATAGGCTCCGCTGTCACATGGATTTCCGTGTAAATGGAAGTGGTCCAGATCTTTGTCTCGTGGATTGTCGTGGGAATGCCTTCAATGGTCGTCAGGCTTTCCACCACATAAGTCACAACCACGCCTGTTTCCGCCGTGATGATTGTTTGAGTTGGGCACGGACTGTGTGTGCTTGAACTCTGTGTGCTTGAACTCTGTGTGCTTGGACTCTCTGTACTTTGACTATGCGTGCTTGGACTTTGCGTGCTTGGACTTTGCGTGCTTGGACTGTGCGTGCTTGGACTGTGCGTACGCCACCACTCCACCCGTGATTCCCACTTGTCATCCCAGTCGTTTTCACCCCAATTGCCGTCTTTTCCCTAAAAAAAAAAACAGCTAGATTCAACAATGGGCTGATTTTATAAATCATTTGACAATAGAACGCACGTCATCACAGTCGTCATCATCGTCACCATCATCGTCACCATTATCATCATCATCGTCATCGTCATCGTCACCCTTGTTCCAATCCATAGCCTTTTTGGAATTAGGGCCATGAGGCACGATTTTTTTCGCATAACATTGTACAATGGAGAGCACGACAAGAAGTAAACACACGTTGACCAGGCGCATAGCAATGTATTGATGCCAAAAAAAAAGAATAAAAGAAAAAGAAAACAATGGGAGAACACAATGGTTACCACAACACTGAAGGAAAATTATTCTCAAAAACGTGAAAAATGTACATTATAAGAGGTGAGCGTACAATAATATGATAAACAACGCGCAATTCTGAATTTATCGGAATGACAATATCTTGATTCTCCGAATTCAATCGAACGCGCCCAATGTGCATTCTTTTAAAATTTTACTGCCTAGGAAGCCATTATTGTCCTTTGCCTTGGTCATCTTTCTTTCTTTTTTTTAAAACTTTTAACGCTCCTCATCACTCACATGCTTGCATCAATTGTTCACTTGCTGGTGTTTTTTCTGTGTGTCACCCAATGTTTGGCGGCAAAAGTCGCATCACAAAGCAACAGTGCCAAACCGGGTGTTCGAAAAGGACTGATGCAATTTGACGGATATGATGGTGATGACGGTGACGATGAAGATTGTGATGGTTTGGACTGTGATGAAGATGACGACAACGATGACGTACAGGTAATGAAAAAGTGGTTTGGCAGCCAAAAATGCGTAAAATGATATTTTCATCTTAATTCCCCCTCTCCCCTTCTTTTTTTTTTTTTAAAAAAAAACAGGATGATGGCGACGATCAAGAATCTCCATGCTCGTATACGACAGAGTGGATTACTACAGAAATTCCCGTGACATATGATGTGCTGGTGACGACAACAATGGATGGCAAATTGACGACCTTGACACAACATTATACTACAGAGCTGTACATTAGCAGCTGGATCACGGACCCCCTCGTCACCATTTTTAATACCGCCACAACAACTACAACCGCCACAACCACCACCAGTGACACCTCCACTTCCACAGACTTGACAACTTTGACCACATCGACCGTTACAGACACCACAACGACTGCCGAAACGACATCCGTGATCCCAGCCTACGAGTCCACAGGCTGCTTTTTATATAACACTTTTGAAGGAGACGACAGCGCCTTTGAAACGTATATGAAGAAAGAGACGCCATTCATGACGGAAGAAATGTGTTATTATTCTTGCAAACAATCCGCGACCTTTGCTGGAGTAGACACGCCTTGGTAAAAAAAAAAAAAAAATCAAGCGACACGCCCTATGGGACACTGACAACTTTTGTGCAGGTACATGGGTATCCGCGGCGCAACCAAATTTATGGACATACAAAACAACATTGAATTGAATATGTATCAGTGTTTCTGTCTAAAGACCAAGCCCTCAACAGAAGCCACGAGTTGTTACGCTGGAGGCACCAACAATATGTACGGCAATGGTCATTCGGCCAATGGCGACTTGTCAATCTTCGTTCTTCAAGTTAACAATTAAGTCGTCGCAATAAAAGCTCCGGGTTCACGTCTTAATTTCTCTTTCCGCTCTGCATGCCTGTCAATCTTCTTTCGCCTCAGCCCTTTGCTGCAGTAATACGATATTATTTTTTGTTAATTCTTCCCCTCTTTTTGGTTTCTTCCCTGCCCCTACATATACAGTAACGCGTCCTAAAGCGAGATGATCAGCTCGAAAATCCAGTGTGGGGCAAATTTGCAGCTGTGCAGCAAAAAAAAAAATCTTTGTATGGATGCTCCACACCGCAAAAATCGAAAATCAACAGTGGTAAAGTTCCAGGACTAGAATAAAAAAAGTTTACAGAAATGCTGTAATAGCATGCATCATCTGTCCAGTGAGGATATTGAAACATGGACGGATCAAACGCTTTATTTGTGGCGCAAAATCCAAAAAGGACGCAGATCAATCACGTTCCTCGAGCAAAAGTATTTAAGAAAACAGTTCTTTAAAATAATGGCAAAATTCCCCCAAGGCACATTGCTGTAATTGGAAGCGCAAGTAGAGCGTACAGTATCAAGGAGTACGAATGTACGTACACGCGGCGAAAAAAAAGCAAAAAATAGTCACATTTTCTGTTACATGCTAATTCTTCTGTTGAAATTGATGCCTTTTCATTGAACCATTGGAAATCGTGCTTGCGCGAAGTCGTGCTCTTTCTGGTTGTTCAACTTTCAAATTGCTCCATCCAATTCTCACCAAGATTTTGGGGCAAAAATAGTACTCGGAGCGGTGCAGATAGCATTTGCACCAATACCAGTCAATGGAGCTTTGATTTTTATAGCATTTTTATTTGTTAATGACGTGTGTTTAGCATGAGATTAAATGGCGTGGACGACTGAACACTTGGCTATTCTGATCGATGTGTTTTTGCATAGAGACAAAATGTGATCAAAGAGCTCAACTCTGATTTTCTCAGCAAAGGATAAAATTATTCCGCGGTGGCAATCGAAGCTGCTTTCATTCTCTGTCAAAGGCAATCAAATTCACTTTTGTCTGACCAAAAATGATGAATTAATTCAAATTTATACGCTTTATGAGGCAAATAGGACAAGAAAAAAGTACGAAGGAGCGCGTTGAAAAAGGAGCGGGTCCAAGCGGCAGAACAAGCGGGTGTTCAAAAAGGGGACGGGCACGTGGGCGAGCTGTGCCTGTTTCTTTCCTTTTTTTTTTGCTTTTTTTTTTTCTTTTTGCTGCGAGTTCACCTTGTTCTTGTTGGGTTGGAATGTATTACTTTTACTTGCAACTGGCGCTATTAGCCCACAACGCGTCGGTGCTGCCTACAAGTCTGTTTGACGATCTATCCAAGGCATTCCCCGTGTCAGACGGCGATCTGGACACGGCTCATAGCATGGCGTTGCTGACGCTCGGTGACTCGGCGGCGGCGACAACCACCAGTGCTGTTACGGGCGGTACGGTGGAGGAAGAGGTCATTTTGGGGCCGCACATGGACGTGCGTATGGGGCCTATCATAATTGAATCCGTAGATGGGCTGCAGCAAGGCCGGCACAGCATTGCGCGCGGGATGGTGCGCCTTTTCCGCGACCAACACGCGTCACCGGATCATCTCACACCCGAAAGCCTCGCGGCGGCGCGTATGGATGAGGATGACGACAGCGATTTGGGCCTTGTCGTGTGTGTACTCGCCATCCCCGCGTCCATGTCCACCGCCGACTTTCTCAAATTCGTCCATCCGTTCCACGACACCATTGCGCAATACCGCATTCTCAGGTAAAACCACCATTGGCCAAACAATGGATGACAATCGCGCTTTTTATTCGTTTTTTTATTTCTCTTATTTATTTTTCTCATGTTCTATTGCTTTTATTCTAGAGATGCTGCGCCAAACAGGTACATGGCGGTGTTGAAATTCAAGGACGGGGTGTCAGCGTGCCAATTCCACGGCAAGTTCAATGGACGGCCATTCCACGGATTAGAGCCCGAAGTATGCCATACAGTCTTTGTCGCTTCGATCGATTGGTGCGCGACGAATAATGAAAACCAGAACGATGCTGCCATGCTAACACTCGATGAGACGCTGCGCCTCGAACATGCGATCCCCATTCCGCCACACTCGTTTGAATTGCCCACATGCCCCATCTGCATTGAACGCCTGGACGAATCCATCACCGAGCTAAAGGGGTTCACTTGCCAGCACTCATTTGACTGTGGGTGTCTCACAAAGTGGAATCATGGAGGGTAAAACTACAAAAAAAAATACCGGAAACGCAAAACAAAAAGAGATTTATTTGATTTTTCTTGTAAAAATTAGGAACACGCGGTGCCTTGTGTGTCGTTGGTCGGAGAAGCCTGTGTTGGACGGATTGACCCCGAGTGTTTACTTGCGCAATAAGGCTGGATGGCTGCTGGCGCGGCGTGCGCACAATTTGAGCTGCTTTGCGTGCAATGGCCAGGATCGCCTATGGATCTGTCTGATTTGCGGACACGTGGGCTGTGGGAGGTATCAAGACGCGCATGCTTTTGTGCATTACGAGGTGACGGGCCACCGATTTGCGCTTGAGCGCGACACGCAAGAGGTTTGGGACTATATTGGCGACGGATACGTGCACCGCTGGATCCAAAATACGGTCGATGGCAAATTCGTGGAATTCCCCACGCTCACTAGCAGTCTGCCGCCTCTTTCGCAGCCACCAACACTGCATCCACATGATCAGTCACACCAGCAGCAGCAGCAGCAGCAGCAACGACATCCATTGCATTCGCCCCAGCCACAGACGGCATTATCGACAAAGTTTGGCAGCGGAAAGCGCTATGTGGACGCCGTGGCGGCCGGATCGACAGGCGCCGCGTCATCTCCACGCACCAGTACAAGTCATGCGGCCTCAATGCCATATGAAGATACCAATCAGAACAAGTTAGAGGCCATGTCCGTCGAATATACCACGCTGCTGACCAGCCAATTGGATTCGCAGCGCATCTACTATGAAGACCAGCTCGATGCACTCGTCCAACAGCTTTCACAGCTCACGGCACGACAAACACAGCTGAAAATCCAGCTGGAAAACGCTCATGCCGGCACCGCCACGCCTACACCGACCATCGACGAGCTAAACGCGCAATTGGAGCGCGCCAGAAGCCAACATATCGATATTAGCACGGAACACGACCAAGCAAAGGCATTGCACGATGAGATGCGGCGCCAATGGGACGAGGAAAAAGAGGTAAAAGAAGAAAAAAAAAAAAGAAAAGAAAACGAATGAAAAAAATCTGATTGCTGCCTTGTTTCTATCAATTTTAGCGGTCGACGGCGCTCTCAAAGGAAAGCGACACGCTAAAGGCACTGATGGCAAGCAAAAAAGCGGAATTGCGCGACGCGACAGACGAATTGCGGGACATGGAGTTTTATTTAAAGGCGCGCACCACGATCCAAGACCATCCAGATATGGCTGGAGGCAGCGTGCAGATGGCGCAGCGTGCAGATGCGGCCAGTGGCACCAGCGGAGCCCGCGGCAGCGGCCATGCGCGGCGGGGTCGGAAAACAACCCGACGCGGCGCGCGATAGAGCGTCCAAAAAAAAAGACAATAAAATCAAGGGAAATAAAGCCCATTTGCCTCTTTCTTTATTCTTGATGGTGATGGGAGGGATGCAATGAATGAAAACAATGATTAATACTACTAAAAGTGTGAGAGTGAGCCAAGCAACGAGCCAATGGGAGGGAGTAGCAAAGTAAAATGATCTAGAATGGGGAATTGGGGGGGGGGAAGAAAGAGAAACAGCGACCGCCGCAGGAATGCGATAGACAAAAAAAAAAAGTAAAAAAAGAACCGACTGATAGAAAAAAAAAACGAGACATTCAAGTGTCCCAGGCAACTTCTTTGCTAATCTTGGCACGCTCGACAATGCATTTGTTCTCCTTGTATTTCTGATTGTGCTCAAAAGCAAAGATGTACTTCCATCCCAGCTTGGTTTGACAAATCATGCACGAAATATCGGCCACCGTGTGCATCCCTGTCATCAGCATCCGCTCCTCCTTGGCGCCAATCGTAATATTGATCACTCGATCGACAAAATAGGCAGGGCCATGCTGAAAAAAAACAAGAAAAGAAGAAAATAAGAGAAAAAAAAAGTGTGAATGCAAAGTATTGGACGCGCAGAAGCGTGCCTTTTCCGTGGCACAGCGTTGGCCTGGCTTACCCGTCCCTGGAATGCCCTTGATATGATGTCTTTTTGGCTTATCAGGTGTGAGTGACACGTCATACAGGTGTAAATACACGGCGTGCTGCCTGGGTCCAAGTATGTTTGGTGTTTTTTCGCCATGGAGACGTCTTGTGGCTGTGTCTGTGAGGGTAAAGGGACCTTGGGGTCGTCAGTGTCGCTAAGGAACCAAAGGGGGAAAACGTGAACCAAACAAACGAAAAAAAAGCGACGCGAAAAAAGAAAAAAGACGTAAAACGCGAGTTGAAAGAGAGACAAACACGCGAAGAAAAAAAACACACACAAAGGAGAGTAGCAAAGGGAGCAGAAAGCAAGAGGAACGAGGTGTGTAAAAAAAAAAAAAAAGAGAGGAAGGGGGTCGATTTTTATTGCAAAAAGGAAGGAATTTCGTGTCCGCCAATCACGTGGATCACCAAAAAGTCATCAGGCCAGTTTGATTCACTTTTTTTTTTTACAAATCGTCCAGATCCTCCTCATATCCGCACAGCGCCAGGATCGTGCGCACAAATTCAGCGACCTTGTCCTGCGCCTGGCGCGCCATCTCAATGGCCATGAGCAGCTTTTTAATGCCGATCGACAGGTGGCCCTGCGCCACCACCAAGCGTCCGAGCGCCGCTCGGCGCTCATCCTCCGTAAACACCTCCAAGCGCTAGAAAAAAAAAACCGAATGCATGGTGTCAGTTGACAAAAAGACATCAGACCGTCGTTTTTCTTTTCTTTTTCTTTTTTTTGTGTACCTTGAGAACAATGTCCATGACTTCCAGGCGAGTAATGGCTGGCACCTCCTTTTCAGCGGCAAAGGCATCAATGAGACCCATTTGGCGCAGGGTGTCGCGCTCGGATGACGTGGCAATCACAAGCAGGCGGCGATCCTAAGAAAAAAAATAAAAAAAAAAAGGTCAATTGAGTCGCATGATTCAAAAGGGGAGCAGCTGAGGGGCCGGGAGCCTGGGCTTCATCTTTTCCACTCTTTTACCTTTGGGGGCGGGCGCTTGAGCAGGACAAGCAGAGCCTGCAGGATGGCATTGGAGAAGCGAGGACCAATGTCGACCCATTCCAAAAGGCGCTCGATATTGTCAATGACAATGACACTGAGTGGCGACTTGTACGAGTCGTTGAAGACGCGGTTCATCTCGTTGATTTTGGCATTTTCGGTCATGCCAATCATTGTCTCGGGCGAAATCAGCTTGATGAACGGGAAATCGCTCTCCATGGCAATCGTCGCAGCTAGCGCGCTCTTGCCAGCATCAGGCCGCCCATGCAGCAGCACCGTGACCATGGGTGTGCGCTCAGATTGACGCACCTGCGAGATATACAGACGACCATCATTGAGGATTTTCTAAAAAATAAAAAAAAATAAAAAGGGAGAGAAAAATAGGAGGTAAATTACCCGTCGCAACCTGCAACGCGCGTGTTTTTCCTCTTCATTTTCTTACGTTGACATGACGATCAAAGGGAATAATGCCATTTTGGACGAGTTGCTGCAATTCGGCCTCGGACACACCAAATGCAGGCGGAACCTCCTCGAGGGCGGCCAAAAAGTCGCTCATGTTCACCTTCATGTTTTCGACATCGGGCGCGACACCGGCCACCGTGCCGACCTTGATGTGCCGCGAAAACGCGTACGACGACGCCGCCTTGACCACGCCAGAAATCTCGGCACCGCTGTAATTCTTGGTTTTCTCCGCCAGCTCCTCAATTGACACGTCCGCGTCAAGAATGTTGCTTTCGAGCATCTAGACAAACGTATAAAAAAAGGAATTGAGCTCCAATGCCACGTCAATTTTCACTTTTTACCTTTGCGGTGTGGATCTTTAGGATCTGCTGACGGCCAAATTCATCGGGCAGGCCAACTTCCATGTGCACCTCGAGACGACCAGGACGCAGCAGCGCCTCGTCAATCATGTCCTTGCGATTGGTCATACCAATGATCAAAATGTTGTTCAATTGATCCACACCATCCATCTACACACACACACAAAAAAAAAAGGTGAGTCGCGTTACGTCGTGTCTTTTTCTCTTTTTATTTTGATTACCTTGGCGAGCAATTGGTTGACCACCGAGTCTCCAACACCTGTGCTGTCGCCACGGCTGCCACGCTGCTTACAGATGGCGTCAAGTTCGTCAAAAATGATGATGTGCAGCTGCGACTCCTCGCCCTTGGATTTGTACTCGACCTCAGCGTCGCCAAACAGCTTGCGCACGTTTTCCTCGCTCTGGCCGACAAACTTGCTAAGCACCTCGGGGCCGCTGACAATCTTTGGCTCCTTGGCGTTGAGCATTTTGCCAATTTGGCGCGCCATGAGCGTCTTGCCTGTGCCTGGAGGGCCGTACAACAGCAAACCCTTGACGTGCTGCACGCCCAGCTTCTCCACAATCGAAGGGGGGAAGATGCGCGACGCAAAAGCACGACGGAAAATCGCGCTAAACTCGTCGTCCAGACCACCAATGCCAAGATCCTCAAATTTGAAGTCTGCACGGATCAATTGCTTTGCCTGCGAGCGCGCACCGGACCTGTCAAAATAGACAGAGTGAGCTCCTTTTCCTCGTATTTCTTTTTTTTTTTCTTCTCTTCTCCTTTTTTTTTTCTCCTTTTCATTCTTACACTTTCTTGCTGCCTTTGAGTCGGACGAGGGAATTGGGAGCCTTGGCAAATTCGACCGACGACTGGCGCATGAGGATGCCACGTGGCGCACCCCCGCGGCGTGTTTGTGCATAGTCGGGCCCCGCAGCGCCCTGCGTCAGTACACGGATGTCAACAAGATCCACGTCCATGACACGACACTGAAACAGAGTGCCTTGGAAATCCATGGTCACGGGCTGACCTGCCGTGAACATTTGATTGACAAAGTTCTATAAAAAAAAAAAAAAAGAAAAAAAGAAAAAAATAGTGTCAATTCAGCGCAATAGAGGCCCATGGACCATTTTTTACCATGGTGAACACCTGTGCAAGCTGATCGGTGTCAAGATCGCGGTCGGATGCAGCACTCTTTTTGCGGTAATCAATCTCGAGACGCAGGCCACCTAGGTACATGTCGTCGCCATCGACACTCGGGTCGTACGGAACCACGGTGACAGGCTGCTCATTCGAGAATTGGCACCACTTGCGTGCCGTGTTGTTGATCACAATGTCGCCAGGCGCCACTTGTTGGTGCGGCCTATGAAATCATTATAAAAAACGAAAAAAATGCCAAAAAATTAAATGTGTCATGAGCAGGCCTGTTGCAAACGGCAAAACGGACTGGAGTCGTACCTGACAGTGAAGGCAAAGTGGTCATCCAGGAGCACAAAGTGGATGCTTGTGTCAAATGTGCCTGGCGCAACGTATACAAAGTTCGTCAGGGCCATATCCTCCGAGGGACACTGGCGCACCTTCATAGTTGTGTAGCGATTCATCTTGGAGGCTCGTCTATGCAATAAAAAAGAGAGAGAGAAAGAGAAAAGAGCCTAGCACAGGATGGAACA
Source organism: Gongronella butleri (assembly GCA_025201375.1). Classification (NCBI taxonomy): domain Eukaryota; kingdom Fungi; phylum Mucoromycota; class Mucoromycetes; order Mucorales; family Cunninghamellaceae; genus Gongronella; species Gongronella butleri. Next base: position 18,069 of record JAIWZP010000030.1, on the reverse strand, counting down.
AGAAGAAAGGTGAAGAAAAGTGAAGAAAAGCCGTAGCACCCTTTTTTGTGCTCTGGCCTTTTTTGGAAGTGCTCGATTCAAACGCCGCTAATTCATGCAGCAGGAGTCTTGCCGCACTCAAATGGAACAATGGGGCCGCAGCTTGCTTTTTCCTCTCGCTCTTCCCTTTTTTTTTTTTCATTGTTTTCGCCATTTCATGTCGCTGACGCCATCAAGCCGTGCTGTAAGGATGATAAATCATCCATGTGAACCATAATAAAGACTCATTCATTCCTCTTTTTGTATGCGTAGGGCGGCGACGAAACCACCATCATGTGCATGCTCGCGTGTTCAGGCAATTTTGGCTGTGTCTACTATGTTCACGCTTTACACAAGCTGTTTTTCTTTACTCAAACAAAGTATCATCGATTGGAACATCTTATCAAGGCGGGTAGGCCGCTTTCAAAAAGCTAAAAACACACGCACGCGAAAGAGAAAAAACGCGCTTTTGACGCTATTTTGACTGTTTAGTGCTGTTGCAGGTACAGCCGAGTGTGGTTGTGCTCTCTTCTAGCCAGGAGGCGGACGTGGTGGACCTCATCAGGTTGCACGATGCAAGTATGGACATTGTTCTGTCGGCGCCCAAGCTGTTTAACGCCGAAACAGGCACGCGCACGCTCATCCGCTGGTACGCGGCGACCCAGATGCGTTTGTTTGACGATTCCATGGCCGAATCCGCAGCCACACAGCGCCAGGCACTGCTTCAATTGTATTCTGTGGTGCCAATGAAGCATCTCACTCTGGTAAACACAAAGTTAGAATCAAAAAATGGACTCAATCGGTTTTTTTTTTTTGGCCTCCAGCTGAGCTGCGTCACACCCATCCTCGATTACATCCAATCGTACCCCAACATGAGCGTGCTACAGATTCAAACCATCTCCTTGTAAACTCGCCTTTTACACATGAAAATTGTCAAATTTAACTCTTTGTTCCTTGTTTTACAGGCATACGACCATGCATTTGTCGTCGGACGCGCTTCTTTCGCTGCAAATCCTCGACTCGCCGGAATTCCCTTCGAAAAAAGACAAACCAATGTCCCTGTACGGTAAGCCAATTTAGCCAAAGGGTGCAAAATTCCTGGTTTTTCTCATTTTTTTATATTTTGTGAGCACAGGCCTGCTCAATCACACGGTGACACCGGGTGGCGCGATGCTCTTGAAGGACTGGTTGCTGAGTCCGAGTCTGGATCTCAACGTGATACAATCGCGACACGCGTTGGTCGCGTTTTTCTGCGCACTTGGAATGGACACTATCAATGAGCTGCGCGACCTCCTCAAGCACATCAAAAACACGTCTCGCATCCTCCTGCACGTCAACCAACACCGAGCGTCTATAGACGAATGGCGCGGTCTGCTCGAGGTACGTGATGAAAGTGCGCAAAAGATAAAAAAACACAAAAGGAACACATCTCACACGTGCATTTGGTTCTTTAGTTTGCTTACTATTGCCTCAGCTTGGTGGAAAAGTTCTCAGCCATGAGTATGACACACGCTGCAGGCACCGTTGTTACAAAAGTAAAAAGAAAAAAAAGGCGCAATATTGTCCATCTGCGCGCAAAATCAGATCATCCATTGAGCCCCTTTATTTATAGGTGGCCGAACATATTGACACGACCCTGCTGGAGACCATGGGCAACGACATCAACAACACGGCACGTGCAAGGTTCAAAACAGAGAGGAAGGGAAGGAATTTAACGATTTAATACCTTTTTTTTTGGCAGATTGACTTTGACGAAAGCGAGAATGAGGGCCGTGTCACGGTGCAAAGCAACATTGACGCCAACCTGGATGATTTGCGCGTAAAGTACAACCACCTCGACGACTATCTGGTAAGATTTGAGTCCCTTTATATTTTGTTTCAGCTCAAAATAACGTGTTTTATTCTGGTTTTGCAGGCGCGTGTGGCGCAGATGATAGCTGCTGTGATGCCAATCGCACTGCAGCCGGTGGTGCGCGTTGTGTATTACCCGCAGCTTGGTTATTTTGTGACCGTGCCGCGCACCTTGCATCAACATGTGGACCGAGAATCGCAGCATCTCGGCCTGGCCTTGCAATTTACCACGGAACACAGCTTTTATTACAAGAACAGCGAAACCTACCGTAAGAGACAGCCAAAAAAAACGATTGGAAGATCGCAATTTTTGCTGATTTTCGCGCGTAAATGAACCAAATACGCATTACCACACTCCTGATTTTCTGTTTTTCTTATACGAATGCATAGACCTGGACAACACGGTGGGCGATGTGCATGCCATGATTATTGGTAAGTGAGAAAAAACATGCAAAGACTCCAATTGTCGCTTATTTATCTGTATTTTGTGGAAAAAAAAAAAAAAAAAAAGATCGGCAAATCGAGCTCATCCAGGCGCTTGGCGAGCGTGTCCTGGAATTCAAAAATCAGCTACTTGTAATGACTGACATTTGCACGGAATTGGACTGGTAAAAAGCAAAAGAAACGGGAGAAAAAATGTGAAAAGTGGAAAAAAAAAAAAAAAGCTCATACACTGCGTGCTATCCCAGCATCCTGGCGTTCAGTTATGCGGCACTCCGATACAACTACCACGCGCCGCGCATGACGGAGCAGCCAAACATGACCATTGTGCACGGCCGGCACCCTCTGTACGAGCACAGCACGGACGCATTCATTACCAACAACACGATGCTGGATTCTCCCATCATGTTGCTTACGGGCGCCAATTCGTCCGGCAAGAGCGTGTATTTGAAACAGGTAATGAGCGCGTATAAAAAGAAAAAAAAGGAAAAACATGCCCTTAAACTTTATTTTCATGCAGAATGGCTTGATTGTGGTGATGGCCCATATCGGAAGGTACGATTCATGCAAGATGAGAAGAAAAGGGGATACGCCATTTGCTTGTAGGCTCCATTGACTCCTTTTTTCCCCTTGGCCGGGTGCTTCTCCCTTCCCTTTTCGTATTTTTTTCGTATTTTTTGGAATGTAGCTTTGTCCCTGCCGACGAGGCTGTCATTGGTTTGACGGATAAGATTTTTACGAGTATTCAAACAACCGAGGCCATTGATAGTGTAAGTTTCAAGAGAGGTATAAAAAAAGACGATTTTTTTCAAAAGTTGACCTGTTATTCGTCGTGTAGATCCACAGCGCGTTCAGCTATGATATGCAGCAGGTGACGGAGGCGATCCGGTATGCGACGCCGCGCAGCCTTGTGCTTTTGGATGAGTTTGGCAAGGTAGCGCATGGTCATTGACATTTTGGGAAAAGAAGAAATGGAGAACAGGGCCCTGTCATACTCTCTTTGTTGTTACATTTCGCTCCCCCTCCCCTTGAACACTCTCCTCATTCACTTTTTTTTTATCAATTGGTAGGGAACAAATCCATTGGATGGAGCTAGTCTGCTTGCGGCGACCTTGCACTACTTTGGCAGCATGGAATCATGCCCTAGAGTGTTTGCAACCACTCATTTTCATGGTATGCCCCTAAAAAAGGACGAAGAAAAATAAGGGAGGGAGGGGGCTGCGCGTATTCAATTCCTTGTTTTTTTATAATGCAATAGAGCTGATCCAGCAAGGGGTTGTGCCTGATCAGGCACCATTTGGGCATTTCACGATGTTGATGTTGATGATGACGCGTGACGGTGATGTTGAGGACGAGGAGATGCGCTCGTTGGGGAGTTTGGCGGCAAGTGATGTGGTGGAGTTCCACTATCGAGTGACACGGGGCCATGCGGCGGGGTCGTTTGGCCTGCATTGTGGTCATCAGGCGGGTCTTTCCGCGGAGGTGCTCGAACGCGCACGCATCTTGGGACAACAGGTGTACGGCGGCGGCCGCCAATCCTATCGCGCGCAATGGACGCGTTCACAACAAGACACGTTTGCCGTCTTGGACGATGCGCTCGTCGAATTGCTCGAAATGCATCATCCTACGATCGCGTCCACGACTCACCTCTTCCAGGCATTGGGTGCGCGTTTCCCTTGGCTGAAATGAATAAAAAAATAAAAGGCACAATTTTCCCCCCGTTCGTTCATGTTCCACGCTGATTTTATGAAACCAACCCATTCTTTCTCGACCATCATGTGCCATTGAGAAGGTCAAAACAGGCCCCAAGGTTGCTCAAGTACCCGTGCATCCGATGAATAATTTCAAAGTCCGCCTGATGGGCTCGACCCAAGACCCGCTTTCCTCCTTTTTTGATTATTCCCTCTTCCTTTTCTTCTTCTTGAACCCACACAAAGCGAAACACGCACTCAAACACCACGCACACACCACACACCTTGGCTTGCCCTTTTGCCTTTTTTTCCCCTTGTGCTCCCCTAGGCCGGTGTCCCCTATTTTCTGATCTTATTGCTTTCTCGCCCGTTTCCCTTTTTCTTTTTTGTTTCTTTTCCACTCCCCCTCCTCCATCCCTCCCTCTTTTTATTTTTTTTTTTTTTTTTTGTTTCTCGTTCTTTTTGGCCGACGACTGACCCGCCTTTTCGTCTTTTTCTCTTCCCTTTCCGTGCTTGATTATTTTTCCGGCCAATGTCTAATCTCCAAACGTCGTCCGTGGCGTCGTCTCACAATGTTGTGGGTGTACATTATCGCGTGGGCAAAAAGATTGGCGAGGGCTCCTTTGGCATTATTTATGAAGGTGAGCCCGAAACAATGAAATTGGGGGCAATTGGGCCTCTTGCATGGGTTTTTTTTTTAACCCGCCTTTTTTTTTAAACCCTTTTTTCGTTTTTTTTCGCATTTAGGGACGAATCTGCTGAACAATCAACAGGTTGCGATCAAATTCGAGCCTCGCAAGAGCGATGCGCCGCAGCTGCGTGACGAGTATCGCACGTACAAAATCATGGCAGGCACCCCCGGCATCCCCAGCGCCTATTATTTTGGCCAGGAGGGCTTGCACAACATCCTCGTCATTGATCTCTTGGGACCCTCGCTCGAGGACATGTTTGACATTTGCGGCCGTCGCTTCTCTATCAAGACGGTGGCCATGCTCGCCAAACAGATGGTAAGATTGGCAATTGGCTCGCTTTTTTTTTTTTTTTCTCCTCACCTTTCTTTTTTTGACCCGCCCCAATGTCAGATCACACGCGTGCAAACGATTCACGAAAAGAGCCTCATCTACCGCGACATCAAGCCCGACAATTTCTTGATTGGCAAGCCCGGCACCAAAATGGCAAACAACATTTACATGGTTGATTTTGGCATGGCCAAGCTGTATCGCGACCCAAAGACAAAGCAGCACATCCCCTACCGCGAACGCAAGTCCCTCTCAGGCACGGCGCGCTACATGAGCATCAACACCCATCTTGGCAGAGGTAAAAATTCGCAAAAAAAAAAAAAAAAAAAAAAAAAAAAAGGGGGGGGAGAAGGAAAACATGCATTTGACATTTTTTTATTTTTTTGGGGGGTGAACAGAACAGTCGCGTCGTGACGACCTGGAGGCATTGGGACACGTATTCATGTACTTTTTACGCGGGTCGTTGCCGTGGCAGGGCCTCAAGGCGGCGACCAACAAGCAAAAATACGAAAAGATTGGCGAAAAGAAGCAGACGACGGCCATCAAGGATTTGTGTCAAGGATACCCAGGTAGGAAAAAATAAAAAAAGAGCATGAATGATCGCATGATCGCATGAAAATGCAAATTGGGAGGACCCGCGAGGGGGGCCGAGGGCACTCATCTCCTATTTTTTATTTTTTTTTATTTTTATTTTTTTTCCAGAGGAATTCGCCATTTACCTGCAATACGTGCGCAAGCTTGGTTTTGAGGAGACGCCCGACTATGATTTTTTGCGGGAATTGTTCACAAAGTCTCTCAAGAACGTGGGCGAGCTGGATGACGGCGTTTACGACTGGTGCTTGTTGAACAATGGCAAGGGTTGGGAGACGCTGCCAAAGAAAAACCACAGGCACCATCAGCAGCACACCACGACCAAAAAGCTCATTGACAAGCACCAGTCGTCGCGCCACCTGCCGTCCAACTCGCAGCAATTGCTCCAGCAATCATCGCAGCCATCGCAACAGGTCAACCAGCAGCAATATCAGCAACAACAGCACCAGCTCCAGCAGCAATTGAACAACAACGACACGTCCAATCACAAGCCATCCGCGTGGACAAAGATCAAGACCATCTTGACTTGCGGTCTGTGCAGCTAGCAATCTTGACAACCCTCGTCAGAAACACGTAAATAACGTAGATCCCATAGATTTCTCTTTTATTTTCTCTCTCTCTTTCTCTCTCTCTTGTCGTGCCCTTTTGTCACACCCCCCAAAAGGTCGCTTCGCACTCCCCTCCCCCCCTCTTGTTGCACTCTCTTTTTTGTCGCTGATGAAATTCCTCACCTATGGGTTTAATTCTTTTTTTTTTCTCCTCTCCTTCCCCACAACATTTTCTGCTCTCTCTTTTTTTTTTTTTACCATTCGACAACTTTCATTGATCATGCCTCCCTGCTCGAAAAATAAAAAAATAGGATCCTCTTGTCTTTTTCATCGGGACCTCCCTGACTGGTCAATTTGGTTCTTGCCAATGGCTGTATTACCTTGCCGCCTTGGGGTTTTGAGTTTTGCAATTAAAGTGTCTCATTTTCTCTTTTTTATACTGCTTTTTTTCCGATTGTTGCGATCCAATTTTTAAACGCGCATGAATTTTTTTCTCCATCGAGGCATGTACGAGCTTATTTAGCGTTGCGACTCGGCCATTGGCGCGTCAAGTGGCCACGAAACGTATTAGGGAAACGCTCCCTGCCAATCGATCAGAGTTTTCCGTGGTAGAAAATGTTCCGTGTTGTCATTGCGCGTGAGAAGGACAGAAATGAAGGGGACGCGGCATGGCAATGGTAAAGAAAATGAGGCCAAGAAAAAGAGACCGCATAAAAGGGAGATACAAACAAACGCGTCGCGCATGCACCCTTATTTTTGTTTTTGTTTTGTTGAGATAGACGGAGTCTCGAGCTTGTGCGAGCGTTAGCCCCACACGGATGATGGGGGCGATAGCCCGGGGTATGCGGGGATGACGCGCATAACAAGAAAAGATCAACAAAAAAATGGGGCACAGTCCGCCGCGGAGTCGCTCGTTGCTGGCCAATCGTCGCGTGCAGATCGCGAGATTTACGCGAATAGGATGTTTTCGGGTAATTTAAAAAAATCATTTACGCTTTCTGGCAACGCCTGTATGATGAAAATTAGTGCAACCTGCACGAAAGAGAATAAAAATTGGCGCGAGGACATGGGAAATACCCAAGGTACAAGAGCTCGGTGACCATCGGCCGCATATAAAAGGAACCGTGGTTGTGTGCAAAGACAATGAAAAGTTTTTTAAAAAAGCAAGCTTGACAAAGAAAGATGAAAGTAAGCACAAACAGGCCGAAAAAGCGGGGAAAAGAAAGTGCCATTGCGACGCGTCACCCGAATCTAACGTATCGCGCTACGATTTCTCCATTTTAGATCCAATTGTCCACGGCCGCGCTGCTGGTCTTTGTGGCCGCCAAGGTGCAAGCGCTCTCGCTGAACATCCGCAATGACGTTCCCGGCAATGCCACGTTCCCCACGCTCTACGGTTATATGTACGAAGATATCAACCGTTGCGGCGACGGTGGTAAGGCAATTGGAGGGGGGATATGATGGATACATCGCGCCCTAACACGCATTTTGCGTTTCTTTTTTATTTCTTTTTTACTTTTTTATTTTTTGCAGGTCTCTATGGCGAGATGATCCGCAATCGCGCGTTCCAGATGAACGACACTGGTGGCGCGCCTGATCTTGCGTACTACGCGTCTATCAATGGTGCTGGCGCGTCGTCCACCATTGCTTTGGACGCGTCCGTGCCGTTGAATGACGTTTTGACGCACACCTTGCGCTTGGACGTGAAGACCGTGGGCAAGCGCGCCGGCTTCTCCAACGAGGGCTATTGGGGCATTCGCGTGGCGCCCAATGAGCTGTACACCGCGTCGTTCTGGGCTAAATCCGACAAGTTCACGGGCCCACTGACCGTATCGCTCGAATCGACATCCGGCACCATCCTCGCGACCGCGACGGTGCCAAAGATCAATAGCACTTTTGCAAAATACCAGGTGTCACTCAAGTCCAATGCACACACAACCACCACGGACAATGTGTTTGTCGTCTCCACTGCCGACGCGTCTGCCGCCGGCGCGTCCATCTGGTTCGACGTCATCTCCCTGTTCCCACCCACCTTCAAGAACAGACGCAACGGCTTGCGCGCCGATGTTGGCCAGATCCTCGCCGACGGCAAACCCTCGTTCTTCCGTTTCCCTGGCGGAAACAACATCGAGGGTAGCACAATTGCCCAGCGATGGAAGTGGAACGAAACCATTGGCCCCATTGAAACGCGTCCCGGCAGAATGGGCACCTGGGGGTAAGAAAAAAAGAAATGAGAGAGACAAATCGCGCCAAAAAATGAAAAAATGGGAGACAAAAAGAATAACGCGTCTCATGAACTTTTATCTTAAATCAGCTACATGAACACGGATGGCCAGGGCTTGCTCGAATACCTGGAAATGTGCGAGGATCTTGAGATGGAGCCGCTTTTGGCCGTCTGGGCCGGTTATGCGCTGAATGGCGACAGCGTTCCCGAAGGAGACCTAGGACCCTATGTGCAAGACACGTTGGACGAGCTGGAGTACATCATGGGCGATGCCAGCTCCAAGTATGGCGCTCTGCGTGTGCGTGATGGTCACCCAGAGCCGTTTAAAATCAATTACATCGAAGTTGGCAACGAGGACTTCTTCTCAAAGACGTACGACTACCGCTACAAGGCCTGGTACGACGCCATCCACGCGGCGTACCCGGACATCAAGATCGTTGCTACCGGTGCGGAGGCATCGCGCCCCATGGACGTCCTGGACGACCATTACTACCTGAGTGCCGACAACATGGTCTCCAAGTTTGGCTTATACGACAATTACCCACACAATGGCACCTGGGGTATGGTCGGTGAGTATGCCACGCAAGTCAATGGCGGCTACGGCCAGTCCCCCGGCAACGTCAAGGCCGCCATCGCCGACGGTATCTTTGCCCTGGGCATGGAACGATCCAACTACATCAAGTTCGCCGCTTATGCTCCCACGCTCACTCGTGACGGCCAAGCGCAATGGAATCCAGGTAAAGAGAGAGAAAAACGCGCGTAAAAAAAATAGGACGCGTCGCGCACCATTTGCTCACTTGCTCATTTCTCTTCTTTTTTTTCTTTCTTCCTTTTTTTCTTTTTTTCTTTTTTCTTTTTTCTTTTTCTTTTTTTGTGCCCAGATTTGATCAGCTTCAACACGGAACTTGTGTGGGGTACGCCTTCGTACTATGTGTTGCAAATGTGGTCGGAATACCGCAATGATTACATTTTGCAAGTGGACGCCAAAGATGGCGGCTTTGGTCCGCTGTACTGGGTGGCCGGTGTGAAGAACTCGACTCAGCAGGTGTTCCTCAAGGTGGCCAACTATGGTGACACGCCGCAGAATGTTGCGGTGACGCTGACGGGCCATCGTGTCCACAGCCAGGGTGTCGCGTACACTTTGACCGGCGGTGTCAACGACACCAATTCCGCCACACACCCCACTGCCGTCAAGCCCCAACAGTCCACCTTCAAGCTCAGCGGCTCCAACGTCTTCAATTACACTTTCCCCGCTTGGTCCGCCAGCGTCCTCGCGCTTCACTATTTGTAAAATCGAAAGAAAAGCGATAAAATAGGAATTTAAGGAATAAAAAGAGACCTCTCAAGAAGAACAACAGTTTTAAGCGTCCAAAAAATAAAAGTGTGTGCTATTCTTTTCAACTGACTCATAATGCAATGCATTTAGCACGCGTAGCAAGATTGTTTAGGCTTTAAAAATCGTTTTTGGAGGTAAATTCACTTTGACTCACAAAATAAGCACTAAAATGCCTCGAGACGCGACTCAAAATAAACGGGCAGGCTAGAAAGTTCGAACGCAGATCAAGTTGTACATGTAAAAAAAATCGTTTTGGCCCACGACACACAAAATCCAGTTATGGTCGTAGCGAGACCCAAAACCAAAATTAAAAAATTAGGTCGCCTGAATTCAGCCAATCTTGCATAAAAGAAGTCTCGCTCGGCGAAACCAATAAAAATGCCAAAAACGAGGGCGATCCATATGTTGAGTCACGAGAAATAAGCGATTGTAGATTAAATTTCAGTCGCGAATTGCACGGGAAAAACACGCTTTTAGAGCCGTGCCGCGGCATCCACTAACAAGAGACACTCCAGGTGCATGGATTACATTAGGAACAGGCGCGTCCAACTGAACCTTTGACGTGGTTTTTCACGCGTCCAAGTTCACCCGCAAACAAACGTCGTATATATTCTCTCCGAAACTTGTTTTTTTGCAGCGATCATTGACACCCACGTACCCAATATATTTTGCTCTATTTGATGGTCATTGTTTTGCAGCTCTGTGATCAATTTTCGTCGAGGTAGCCTTGAGCCGAAAAAAAGAGGCAATTTGCATTTTACGCCAAGACCAGTCGATGTACCCCAGGCTTGTATTGCTTTATTGTCGGTGGATGTGATGTGCTTGCAATAGGGTTAAACGGCGTGATGATATGTTGACCTAAATTTTGTCATTTTCAAATCCATGACTGTACCCCTGGAAAATCCGTCATTTTTTCAATATCGCTTTTGCATGTCATCGGAAGATCGCAATGCCGCAAGAGTGGGCTCATTTGAATGAGAAAAAGTTGACTCGTTGCTTTAAAGACCTAGTTTGTAGGAAATTGTAAAGTCATTGAAAAAACAAGCAAATACAATAAAAATCTTTTAATCGCGGTTTTCTCAGTTTTGTGTTTAACATTTACTGGTGAAACTTGTATAGTTTGAAAGAGACGTGCTGGAGATGCATTTTCATATTAGAAATGTCCTAGTAAATTGTATTATTCATCGAGGAATAGGTGATATTTATTTTCAAAATGACGCCACTCCCAAATCTATCGACGAACAAATAATTTTTTGCTCCATTTTTATTGCGCCGATTGAAGGCAACAGACACCTCAAAGTATCTGTTATAAATGTATTAGCTAGTGACTAGAATATTTTTGAGTAAAAATTACTTTTTATTGTTACAATGCACCAAATTCAAGATTGTTGGCGTTACAAGCATTGGATCTTCATCAAATCTGTATCCATTGCTCCTCACTGGACCACTGGAAACATTATGCAAGCTTTGAAGCGTCTAAATCTGCCTTTGTTCCATACGCTTTAGCTTTTAGACTTGAAATTATCCGTTGAAGCGCTTTGAAGAGAGTATGACACTCTTGTGATCGCGCTGTTGGCTTGACCGCGGATGCCAGACAACAAAGTATTACCGATTAAATATGAGATGATGCGAGGGCTTCTTGTTTTATGAAAACAATCAAGAAAATCTACACGTAGCCATAATTTTGGTATTCATTGAACACAAAGACAAAGATGATCACGCACATGGCCATGAGCATGTCCCATTGTCCCGACAGAAAACGCGACAGAGTTGCGGGCGGCGGTGTTTCCATTGTGTCAATCAGGTACGAGTGCACCGCACCTGTCTTCATCGCCACGACTATGAAAAAGAATAAAAAAAACTGTGAGGACATGGCTGGCAATTAAATATCACTGGTTGCTCTTACAGAGGTAAGAGTTGCCATCATGTGGCAAAGAGCTTGACGTCGCATTGAAAAAAGTAACGGCAGCAATGTTTTTCTAAAATCAAATTGAAATGAATGAGATGATCTTCGTTTTTCATTAAAAAAAAAAAACCTTACCGCGTGCCGCAGATTCACGTAGGATGGCGTAATGACTTGACACAATTGCCAGCGCGATGGCAAATCGGGATGCGCCTCCGCATCTTGGCGACTAGTGGTGGCAAAAGTGGAACCCACGAGTTTGTCAAGATAGTACAGGAGCGACTGCAAGTGGCCGTCCAACGCGGACGTCGCGGCGTCGCGTTTGCTGCGGATGGACGCGTCTTTGGCTTGTGTCGCCCCACTATGGCGCGACGACGCCGACGACGCGCTATTTCCGCTGCCGCCAAGTCCACCATCGGCCAACTGCGACTCGTCCATGGCCGCCCCGCGCTTGTAAATGTAGATGAAGTTGTGCTCGGTCCAGACGGCAAGTTGGTCGCCTTGGTCGCTGACGGCCAGGCCGTAAATGTCGCCGTCGTACACTTTTTGGATGTTATGCGTGTCGAGATAGTAATATTCGGGTATCAATTTCCTCTCCTGGTCACGGTACAGATGCGGTTGTTCGCGCGCCATGGGTTCAAGGACGTCCAGCCGGTCCGTGTAGTCGAGCGTCGTGAATTTGTCGCGTGCAATCGGAAACACCACGGACGACGCACGCCGTGATCGCCCAAGGACCGTGCATGTCATTTTGAGTCGGTCAGGCAGCTGCGACATGTCCAACACGCCATTGTAATCCATCAATTCGTCGTCATTGTAGTAGTCCTTCTGCAGAGAGAAAAGAAAAGACAAAAACGAGCATTAGTCACTTGTTTTCTTTCCTTTTGCAACGACTTGCATTGCTCTCATAAGTGCGCAAGTGCCACATGGACTCGACGGGCGCCGTGAGGGGGCAATTGGACGCGAGACTGGCATTGTCGGCTACCGCTATGCTGACGTAGAAATACCCACGTGTTTTGTAATAATCAAGCGCTAATACACGATACGTGTCGTCCCTGTGTGTGAAAATAAATGAGATCAACACATCTCGTAGCGCGTAAAATAAAGGGGCGGCTGGCCGCATGCCGACCATGTCGCGTGGATTTATCGCAAAAAGCACGCACCACCACAAATATCGACTTACACTGGTGAGTACAACCGCGAAAGCACATTGTCGTGGCGTTCGAGCAAGTCAAGCGTATCGCGCGGTGCTATAAGGAAAGAAGAAAAAAAGCGTGAACATTGTAATCAATAAAACACCGTTTTTTTTACGTGGCACGGGATTGCCCATCTCGCTGGCAGAAAGCACAATATCCAGTGCGTGATCCGAGTGCGGTGCGGCTGTCAATTTGTCAGGCAAGGGCAGAATGCGGTATTGGTACATGTCGGGGTCCCTAGACAAAGAAAAATAAAACGTCAGCATGTGGAATTGGCACTGGAAATGCACAATAAGCACCTGGAAAAGAGAATGGAATCGTGCTCGAGGCTAAATGACTTGATCCACGTCGTGCCCGGGAGAATGAGATCCTTGTACTCGATGGTGCCCGCGTTGGATTGATAATAAACGCGGATAAAATACTGCGGCGATTCGTCGCGCACGATGTGGTACAGCAAGGCGAATTTGTACGGCGAATCCACGGTCGGTGGCCCTGTCACTTTGGTGATGTGCCCTCGCAAATGGTGCTCAAACACGGGTGTCCAATCTTGAAGGCGAAAAAAAATTCGTGTCAGTGGAAATGCACCTTTTTTACCTCTTTACTTCTCCAATTACCATCAGCATCACGTGATGTCTCGTTGACGAGCAAGCCCTGAATCGGCTTTTTCAGCAGCACAACTTTGCCTGTGACAAAAACGAAAGGGGTCAAATTTTGGACGAATTGACGCGACCTGTGAGAAAAAAAAAAAAAAAAAGGACCATACCATACAACCCATATTTCATGTCCCCTGTGCCGGAAAATGCCTTGCCCCTGTCGCTCTGGCCATAATAGACGAGGGTTTGATAAACGTCGTGAGTGTCGACGGCAAGGAGCGTGGCGTTGGGCGCCGGACGTATCCATAGCGCATCGCGCGTGTGTATCCGCGCAGGATGCGGGAATGGTGCGTCCTGCAGCAAGCTAGCGAGATAAATCACACCAACACCCGAGAACAGCAGCGTCAGCGCGCGCCATTGCATGCTAAAGTGGAACAAGAAAGAAGGAAAAGAAAGAAAGAAAGAAAGAAAAAACGCAAAAAGAAAAAAAGAGAAGAAAAAGGAGCAACGTGGCGACGTTTCTTTTCAATTGCCTCTTCCCTTTTTCTCCTTTTTTTTCTCCTCCATGACCAAAGGCAAACGAGGAGGAGGTAAGTCTTTTCCACTCTTTATGCACAATTTGCTGAAAAAAAGACATTTACAGCCTCAGATCGAGCGACACGACGCGAGCGACGCGCCCAACAGGTACGAAGCACACCAAAACGACGCTCATTCCTTGTATGCGCGTTTCAATTCCACATTTTTCCTCCTTGCACACCCGTAGAAACGCGTCTTTTTTCAGGACGACTCTCATGACCTTGATACTTCGCTAAAGCAGCTTGGCTTGAGCACTAAATCGATCTCTGGCGACGGCAATTGCCTGTTCCGTGCACTCGCAGACCAGTACGAAGGCGACGACAGGCACCACCGCACATTGCGACATGACATTTGCGCGTTTTTGCGTGAAAACAAGGAAACATACCAATTCTTCGTCGAGGACAACAGGGAATTTGACGATCACGTGAGCAACATGGAGGCCGACGGATGTTTTGGCGGCAACATGGAATTGGCAGCATTTGCAAAGCTCAAACGCGTCAAAATCAAAGTATATCAACCAGGCATGATGTAATTCACTTTTTCGAACTGTGCAAGTGGACCAATTGGGGCTCTTGACTGCGCATTGACTCTTGATTTTTCCACTTTTAGCTATGTGATTGATGGCACGGCCGACGAAGACAGCGGTGACGGCAACGACAATGATGATGACTCGGAAGAACCTGTCCAAATCTTGCACATCGCGTAATGCTCCGCAAATGGTAGGTCAGGGAGCAACTATTTAATGCTTGTTTTTTTTACGCGCCACAGGTATCACAGCTGGGAACATTACAGCTCGGTTCGCAATTTGGATGGCCCGTTCACCGGGATGCCCGAGATCAAGGACAAGGTAAAAGCAATACAAGGGTGGGAATACATCCCCTTTTGCTTATATTTTTGGGTAGACGGACACGCTCGGCAAATCGGCAAGCAAAGGTGGCGACAATGGCGACAACGATGACGAGGACAATGCAGACGACAGCAAGTTGTCGTCCCAGGAGAAGGTTGTGCTGACGGCGTGTCCCGACGCCCGCTTAGCGCGTGTACGGAGGCTGTTAAAAAAGCACAAGGGCAATGTCGACAAGGTGATTGACTTTTTGTACGAGCTGCAAGCAGCAAAGGACGAAGCCGCCGCCAACAATGCCGCTGAAGCACAACCTATAGAAACCAGCGCTGTTGCAACTGATGCGAACGACGCGACCAAAGCATTGGCGACAGATGCGGAGCAAGAGGGCAAGGACGTGACAAAGACCGAGCAAAGCAATGGCGCCAATGACACGGTCAAAAGTTCAAATCCAAGAAATGACGTGTCCGACCACGAAAAAAAGGATGATTTACCCGCTCTTGTCGACGGCAGCAAGGCAGACGACGCATCAGCAGCGGTTGTCGCCGACACGGATACATCTGAGCACGCTAAAAAGCCCAAGCGCCTTACGGCACGCCAAAAAAAGGAGCAAGCGCGTCAGCGGCGGAAAGAGCAGCGGCTCGAGAAAAAGAGGCACGATGCATCGCGGTCGAAATCCACAGAGCAAGAGGGGAAGAACGCTACAAAGGACGACAAGGCCATGAAACAGCTATACATTTGAGCTCGCCTTTTTTCATAATTTTTTTTTTTTGTCTTTGCGCTTCCAACATTGTATTTTTTGCCATTGGGTCATGATTCCCTACACTTCCATCTCATTGCATTAAAAAAAAACTTTTCGTTTCCCACATCACTACCACCAGTGGGCCCGGCACATGTTCAAAAAAGACTGAAACATGGATGGCTCAAACGTATTTGTGCGTTTTGTCGGGCACTTGCTGCGATGCTGACTGATTTTTTTTTTTTCACGCTTGCCGAAGCTCAAATTTGTGAACATGCACAGGCGGACAAAGTCAATGCAGCAGCATGTCTGCCATAAACCAAAATTGAAAATGCGAGTTTTCGAAGTCATTGCACACCAAGTCGCCGAAATCTCAACATGATCTCTCCAAACCACAAGTGCTTTTACTGCGTTCGACCGCTGATTCATTTTAGATGACTCGCGCGTCGATACGTTGGGCAATTGTTGCGTACGCTACCAGAATAGAAAAAATCTTACCCCCTTTTTGCAGGGCGCGTCGTCCAGATCTTCATTATCGGGAACTATATTTGAGCTAGAGGATACTGAACACAAAAATTCGATGATGTAAATTTTTTTCAGAGATCGGAGTACTCAGTCCTGAGAAAATGCATTTTGCATATATCCAGAGCCAAAACAGGATCAAAACGACCTCTGAAGGCTGACTCGCCGAAAACTCAGCGCGATGTCTCCAAACCACAAACGCTTTTACCGCGTTTACCCGTTGATTCGTTTGAGGTGGCTCACGTGCCGGGGCGCACAGCCGTTGCGGCAGTACGAGACAAGATGTTGCTGATCGTACCCCATTTACGCCTATGAAACTGGCGCTTTCTCAGAAACTTGCTCATCTGGTCCTAAATTTGGACCAGTTGATGGTAGACACAGTTCTTCAGTTTTGTTAAGTTTTTTCGCGAATCGGATCGCTCAGTCTCGAGAAAGCTCGAGATTCGCGTTTGCTAGTAAAAACCCAGTGTCAAACAATATTTTACGCGTTTCTCCCGATGAGCCTGACCATCTGGCTCCCAATTTAGGCCAGTGAATTCGCGACTCAAGACTTCGAAGATTCCAAGTTTTTCCGCAAATCGGATGACTCAGTCCTGAGAAAATGCACTTTGCATAAATTCAGAGCCAATACAGCAGGATCAAAATAGTCCCAAAGGCTACCGTAACTCGCCGAAAACTCGACGCGATATCCCCAAAACACAAGCGCTTTTACGTAGCCTTTTACGTACCACGCACGTTTGCCCGCTTATTCCTTTGAAGCGACTTACGCGTCGGGGCGCTCAGCCGTTGCCGCAGTACTCCAGGCCCAAATGGTGATTATTTTACCCCTTTACGCCTATGAAACCGGCGCTTCCTCTACAGGAGCTTGCTCATTTGGTCCCAAATTTGGACCAGTTGACGATAAACTCAAGTCTTCAACGGTATCATTACAAACCAGAGGTCAACGAAGAACGAACCAAGTTGTCGACAATTTTGAAATGTTGGAAATTTTTCAACGATTTTCACCATTTTGCACGCACCGGGCACCGCCATCGTGCTCGTCGAAAAAAAAAAAAAAAAAAAAAAAAAAAAGCGCGGCGTGCATCCGGCCAAAAAAAAAAAAAAAAAAAAAAACGAGCTTTGCGACTCGCTCTTTTTTTTTTTTGCGCGCGCACTTGTATTGAAGCCCAATGGCCACCATGCACGCTTGTCCAAGGATCGAGACGTCCATGCAGCTCGTGGAGGACATTATTGAATCGTTGTTAAAGAGAGACAAATTGAAATAAAAGAAAGCGGACAAGAAAGAAAAAGGGGAAGAAGAGAAACAAAGCCCCGCCGTGCTCACTTTAAATTATTA
This sequence comes from Gongronella butleri, assembly GCA_025201375.1. Lineage (NCBI taxonomy): Eukaryota > Fungi > Mucoromycota > Mucoromycetes > Mucorales > Cunninghamellaceae > Gongronella > Gongronella butleri. The sequence continues at coordinate 647 of JAIWZP010000030.1, read as the reverse complement.
TAAAGGAACACCGCCTTTTATGGGCGGCACTTTTACGGTGGCATTTCGTTTCTTTTTTTTTTTTTTGCTGTTTTGCCTAGCCATTCATAATCACATATCTTTATCTCGCAATAAACGCACCCAGAGGCATACAGTCTATTCACAATGAACATGCCCAGCGACATGCAGCCAATTCGCAGGCTCAAAAAAAAAAGACGATGTCGAGACAATAGACGCGCCAACCGCTATGGCACGCAAGAGCACGTCCTTGGAGCTGCATCAACACACTCACTACAGTAACAAACGAAGTTCGAGGTGTATGGATTTGACTTGAAACGGACGCGCTTAAATCAAAGTCTGACGCGGTTTTTCTCACGTCGAAGTTATTATCCCACAAGCAACCTGTTCGCGTCAATTCTGCCTGGATCTCGTTTTTTGAAGTGATCATCGATGGCCACATACGCAACAGCTCGTGCTCTTTCTTGTGAGCCGCGTTTTGAGGATCTGCGGCCAGTCTTTGTAGAGTTTGTCTTGTGGCGAAAATACGAAGTAGATTGCATTTTACAGGAGAACCAGTCGATGGAGCCCAGGGTTTTATGGCATTTTCATCGGCAAATGGACGTATTCTACCATGTGGGTGAATAGCAAGGCGATCCGAGAAACCAAGT